>ML779495.1:515340-600907 GCA_009831015.1 Picea engelmannii | reverse complement strand
GAAGAAGAAGAGGTTTTCTCCCTTTATGGGTTTCCTCGTGAAAATCTGTCTCTGTGTGTATTTTATGTGTGACTGATGATCTTTACTCTTACTGTCCATATGTTGTATGTTGCTTGATGTCACATGAAGAAATATTAATAATTTTAAGAAGGTATAAAAATTTTTAAGCTTATATACAACTGATTCACCCCCCCCTCTCAGTTGTATTAGTATTTCCAACAAGATCAAATAGATCTCCCATGCTGTCTTCTTCATCTCTTGTGGCCTTATCTTTCCACTCTGCTGCAGATTTCATCTCTGCAGTCTTATCCTCTTAGCTGATCTGTTGTTCAGCTTCTCCCTATGGCAGTTTTGTTGCTGCCATTTCTATTGTTGGCATGTCTCCAACTTCCTCCAGCTGCTCCTCAAACTAGAATTTTCCCTCTGTCTCCAACCTGATCTTTTGGATGTGCATGCATTGCACTATCACCCTCTTCTCCAGGGCTTCTAATTCTTCACACATATCAACAAAGTCCATGTTGTCTACTTCCTCCTTTGCTTTTTCTGCTGCAAGCTTCGGTGTTGCAGCCATTTCAGCTTCCTGGCTGAAAATTTTGAGCCATTCCTCGAAATGCTCTTCTTCTTCTTCTTCTTCTAAAATAGACATCAGTGTCTGCTCCCTTTCTTCCTCCATGAAATTCTCCGCTAGTTGTCGGTCTTCTGCAGGGATGATTTTAAGGATGGAAATTTATTTTAAAATGTAGAAACCTTAGCGAATCTTACTAAACCTACATATGCCAACTTTAAATGTTTGGCGATATTTTTGTAAAAATATTCAAATTTCTATGGATTTTATATAGTTTTTATAAATTTTTGACGATTTTTAAGGTAAAATAAATTTATCCTATAGAATTTGGGTGAATCATTTTTAAAATAGTGAATATATTTTTTGGAAAAAACATGGAAAATTAGCCCATGAGCGAAATTTAGCCCCTAAAATCATCTATGGTCTTCTGTTGTTGCTTCTGCAACATAGACTCTTGCCTCAATTGGGCTCAATGGTAGGAATATTTGAATTCCTCCAATGATCAGAATGTCCTTCTGATCCTTCTCCTCTGTTAGTTGTCCTTGTTGATATGAACTCATATCTGATCTCATCTACTCTCCCTTGCCCTCCTGGCAATATGGGATTTCTCTGTTGCCCCCTTGGCAGTCTATGAGACCCTCGTATCTCATCTTATTTCCCGCCTGGCAATTTGAATTTCCAGTCCTTCCCTCTTGGCAGTCTATGAGAACCCGCATTGATCTCATCCCATTGCCCTCCTGGAAACATGAAATTTCCCTACTGTCCTCCTAACAGTCTATGAGATCCCGCAACAATCTCATCTCATTGCCCTCCTGGCAATTGGAAATTTCTATTTTTCCCTCTTGGTAGTCTTTGAGATCTTCCAGTGATCTTAGTTCATCCTCATCACTAAGATTTCTCCTAGCTTCTGGCTCACATACATGAACCATCTCCTCCACATCATTCCTGAGGCTTTCAACATGCCTCAACCATCCTCTTATCAGCCTCCACTGTCTTTTGGACACCAATTCCCTGACTGGCCATTTTACCTTCATCTTCATGGGCCATTCAAACACCCAATGTGATCTTGCATCCTACTACATCTGCAGTGCAAGTTCCTCCATCCTCACTCTGATCTCAGTGAGCTCTTTATCCATCTCATATTTTCTTGGTTATTGATGGATCTTCTTTCCATCGCGTCTATGGCCTTCAGTAGCCATTTTCCTGCCTTCTATCTGCCCTCCTGACAAACCTGTTGTTGTCACTCTGCAACCCTGAGTGCTTCCAGTGTCCTCTACATTCCTCTTGTCTGTCTATTTGACTACCGCACACCTACAAAAATCTCCACAGAGTTCCAATACTCTGTCTCCTTTTGCCTATCTCTCTAGGCTACCTCTGATACCAAACTGATGTGTATTACAATACTCTTTCTCCTCTCGCTTCCCCTGCATGCTCTGATACCACTTGACATGTATTAGAGTATTTTTCTTCTCCTTCTCTACCTCCTTCTACCTGCAATATACAGACAAAAAGTGGCTCTGATACCACTTTATGTAGCTCCCCCTGCCTCAACAGGTTCTGCATGACCTCCCGGTCTTAGGACTGTTTTAAAACTTCCCCGAGCCAAAGCGGCTCCTTTAGTTCCTTGCTGGAACCTTTAATGAACCAGATCCACAGGTCCTTTATGAAAACCCCACCTATGCAAACATGCACCAGGCATGAGCTTTCACCTGCACACGACCTCCAAACATGACCGTGACCTTTTTCCGAAAAGGGATTTTGGGTTTCGCGATTTCGGGAGTCTTGATGTTGAGAGTTCTAGCTCTTCGATCTCCTGAATGCCAAAATACCGAAATGGTGAATTTCTGACCTACGTGACCACTTTTCCCTGTGACCACACACCTCTTTCAGAACTTTGGGGTTTCCAATGCTAAAATTCCCTAGTTCCTTATCTTCGGGATTCTTGAAATCTCGAACCCCAGTATGCCAAAATCCAGAAATCTTGAGACCACAGCCCCATTCCAATGATACATCCTGTTTCATGACTTCAAGACTTTCAACGTCAAGTTGCCTGATTCTTTGTCCCTAGGATGGTCGAAATGTTGAATCCTGAAATGCCAAAATTATATGTCTTCCTCTTCCATGATCACCCATTGCTTTCGGGACTTCGAGGTTTCCAACACCAAAGTACCTAGACTCCTTGTCTTCGAGATCACCAAAAAGATGAATCCCAAAATGCCGAAATGTGTCCCTATCCTGTGAGCTGGCGCCATCCCTCAGAACACTTCTACATTTTTGCATTTCAAGACTTTGCGAATCCTGCTGCTCCAATTCTTGACCCTTTGAACTTTTGGTATCCAAAATGTCGAAGTTCTAAACCCTGAAATGCCAGTCTTTCGCTTCCAGCTAGGATCAACAGCTCATAGCCTATCCTGATCCAATGACTTGTATCCTTTCAGGATCTCGTGGTTCAAGAATCTCGAATTCTTTCCCTCTGCATTCTCGATACCCAAAATGCCGAAATAGACCTTTTGTTCTCCTCTTCACATACGAGGGTTAAACCTCGTGCAACTTCTCCTGGATCTGATGGCTATCGGTCCATGCATCCAAATCTGATGGCCTGGATCTTTTTCTCCTATGCGCTCTTCTCCTATTTCCTCAATGTGGAACTCAATGGTTTAGATCTCATCCTCTACCCGATCCAACAGTAGTTGCTGCTCCTTCTTGAGCATGCACTTCTTCTTAATTGGAAGATTTTCTTGCTCCAAAAGGCCTCGAACTTTGTCTTTGCTGCGAAGCCTATAAATTTGGCTCCCTCCTGAGCTTTGTCAATATTAAACCTCAAAGGGTTTCTTAGCCTTCTTCTCCTCTCAGCTATGGCTCTGTGCGCAAAGGCATTATTCCTCCTGATCTTGTTTATTCTGAAACCTTGAAAGGTTTCCTCAACCTCTACACTCCTTGCAGGATCCCTGTGCATGACTTTTCTATCTCTTCTGAGCTTCATAACTTGGAACAAATTCTTTCGGCACTCACTCCTTGTGCTTGATGAGCCCTCAAACGGTTGTCTATCAACACTTCACACAATTTTTGGCCTAGTGCACTCCTTGCACAGGTCTTTGTCCTCTTTGAGCTTCAACTTATCACGACCTCAACAGTCTCTATCCCTTCCTCTCCTTGAAAGGATATAAATTCCCTCTTGGCATCTTATGCTCAAGCACTCCTTGTTGAAATTGCAGGGTGTTTAGTAACCCTATGAAGGCCCTCCTATGACACTTCTCTTCCCAGAACTTGAAAGAGTTCCTCCTGTGCACACTTCACTTGCTCAATGCCCTCCTGGAATATCTCTACAAAACCTACAATAGTTATGTCTTCTCTATGAACTCAAGATAGAGTTATCCTCAATGCAACCTGTGCACCTACTCAATGCCCTCCTGGTAGAGATTCTACAGAATCCCTCAAAGATTCATTTCTATCTTGTGCTCTCTTCTGCATAGTCTTCTCCAAGGTATTCAACAACCTTGAGGATTCTTCTTGAGCCAATGACTTCAGTTGGTGTGCCCTCCTAGCATGTCCTTTCCCAAATTCTGAAGAATTCAGGAGTACATCTATGCACTGGCTCAGAACCTGCAGCATTCTATCACACCCTCTTGGCATGAAGCCTCAAAGAACCCATAGATAGAAGAACCTATCTGTCCCTGCAAATGCATACCTAACCATACATCTATAACATATATTGAACACACAAAGACATTCATACAACCATAGAATAACATGCAGGAAACTACTATTTGTATTAATGTAAAATTCTTCTTTTTACAATGTGTTTGAGCTCAGACTTTGACAGAGTCTTGGCTCCTTCTCTCCTCTAATATAACTCTCGCAGAGCTCTCCTATATCTTTTCTCTACTTACTCAACTACTACTTTTTCCCATCCTACATACAAAGGATCTTTTACATGAGGAGGCTCTTTGAGCTCTTCCCTCCAAGCTACCTACTCTCATTAACTACATTCATTTACATTGAATGGCTGCCTAGTCCAGATCAGATCTAGATTTAGCCTTACAACCATTAAAGGCATTATTTAACTACAACCTACTCAAAGGCATGGCTTTCGCTCTACTAGTCTAACAAACATTAATTACATTGAAATCAAATTCAAAATGTGAGAGGATTGGTGCCTCTCTTCCTTGAATGCATGATTTGAATGCATTGAGTGGGCTGGCTAGTTGGTGCATGGCTATCTTGGGAGCGATGCTCCTAAATCAAGCCTTCGGGCCCAATGTATTTTAATAAAATTAATAAAACCATGTACATAATCCCAAGAGCCAATTTTGGCTATAAAAGACAAATTTCTTGTTTTCCCAAACATGTAGATTTTTCCCAGAATAACCTTAAGAGATTTATCCTAAAGAACAATTCTCACATTCCCAAAAACACCATCATCCTACAAAAAACCATCTAGGTAAAAAATAAAAACAAATTTACATGTTCTAACAACACCTCAATCATATTTTGAATGGTTGTTGGGAAATATCACCAATACTTTCAAGATATGCCCCCTTCACCTCTCATTAAAATTGATTGATTCATAACTTCACTAGTTCCTCTTCTGTTGGGTTCACACCCCAGTTTTGAGTGCTTTTGGAAGTCCTAGTGTTATTTTGAGAGGAAGGATGTTACGTATTTTAGGGCATGGGCATTATTTTGTTTCTCCCATGGGAACAAAACCCAAGCTACCCTACATTGTAACTTGTTTAGTTTTTTTATGTATGATCACTGATTACATGTAGTTGTAAATGACATTTTTGAGATAGTCCAAAAATACAAAACACACTTTTTTATTTATTTATCTCATCACAACTCACACACTTTTTAGTTAGTGGAGAACCATAGTGGAACCATAGAATCCCCATCGTTATCAACCATATAGTATCCCTTCCTCTTCAAGAATTGTCTCTCAAATGATCAACCACCATGGAAGGACCACAAAAACTACCATATATGGCCCCATCCTCTTATTCCCTATTTGGAAAAACTTGGTCCCCCTCTACTAGTTATATTGGTCATCAACCACTCACAAGGAGTAAGAGGAGAAACACCCACTATCAGTGCCCATGGCATGGGGGAAATGTTTGTACAGATGGGGGAACTCATATTTCCCACCATAAATACAATAAAAACAAGCATATATGTACCACCCATAAATGGACTAATCACCCTTTCCCATTTTGTGAGATCTATTGTCACCCAACCCATTAGTGCCCTGAACTCACTCCAAACTAGTCCAATTAGTTCATTTGGACTGCACGCAACACAATAAAATTAGTAATACTCATTACACTACTTCGACATGAACCCTCACCAAACATGCACCCATTACTCCATCATTTGAGGTTCCATGCACCTCGATATCATTTGTTACCCATCAAATGTGTGACCCCCCCTCACACACAATCTGCCTCACGAATGAGACTTGGTCATCATGCAGACTTGGAGGAACCACTTCCACCTCTAGTACCAAAATTTTCACTAGACCTTTTCCTTGTAAGGAAAATGGATTTTTATTCCCACACCCATCACAATCCATCACCCGTGATTGGTATCAACTTATCCAAGAAGAAATTCCATATTCTACCCCATTTCAAATATGAGACATCGTTAAAAACTTTATAGTTTATCAGTGTATTATAGATGATTGGGAACCCTCATGCATTATGTTCTCATCATTTTGGAAACAACTAGGATCCCCTACTCTTATCCCATCAATGATTTAGTTAATATCCTTTGATGGTAGACTTTGTTCCCCCTTATGAATCTTACCTAATCTCTCCATTGAGTTAGGTGTTAAGATGGTTTTGATTAATGTTGTTGTCATGAATGGTCCTATGGATTACAATATTCTCCTGGGATGTGATTCCATTTATTCCATGAATTTTGATGTGTCTTCACTCTTTTGATTCATGATATTCCCACATGAGGGATGAATCATCACCATTGATCAACTCTCATAATATGATCCCCCCCCACAGGATTCTCATAAGAGAATCTCACCTCATATTGCTAACATCGAATCCATGCACTATGTGTCCACTGTCACTATTTGTGAAACATCCACTCCATTTAATAATGATCCCATGACTCTAGAACCACATCCTCACCACTTGAGATTGGAGGTTGGGAAGATTCATTCATCCTTGGGGGAATCCATGATTTTTTCTTCCCCCAATCCCAAAATAAAACATAAAATCTCAATTGCATTCTTCCCAGAGGATGAAAAATTATTTGAGGCAACTACTTCTAGTAGTGATCTTAGTGATAACCTCCATCTAGGTTCTCCTATCGACTACTGGTGAGGTCCTAACAATTAAATCAGTGCACCATATGATATTATCTCCCTTAATAAGGTCATTACTCCCTCTCAAATAAGATCATCTCTTATCACTGATAAGGATGTGATGTAATCCAGTTCCATGATGACCAATCATGCCCATATAGGAGATGTTTTCACACAATTTAAAGTCCCAACCCCCCCTTAGTATATTACACAAAATAATGGATATGATACACTATTTAATATCCTCTTTGGAGGATGTTCAAATTTAAACTACCTAATATTTTACCTTTGGTCCATCATCTTAGGTATTTGGAAACAACCCTTCCCTCGATCCTCATATCATAATACAGGGGGCAGTACCACTTCTCACCTTGGTCCCATAAGACCTATCTCTCAACACAACAACAACTCACATTATACCCTTCAAGGGAACCACTATAGAACCACATCATGTCCAGTTCCCCTAGACTTCATGTGATTACAAGCTACATGGCCTAATCAGAATTATCCACCAATATAGTTCCATTACCTCTTTTGGCAGCGCCCCCTTAGCTTTTGTCATTGTCAGTTACCCCCATAAGGGAAACATGGTCTCCTTCAGGGAGTGTCTTTTCCGAGACCCATGGTTCACTGGCCTCCCTGGCCTCCTTCAGGGAGTTCCTTTTACATAACCCATCGTTCCATGGCCTCCCTTAGGGAGTGCCTTGTTCAGGAACCCATGGATCCTATGCCTCCTTTAGGGAGTCCCTTTCTCAAGAACCCAATGTTTTATGGCCTCCCTTAGGGAGTTCCTTGTTTAATAACCCATGGTTTCCTAGCCTCCTTCAGGGAGTGATTTTTTTAGGAACCCATCGTTCCTTGGACTCCCTTAGAGAGTGCCTTGTTTAGGAACCCATGGTTCTTTGGCCTCCTTCAGGGAGTTCCTTTTCTAGGAACCCATTGTTCCTTGACCTCCCTTAGGGTGTGGCCTATTCAGTAACCCATGGTTTCCTAGTCTCCTTCAGGGAGTGCCTTTCTCAGGAACCCATTTTTCTATGGCCTACCTTAGGGAGTGCCTTTTTTGGGAAACCATGGTTCCCTAGACTCCTTTAGGGAGTGCCTTTTTCTAGGAACACATTGTTCCTTGGCCTCCCTTAGGGAGTTCCTTGTTCAGGAACCCATGGTTCCCTAGCCTCCTTCAGGGAGTGCATTTTTCTAGAACCCATTGTTCCATGGTCTCCCTTAGGGATTTCTTTGTTTAGGAACCTATTTCTCCCCGGCCTCCTTCAAGGAATTCCTTTTTCAAGACCCATCGTTCCTTGGCCTCCCTTAGGGAGGTCCTTGTTTGGGATTCCATGATTCATTGGACTCCTTTAGGGAGTGCCTTTTCAAGAACCCATTGTTTAGTGTCCTCCCTTAGGGAGTGCCTTGTTCAGGAACCCATGGTTCCATGACCTCTGTCAAGGAGTTTTTTTTTAGGAACCCATTGTTTTGTGACCTCCATTAGGGAGTGCCTTGTTTCGGAACCCATGGTTCTCTAGCCTCCTTCAAGGATTTAATTTTTCAGTAACCTATCATTCCTTAGCCTCCTTTAGGGAGTTCCTTTTCTAGGAACTCATTATTATGTAGCCTCCCTTATGGAGTGCCTTGTTTGAGAATCCATGGTTCCCTAGCCTCCCTTAGGGAGTTCCCTTTTAGAGGAACTTATCATTCCCTAGCCTCCTTCAGGAAGTACCTATTCTAGGAACTCATTTTTCTCTAGTCTTCTTCTGGGGGAACACAAAATTTTATCACGGGACCATTTTTCCTACCAATGTTAAAAAGCACAGCTACGCTTGTGTTGGAATATTGGTCATTGTCATTGATGTCAACCCTAGTCATGGGTTTTGGACCACAAGATTGATGAAGGTATTTAGACATGAAGGACAATGCACATGTAGATAAAACACCCATGGATGTATAGTATATGTGGCACATCACGTGGATCCTCATGGTTGAGGAGAAATGAAATTTTGAAGATCACAAAGTGAATTGAAGAGGGAAGTACATGTAGGCCCTGAAGATAATTAAAGAAAAGAATTACAAAATAAGAAAGTGTCAGGTCGGCCCTACTGTTAAAAGGAAGTGACATAAATGGTATAAATAAACATCATTGTACATTCATTTGTCGAATTTTGGAGGAAATCAGAAGTAAAGAAGGTCATATTTCAAGGGAGGATGAAGTCTTTGGGTGATGTGTTCTAAGGTATGTTATTTTCAGGTCATCTTACCATTTTTGCTATAAATTTTTTTCTAGAACGATTCAGATGGTGAAATCGCTATGGTATTGAGAAGACATATCAAGGTACCTATGCTAAAAATTTCATCTCTTGATTCATTATAATTATGGAGATACACTCTATGAAAGATAGGGTTTGTGACCAGTCCTGAAGCTAGTCAATAAACAGGTGTTCCGGGTAAAACAGTCATAACGTCTTCATCGAGAATCCAAATGAAGTGGGAAAAATTTTAGTGAAAAGAGTACATATTTTAGTTTCTTGTGTGTGATTTTTAGAATCGTATGTTAATTATTGAGTGGGGACATTCTGTGCAAGTTCACTCTCCTGAATAGACCAGAATTGAATAATGTCTACCATTCTTTCTATAACCTCTTTTTGGGGAGGATTCAAGGAGTGAAAATTGGAGGAGTTTTAGAGAATACATTGAGTAATATTATCTACAGGATCCGAGTACTCCAAGAATTGAGTAATTGTAGAAATTAAAGAAGTCTCAAAAAGCATTATCAAGTTCTATGTAATGATTGGTTGATGGTGATGATTTAATGTAAAGTTTTATTATCTCTCATATATTCTTGGGTGGAAAGAAGGGGCAAGAATGGAGAGTTCAAATATCTCTTGATATTGGAGGATTGTATCTTCCTCTTGGATTTTTATCCCTCCCTTTACATTTGGAAGTTGTAGCTACCTTTGGAAGTCATTACTTCCCTTGACCAATAACTATTGATTATTTTTCATATATTGTGCATGGTGTATTATAGTGTAATGGTGTAACTCTTATACTATTGTTCATTTCTCATTGGATATAGTTGAATGGTTTAAGTATAAGTTGAAAAATATTTTAAATTGTACTTTATACTGATTCACCCCCCTCTTAGTATCAACAATTGGTATCAGAGCGGGTTACCTTCAATACAATTTAACCACTGGAAGGAAGATCCTAAGAAGAAATAGAAGACAAAATTCCAAATGGGATTCCACCATTTGATGGAAGAAATTTTGAATACTGGAGTAATAGAATGGAAACTTACTTGAAATCTCTTGGGTCAGATGTTTGGTTGTCAGTTGCTTTAGCATACAATGCTTTGAAGAAACCAAATATTGCATCTTAGAAGGAAGCAAAAAGAAACACAAATTGGCAATAGATACCATCCTGGATGGATTAACAGATTCAGTGAAATCCAAGGTGGGATCATGTGCATCATCAAAAGAGATGTGGGACAAGCTACAAGACCTTTATGTAAGGGAAGACGTAGAAGAAAAAGAAGAAGAAGAAGAAGTTGAAGCAAATTACAACATCTCAGATTTCAAAGAAGAAAATAGAGGTCAGTTATTTTGCTTTAATTGTGAAGGAGTAGCTCATGTTGAATTTGAATGTCCTCATCCAAGGATTGAAAGAAATGACACTGAAGAAGAAAATTCCATGGAAGAAGAAGAAAACCATGAAGAAAAAATTATTCAACAAGAAGATGAGAATCTTAAAAAATTGAAGCATGTTGAGATTGAAAATAACAAGCTCAAAGACACGCAAAGAAAACTAAGAAGTGAATTGGGTAGTTGTGAAAATACAATTGTAATCTTGAAGAAACAATTAGAAGACTTTGAGAAACTAAGAGAAGAAACAATTTCCTTGAAAACTCTACTCGAAGAAGAAATAAGAATAGGAGAAGTAAGGAATGTCCAAATGATGAAGAAAGAAGAAGATTGTGAGAAACTTGAACAAGAAGTTGTCTCATTGAGAAAGAGCTTAAGAAACTCTCAAGTGCCAAAAGAATTAACACATCTGGGATACATGGGTGAAACTTAATACAAAGAAGATGCAAATACCAACAAGAAGGTTGAAGAAAGAGCTACATAGACAGTTGATGAGAAGTGGACCAAGCTACCAGAAAGAAGGAATGATTACAAAAGAGATGAATATCCAAGAAAACCTCCTACCTTCAGGAATCAAAGAAGCTTCAATTAGTATGAAGGAAACTACAGAAGAATAGATCATGAACTGACGCAAACGTGCCACCGGGCACGTCCCACCAGGACCTTCTTTTCCTTAGGCCCGAAGAGTTAGAATGCTCTTCAAAACTCCTTATCGGGAGCTTTCTACACCCACATGATGTTATTTATGATCTCCCTTTGCCTATCGAGAAATCGGACCTCACGTGTTTGTGAGTCCTACAGCCACTGGATTGGGTCTTACCAATCCCCGAACCTCGATGAGCATCCACCCACGTGTTCCTTGCTTGTATCAAGAATTTTCCCGATTGGGAAATCGACACTTGTGAGGTCGTGTATCACTTACGTCACGGATCTCCGATTTTCGATCGACGATGATACTCTTTGCTCCCCTTAGCTCCCTCCGGCTAACTCTTTCGCATGTGACCTGTTGGTCCACAAGACCACAGTCCTTTCCCACTTTGGAGTTTTGAACTTCATAGATTTGCAATGCGTAGAACTTACGCCTTTGGAATTCCCGATTCTCCAATTTCCGATGCCACCTAGCGTTGACTCCAGCGAGGATTGGTCTTCTGACACCTGTCCTCCACTATGGTGCCTATGGCCCACGCTCCAGTGGTGATCGGGAAATCACATTTTGAAAGTTCACGATTTCTGTTCCACAAATTCACAGACCCTTCTAAGTCCCGAACTCTGATGGGCGATGACACCTGTCCTCCACTGAATTCTATGAATGTGGAACCGTCGCGTTTTGGGATTTCACGACTTCTCCTGTCGTGAGTTTCTTGTCACCGAGAATCCCAAAATCTCGAACTCTGATGCACGTGTGGGCTCTCTCCTCCACGTCACCGCTTCCTTGTTTCTCTATCGGGTATCGTGAAATCATGATTTCTAGTGAAGTAGTTTCTTTGTATGCAGAAACCCCGAAATAACGAACCCCGACTCTCCAGGATATATTTCCACGTGTCCCTGCTATGATCAACGACTCTGATCCTATCAGGAAATCGTGGATCATGATTTCAACATGCACAAGACTCTTGTCTCCGAAAATCTCGATATCTCAAACTCCGAACTATCCATATTTCAAACACGTGTTCCGTCTGAGATCAACGGCTATGATCCCTTCTCGGGATTTCGAGACTTCCGCTGTCCTGTTTCCCTCGACCTCAAGAACTTCGATTCTCCGAATGGTCGATGTCCTGACTGCTAAACCTCGTGTAGCTTCCACAGATCCAATGGCTGTTGGATACCTGCTCCCGATCTAATGGCTCAAATCCTTTCCTCTAGTGCACTCCTCCTTCAGAGGCTAATCTCCACGCAACTCTTCTTGATCCAACGACTATTGGTCTCTTCCTGCTATGTGCTTCTTCTGGCACCCCTCCTAGATGTGAATTATTCAACGGTCCAGATCTGTTCTCTAGCCGATATGATAATGACTATTGCTCCTCCTGAGCTCCTACACTTCTTTCTGCCTTGGAAGAATTTCCAAAGTTCCAAAGGCCTCGATCTTTGTCTTCTATTCTCTCTTGCGTGAACTCCTCAACCCAGAGTTCTGCAAATGTGCATAAAAGCATTGTTTCTTCTAAGATTTTGTCCTCGAATCCTCAAAGGATTCTGGTGTCTGCACTCCTTGTTGAACCTCTGCGCACACACGGTGCTATCCCTCCTGAGCTTATATAATCACTCATGCCCCTAAGGTATTTATGTCCTTCTCTCCCTCAGATGGAGAATGAAATGGCTGCCCTCCTAGCTATCCTTCTACTCAAGCCTCTTCTTGAGTGCTTTTGGGTATTCAGCAACCCAGTGAATTTTCCCTTAGTGGATACTTCCTTCAGATGACAAAACTCAAAGAGTTCTCTTTTTTCTTGTGCCTACCTGCACACTTTCTCGACACCCTCCTGGCGGAGTATCTCTTCCATAGAAATTTCATTAGTTTTGGGTTCCTTTTGTGCGCCGTTTTCACCTGCTCAATGCCCACCTAGCAGATCTCTTAGAATCCTTAGTGATTCTGTCTTCTGAACTCACAGCAGAGTTCTCCTCCTGTGCACCTACGCACTTGCTCAATGCCCACTTGGCAAAGCTTTCCAGAATTCACAGTAGAATTTTGTCTGCAACTGTGTTCTCAATTACACAGTCTTACCTCCTGAGGTGTTCAACAACCTCACAGGTCTTCCTCCTGAGTTGTTGACTTCGGTGTTGTGCCTCAACATGTCTTTGTCTGACTCCTCAGAGTTCATAAGTGCAACCTCTGTGAACATCTTTCAGAACCTCAGCGTTCTGTCACACCCTCCTGGTATGAAGCCTCAAAGACCTTCAACCCTGAAATCAAACACAACTCCTGCAGAATGCATCAACAATCATACATTCACAACATACATAGGGAACACACACTAACATCCATATACACAGAATATGCAGGGAAAACTGCTCTGTTTATATTAACAAATGGAAACAATGCATGTATCTTTACAATGGTGTTCCTGAGCTCTCCCTCACTCCTCTCCCTTCTTTTGCTCTACCATCCCTCTCTCAAAATGAGATCTAAAATCTCTTTTACCTAAGAGGCTCATCGAGCGCTTCCCTCTAGGTTCACCTACCCTATTCAAATACAATGAATGGATGTCTAGTCCAGCATCTGGATCTAGATCTCAACCAATCTACAATAAAGTCCAATCTACCTAACGCCTTCACAAAGGCACAACTTCCATGGCTCACCAGCCTAAGACATTAAATTACATTGAATTTCAAATTCAAAATGAGGTTGCACCTCTCTTCAGCCTTTGAATGTGTGTGTGCTGACGGGGCTGGCTAGCTGGCTGGCTGCATGGAGAGATGCTCCTGCATCATACTCCACAACTACTTAAATCATGAGCTCCTACTCATGAGCTTCCCCTATGAGCTGTTGGAAATCCTCCTGGATCCCAAATAAATCTCTGGAGCTTCCCATCTGCTCCATTCTGCTGCTGCTGCTACTTTTGTTGCGCTGCTACTGCTGCTGCTTCTTTCCTTATGCCCAACTTCTCCTCGCTGCTGATTTCTGCTAACTCTACCATCAGCTTTGTGATATTCTCTATTACTTCATCCATCTACTCCAGTGGCTGGTCCGGTTGTTGCAGTCTCCTCAGCTGCAAAAATTTTTGGCCATTTGACAGATCATCATGATCTCCCATGCCATCTTCTTCATCCACATCCTCATCTTCATCTTCATTTGTGGCTTCAAGTTGCCACTCTGCTGCAGACTTCAGCTCTGCAGTCTCTTCCTAACTGTCCTGCTGCTCAGTCATCCTCCCTGACAGTTCAAATTCTGTCAGTATTCTTGCTGGCCCTGGATTGTTCAACCAATCCTCCAACATTCTCAGCTCCATCTCCCATGGAGTGATAATTTTATCTTCTGCTGTCAGCTTCAGTACATCTTCCACAGCTTCTTGGCTGAATTCATTGAGCCATTCCTCAGAATGCTCACTCTCTATTCCTCTTGCTTGGGCAGCTCCCAAAGTCTGCTCCAATTCCTCCTTGACAATCCCTGATGATTGTTCTTCTGCTGTTGCTGCACCTGCAATACAATTTTCTACCTCCTCCTAGGCAGATGGTAGGAATATTTCAATTCCCCCAATCATCAGAATATCATTCTGATCTTCTTCCTCTTCTGTCAGCTGCATCTGTTGATCCCTTTCCATCTATGAATTTATGAGACCCTCAGACAGTCTCATCTACTCTGTCAGCTTCTCTAGCTGATCCAAATTCATCTACTCATCCCTGCCCACCTGGAAATATGGGATGCTTACGTTGCTTCCCTAGCAGATTATGAGATCAACCGATCCCATCTTCATCAACAACCCCTACTGAATTGAACTCTTCATGAGACCTTCAAATGGTCCCAAATTTTCATCTCTGCCCTCATGGAAGTCTTCGATGCTTTCGCTGCCCTTCTGACAGTCTTCGAGATCCCTCAGCGATCTCTCATCATTGCCCTCCTGGAAATTTTAAATCCCTTCATTGTCCTCTTGACAGTCTGTGAGATCCTCAGCCGATCTCATCTCTGTTCCCTTGCCCACCTGGCAATTTGGAAACCTTCCACTGCCCTCCTGGTGGTCTATGAGATCCTCAGATGATCCCAATTCATCTTCTTCATCATCCCAATCATCGAGATCTTTTCCAGTCTCTGGCCAACAGTGACAAATCATCTTTTCTTCTATGGCCTTAAGGTTTTCAACATACCTCAACCATCTCTTTAACAGCCTCTACTGTCCTTTGACCATCAACTCCCTGACTGGCCATTTCACCTTCGGTTTCTTCATGGGCCATTCATATACCCATCTTAGCTTGGCTTCCTTTTCCTGCCTCATCTGCAGTTCCAGTTTCTCTATGTCTGCTTTTAATTCATAGAGATTTCTAGTCTCTTCTTCATCCCATTCGACAAGATTTTCTACCTTTCTCTTCTTTCTATGGCCTTCAGTAGCCATCTTGCTGTCTTTGTCTACCTCTCTGACAGATCTGCTGCTGTCACCCTTGAAATCCTAAGTGCTCAGCTTCATTCTCTCACAGTCCTGTTGACTATCTATGGACTGCTACCTACCTGCAAGCAATCATTATAGAGTCCTCAGCAACTCTGTCTCTCTTCTACCTTCTCGCTTCACCTGCAGTATACAAGTGAAGTTCCCACTCTGATACCACTTGATGTGTGTATCAGAGTGCTTCTTTTTCTTCCTCGTTCCTCTTGCCTGAAATATACAGACAAGATATCAGCTCTGATACCACTCTGACACAAACGCGCCACTGGGCACGTCCGCTCCCACCAGGACCTTCTTTTCCTTAGGCCCGAAGAGTTAGAATGCTCTTCAAAACTCCTTATCGGGAGCTTTCTACACCCACAGGATATTCTTTATGATCTCCCTTTTCCTATCAGGAAATCGAACCTCACATGTTTGCGAGTCCTACAGCCACTGGATCGGGTATTACCAATCCCCGAACCCCGATGATATTCCACCCACGTGTTCCTTGCTTGTATCGGGAATTTTCCCGATCGAGAAATCGACACTTGTGAGGTTGTGTATCACTTACCTCATGGATCTCCAATTTCCAATCAGTGATGATACTCTCTGCTCCCCTTAGCTCCCTCTGGCTAACTCTTTCGCAGGTGACCTATTGGTCCACAAGACCACAGTCCTTTCCCACTTCGGAGTTTCAGACTTCGTAGATTTGCAATGCGTAGAACTTACGCCTTTGGAATTCTCGATTCTCTGATTTCTGATGCCACCTGGCATTGACTCCAGCAAGGATTGGTCTTCTGACACCTGTCCTCCACTATGGCGCCTATGGCCCACGCTCCAGTGGTGATCGGGAAATCACGTTTCAGAAGTTCACGATTTCTGTTGCACAAATTCACAGACCCTTCCAAGTCCTGAACTCCGATGGGCGATGACACCTGTCCTCCACTAAATTCTATGAATGTGGGACCGTCACGTTTCAGGATTTTGTGACTTCTCCTGTTGTGAGTTTCTCATCACCGAGAATCCCAAAATTCCAAACTCCAATGCACATGTAGGCTCTCTCCTCCACGTCACCGCTTCCTTGTCGCTCTATCGGGTATCACGAAATCACGATTTCTAGTGCAGTAGTTTCTTTGTATGCAGAAACCCCAAAATGTCGAACCCCGACTCTCTGGGATCTCTCGCCATGTGTCCCTTTTGTGATCAACAACTCTGATCCTATCGGGAAATCGTGGATCGTGATTTCAACATGCACAAGACTCTTGTCTTCGGAAATCCCAATATCTCGAACTCTGAACTATCCAGATTTCAGACATGTGTCTCGTCTGAGATCAATGACTATGATCCCTTCTCAAGGATTTTGGGACTTCCACTGTCCTGTTTCCCTCGACCTTGAGAACTCCGATTCTCCGAATGGTCGATGTCCCAACTACTAAACCTCGTGTAGCTTCCGCAGATCCGACGGCTGTGGGGTACCTGCTCCCGATCTGATGGCTCATATCCTTTCCTCTAGTGTGCTCCTCCTCCAGAGGCTAATCTCCGCACAACTCTTCCTGATCCAATGGATTACGGGATTTATGAGCGAGATCCGATGACTATCGGTCTCTTCCTGCTATGCACTTCTTCTGGCACCCCTCCTGGACGTGAACTATTCGAAGGTCCATATCTATTCTCTAGCTGATCTGACAGTGACTATTTCTCCTCTTGGGCTCCTTCACTTCTTTCTACCTTGGAAGAATTTACAAAGTTCCAAAGGCCTCGACCTTTGTCTTCTATTCTCTCTTGCATGAACTCCTCAACCCTGAGTTCCACAAATGTGCGTAAAAGATTTACTTCTTCTAAGATTTTGTCCTCGAATCCTCAAAGGATTCTGGCATCTGCACTCCTTGCAGAACCTCTATGCACACACGGTGCTATCCCTCCTGAGCTTATATAATCACTCAGGCCCCTAATGGATTTTTGTCCTTCTTCTCCCTCAGATGGAGAATGAAATGGCTTCCCTCCTATCTATCCTTCTACTCAAGCCTCTTCTTGAGTTCTTCTGGGTATTCAGCAACCCATTGAAAGTTCCCTCAGTGGATACTTCCTTCAGATGACAGAACTCAAAGAGTTATCTATTTTTTTGTGCCTGCCTGCACACTTTCTCGACGCCCTCCTGGCGGAGTATCTCTTCCATAGAACGTTCAGTAGTTCTGGGTTCCTTCTATGCACCCTTTCCACCTGCTCAATGCCCACCTGGTAGAGCTCTCAGAATCCTTAGTGATTCTCTCTTCTGAACTCACAGCAGAGTTCTCCTCCTCTGCAACTACGCACTTTCTCAATGCCCACTTGGCAGAGCTTTCCAAAATTCACAACAGAATTTTGACTGCAACTGTGTTCTCAATTACACAGTCTTACCTCCTGAGGTGTTCAACACCCTCACAGGTCTTCTTCCTGAGTTGTTGAGTTCAGTTCTGTACCTCAGCACGTCTTTGTCTGACTCCTCAGAGTTCAGAAGTGCAACCTATGTGCACGGCTTTCAGAACCTCAGCGTTCTGTCACACCCTCCTGGTATGAATCCTCAAAGACCTTGAACCCTGGAATCAAACACAACTCCTGCAGAATGCATCAACAATCATACATTCACAACATACATAGGGAACACACATAGACATCCATATACACAGAATATCCAGGGAAAACTACTCTGTTTATATTAACAAATGGCAACAATGCATGTATCTTTACAATGGTGTTTCTGAGCTCTCCCTGGCTCCTCTCCCTTATTTTTCTCTACCATCCCTCTCTCAAAATGATATCTAAAATCTCTTTTACCTGAGGGGCTCATCGAGCGCTTCCCTTCAGGTTCACCTACCCTATTCAATTACAATGAATGGCTATCTAGTCCAACATTTGGATCTAGATCTCAGTCGATCTACAATAAAGGCTGATCTACCTAACGCCTGCACAAAGGCATGGCTTCCATGGCTCACCAACCTAAGACATTAAATTACATTGAATTTCAAATTCAAAATGAGGCTGCGCCTCTCTTCAACCTTTGAATGCGTGTGCGCTGACGTGGCTGGCTGGTTGGCTGGCTGCATGGAGAGATGCTCCTGCATCATGAACCCAGATGGACTACATCACAAAGAATCCCACTTACTCCAAGGTATCAAAATTTCTTTCTTGGTCATTGTTATACTTGCAAAAGTTTTGGACATAAGGCAATTAATTGCAGAATCAATGAAAGGAACACACACGAAAGAAAAATGAATGGTGTAAATAGAAGATATGGAAATAATCATGGATTTTTCAACATAAGTTATAATTCATTCTCCCCATTGATGGAAAAAAATATTGCATGCTACAAATGTAATTATCTTGGTCACAAAGCACGAGATTGCAAATATATGAATGAACATGTCCCTATGCCAACCACAGTATGGAGAAGGAAAGAGATTCCAAACAATGAAGATTGTCGAATAACATTGACCACTAAAGAATGTAAAGAAGAATATGAATGGTACATAGATAGTGGATGTTCTTCACACATGACCGAGGATCAAGACAAATTCATCAACTTGAAGAGAAAGGGTGGAAATGTTGCATTTGGAGATGACTCATCTGCCAAAATACTTGGAGAAGGTGTAGTAGAGCTTGGAAGAAAAAATGTAAAAGCAAAGAATGTTCTATTGGTTGAAGACTTGAATCATAATCTACTCAGTGTTATTAAAATGTGTGATCAAGGATACACTCTTACATTTGATTCCCGAAAATGTAAAATCAGAGAAAATAACTCAGGAAGATTGGTTGCAACTGCAACAAGAATACCAAACAACATATACATCCTAGACATGAAGAAGAGAGAGAAGACATAAGCCACAAAAAAGGATTCTAAGGAATAAAAATATCCAAAGACCAAAAATAAGGATGAAGTATTATTGAGTGCCACATGTTCAGGGGGAGCGGCCCCAAAGAAGAGAGTTGCATTTTTCCATTAAACTCAGGAGGAGTAGCCCTAACTTTTTCCATTGATGTCAAAGGGGAAGAGAAATTGGGATCATGATGATAGGGGGAGAATGAGTGTTTCCATCAATGACAAAGGGGGATATTGTTGGAAGATTGGTTGTTGTCATTGATGTCAACCCTAGTCATGGGTTTTGGACCACAAGATTGATGAAGGTATTTGGACATGAAGGACAATGCACATGTATATAAAACAACCATGCATGGATAGTATACATAATGTTGTTTCCGGTGGTATGTGGCATGTCACATGGATCCTCATGGTTGAGGAGAAATGAATTTTTAAGATGACAAAGTGAATTGAAGAAGGAAGTGCATGTAGGCCCTGAAGATAATCAAAGAAAAGAATTACAAAATAAGAAAGTGTCAGGTCGGCCCTAATGTTAAAAGGAAGTGACATAAATGGTATAAATAAACATCATTATACATTCATTTGATACAAGTCAAATTTCATAGGAAATCAGAAGTAAAGAAGGCCTGATTTCAAGGCAGGATGAAGTCTTTTGGTGATGTGTTCTAAGGTATGTTATTTTCAGTTCATCTTACAATTTTTGTTATAACTTTGTTTCTACAATGCTTCATATGGTAAAATTTCTATGGTATTGAGAATACATATCAAGGTACCTCTGGTAAAAAGTTTAGCTCTTCATTCATTATAATTATGGAGATACACTCTGTGGAAGATAGGGTTTGTGACCAGTCCTGAAGCTAGTCAAAAAATAGGTGTTCCGGGTAAAATAGTCATAACGTCTTCATCGAGAATCCAAATGAAGTGGGACAAATTTTAGTGGAAAGAGTACAAATTTTAGTTTCTTTTTTGTGATTCTTAGAATTGGATGTTAATTATTGAGCAGGGACATTATGTGCAAGTTCATTGTCCTGAATAGACTAGAATTGAATAAAGTCTACCATTCTTTCTATAACCTCTTTTTGGGGAGGATTCAAGGAGTGAAAATTGGAGGAGTTTCAGAGAATACATTGAGTAATATTATCTACAGGATCAAAGTACTCCAACAATTGAATAATTGCATAAATTGAAGAAGTCTCAGGAAGCATTATCAGGTTCTATGTAATGATTGGTTGATGGTGATGATTTAATGTAAAGTTTTATTATCTCTCATATATTCTTGGGTGGAAAGAAGGGGCAAGGAAGGAGAGTTCAAATCTCTCTTGATATTGGAGGATTGTATCTTCCTCTTTGATTTTTATCCCTCCCTTTACATTTGGAAGCTGTAGCTACCTTTGGAATTCATTACTTCCCTTGAACAATAACTATTGATTGTTTCTCATATATTGTGCATGGTGTATTATAGTGTATTGGTGTAACTCTTATACTATTGTTCATTGCTCATTGGATATAGTTGAATGGTTTAAGTATAAGTTGAAAAAGGTTTTAAATTGTACTTGATACTGATTCATCCCCCTCTCAATATCAAACAATTGGTATCAGAGCGGGTTACCTTCAGTACAGTTTAACCACTGGAAGGAATATCCTAAGAAGAAATGGAAGACAAAATTCCAAATGGGATTCCACCACTTGACGGAAGAAATTTTGAATACTGGAGTAATAGAATGGAAACTTACTTTAAATCTCTTGGGGTAGATGTTTGGTTGTCAGTTTCTTTAGTATACAATGTTTTGAAGAAACCAAAGACTGGAGCTTAGAAGGAAGCAAAAAGGAACAACAAATTGACAATAGATACCATCCTGGATGGATTGACAGATTCAGTTAAATCCAAGGTGGGATAATGTGCATCATCATAAGAGTTTTGGGACAAGATACAAGACCTTTATGTAAGGGAAGATGTAGAAGAAGAAGGAGAAGAAGAAGAAGTTGAAGCAAATTATAACATATCAAATTTAAAAGAAGAAAATAGAGGTCGGTTCTTTTGCTTTAATTGTGAAGGAGTAGGTCATGTTGAATTTGAATTTCCTCATCCAAGGATTGAAAGAAATGACACTGAAGAAGAAAATCATGAAGAAAAAAATATTCAACAAGAAGATGAGAATCTTAAAAAATTGAAGCATGTTGAGATTGAAAATATCAAGCTCAAAGACATGCAAATAAAACTAAGAAGTGAATTGGGTAGTTGTGAAAATACAGTTGTAATCTTGAAGAAACAATTAGAATACTTTGAGAAACTAAGAGAAGAAACAATTTCCTTGAAAACTCTACTCAAAGAAGAAAGAAGAATAGGATAAGTAAGGAATGTCCAAATTATGAAGAAAGAAGAAGATTGTGAGAAACTTGAACAAGAATTTGTCTCATTGAGGAAGAGCTTAAGAAACTCTCAAGTGCCAAAAGACTTAACACATCTTGGATGCATGGGTGAAAATTAATAAAAAGAAGATGCAAATGCCAACAAGAAGGTTGAAGAAAGAGCTACATGGACAATTGATGAGAAGTGGACCAGGATACCAGAAAGAAGGAATGATTACAAAAGAGATGAATATCCAAGAAGACCTCCTACCTTCAGAAATCAAAGAAGCTTCAATCAGTATGAAGGAAACTACAGAAGAATAGAACATGAACCCATATGGGCTACATCACAAAGAATCCCACTTACTCCAAGGTATCAAAATTTCTTTCTTGGTCATTGTTATACTTGCAAAATTTTTGGACATAAGGCAATTAATTGCATAATCAATGAAAGGAACACATACATAAGAAACATGAATGGTGTAAATAGAAGATATGGAAATAATCATGGATTTTTCAACAAAAGTTATAATTCATTCTCCCCATTGATGGACAAAAATATTGTATGCTACAAATGTAATTATCTTGGTCACAAACCATGAGATTGCAGATATATGAATGAAGATGTCCCTATGCCAACCACAGTATGGAGAAGGAAAGAGATTCCAAACAATGAATATTGTCGACTAACATTGATCATTGAAGAATTTAAAGAAGAATATGAATGGTACATAGATAGTGTATGCTTTTCACACATGACCGAGGATCAAGACAAATTCATCAGCTTGAAGAGAAAGGGTGGCAATGTTGCATTTGGAGATGACTCATATGCCAAAATACTTGGAGAAGGTGTTGTAGAGCTTGGAAGAAAAAATGTAAAAGTAAAGAATGTTCTATTGGTTGAAGACTTGAATCATAATCTACTCAGTGTTAGTAAAATGTGTGATCAAGGATACACTCTTACGTTTAATTACTGAAAATGTAAAATCAGAGAAAATAACTCAGGAAGATTGGTTGCAGCTACAACAAGAAGACTGAACAACATATACATTCTAGACATGAAGAAGAGAGAGAAGACATAATCCACACAAAAGGATTCTAAGGAAGAAAAATATCCAAAGACCAAAAATAAGGATGAAGTATTATTGAGTGCCACATGTTTAGGGGGAGTAGCTCCAAATACGAGAGTTACATTTTTCCATTAAACTCAGGGGTAGCAGCCCTAACCTTTTCCATTCATTTCAAAGGGGGAGAGAAATTGGGATCATGATGATAGGGGGAGCATGAGTGTTTCCATCAATGACAAAGGGGGATATTGTTGGAAGATTGGTTGTTGTCATTGATGTCAACCCTAGTCATGGGTTTTGGACCACAAGATTGATGAAGGTATTTGGACATGAAGGACAATGCACATGTAGATAAAAACACCCATGGATGGATAGTATACATCATATTGTTTCTGGTGGTATGTGGCACGTCACGTGGATCCTCATGGTTGAGGAGAAATGAATTTTTGAAGATGACAAAGTGAATTGAAGAAGGAAGTACATGTATGCCCTGAAGATAATTAAAGAAATGAATTACAAGATAAGAAAGTGTCAGGTCGGCCCTAATGTTAAAAGGAAGTGACATAAATGGTATAAATAAACATCATTATACATTCATTTGATTCAATTCGAATTTCATGGGAAGTCATATGTAAAGAAGGTTGGATTTCAAGAGAGGATGAAGTCTTTTGGTGATGTGTTCTAAGGTATGTTATTTTCAGGTCATCTTACCATTTTTGCTATAATGTTATTTCTAGAACAATTCATATGGTGAAATAACTATCGTATTGAGAAGACATATCAAGGTACTTCTGGTAAAAAATTCATCTCTTGATTCTCTATAATTATGGAGATACACTTTGTGGAAGATAGGGTTTGTGACCAGTCCTGAAGCTAGTCAATAAACATGTGTTATGGGTAAAATAGTCATAAAGTCTTCATAGAGAATTCAAATGAAGTGGGAAAATTTTCATTGGAAAGAGTATGGATTGTAGTTTCTTGTGTGTGAGTTTCAGAATTGGATGTTAATTATTGAGCGCGGAGCATTCTGTGCAAGTTCACTCTCTTGAATAGACCAGAATTGAATAAAGTCTACCATTCTTTCTATAACCTCTTTTTGGGGAGGATTCAATTAGTGAAAATTGAAGGAGTTTCAGAGAATACATTGAGTAATATTATACAGGATTAGAATACTCCAAGAATTGAAGAATTGCAGAAATTGAAGAAGTCTCAAGAAGCATTATCAAGTTCTATGTAATGATTGGTTGATGGTGATGATTTAAGGTAAAGTTTTATTATCTCTCATATATTCTTGGGTGGAAGGAAGGGACATGGGGTCGGGGACCTATGGGGAAAATTTGTGAAGATCAGGTATCTAAAAATCAATTCAACTACAAGATTGAAGGTATGTCTTCCTATGTGTGTTATGGTAATTATTTTGAATAAATCAAGAACATGTATGTCTCAGTGATTCATAAGAAATTGATTTTGAGAATTCTCTTGTGGTTCTTGGTATGAGGTGTGTGTGGTTGCAGTCTTGATGATATATTGATATCAGTAGTAGCAGCATAAATATTAGAGACATAAAAAAAAACAGGTTATCAGTGAAAGAGGTAGTGACAGATTGGTCTAAATCTATATTTTAGGGCGGTTGGATGGGCCAAGGAAAGGGAATTGTAGCCTCCTTCCGGTTGGAGCCAGAAAAATAGGGAATTGGGGCATCCTTCAAGTTGCAGCCTATAAATAGGGGGTTAGATCCTCCTTCAAGTTGCGGCCTATAAATAGGGGGTTGGAGTCTCCTTCTAGTTGTAGTTGGAGAAATAGGAAGTTGGTGTTTCCAATGAATGTACTCTTTTATAAATAAGAAAAACATTTCATGGTTTTTTCCCTCCTTGGGTTTCCACATTAAATTATAGTGTACTATGTTTATGTGATGTTTATGGTTTTGATGATATTTTGAATACTCATAATGTTTATTGGAAGTTTTATATTGTGATTAAAATCACTAATTGGGCTCATAATATTTCACCCCCCACCCCTCTCAGTATTATGACAATTGCTATCAGAGAAGATCCTTTAAGAAGTAGTCTAACCACTAAAGGAGATCATGGAATACTCTAATATTGGAGCACCAAGGCTTGACGGTCATAACTATACTTTCTAGAATAAAAGAATGAAAACTATTTTACAGGAATAAGTATTTGATGTTTGGAAATCAATAGTAGATGGCTATACAACACCAACCACTCCCCCAACTCACAGAGATGGAAAGAAACTCAGGCAAAACAACTCAAAGGCTAAAGGTAATATTCTAAGTAGTCTAGTTGATTCAATATTTGTCAAAGTTATGCATTGTGATAGTGCAAAGGATCTTTGGGATAAACTCTAAAATATTTATGAAGGATATGCCAAGGTAAATGTAGATAAGCTTCAAATTTTCAAAGATAAGTTTGAACAATTGGATATGAAGGAAGATGAAGACATTTTAGCATACCTTCTGTGAGTTGAGGAAGTAGTTAACACTATTAAAGGATTGGGAGTAGAAGTTGATGACTCAGTGGTAGTTCAAAATGTATTTAGGTCTCTTCCTATGAGTTTTGATTCTAAAATATAATCCCTAGAAGAAAGAGCACCAGAATATTGGATCAAATCATCAGCAGTAAAAGATCACCAGATGAGAGGTCCAGAATAGGATACAATCAAGTACAAAATGAGAAAGGGTCAAGCTCCAAGACAACGAAACATGAAGCAAAACAAAAAATCTATGTAGATACTATCATAAATTCATTCAAGAAGGAATAATTCAAGCCCCCAATGAAGAACAATTCATAAATAAAGAAGACTCAATAAGACAAATTTAGAAGTTGTGCATCACAAACAAGATCATTTATTCCCAGGTATTTATTTTTATGGTCATTGTTTTAATTGTGTTAATTTTGGACATAAATTTGCAAACTGTATATCTTATGCCAAGAATAGAAGCAAAAATGCAGGGTACTTAAATAAAAGTTATCCCAGAATATCTTATGAAGCACACAGCAGAAACCAAAACAATTTTGGTTCATTGAGAGATGAAGTAGAATGCTACAAATGCAATAATTTTGGTCACATAGCGAAGAATTGTAGATTGACTATTCCACCTAGGGAATAAAAGTAGAACATTAGAAATAAAATATTAGAACCATAAGGGATATGGAAAATAAATAAAAATCAATGCTCACTTGATCTATAATCCCAACATAGGAAAATTTATCAGTGCTTTGATAGTGGTTGTTCAAAGCATATGACAGGTGACTGGAATGGGTTTCTAACTCTCAAGAAAGAAAAAGGTGGATCATTTTCATTTGGAAATAATCATTCAACTAAAATTACAGGTAGAGACATAGTTAATCTTAGAAGAAAATATGCAATGGTAGAAAATGTTCTAGTGGTTGAAGATATGAAGCACAATTTGTTGAGTGTAAGTCAAATTTGTGATCAAGGACACCTAATTCAGTTCAACTCAGAGAAATGTGAAATAAGGAAAGAAGGATAATGTAGGTTAGTGGTGACAACTATAAGGACCTCGAACAACATATCTATTTTGAATGAAATTGGAAAGGAAAGATTTTGTTTAGGAAAGGAAAATGAAAGGTGTCTATGGCATAGAAGAATGGGTCACATGCAATTTGGAAATCTTGTCAAAATCAAAAGAAAGGAAGTAGTAAGATAATTTTCTAAAATTTCAAAGCCACCGAATACTCTATGTAAGCATTGTCTACAGGGAAAATAGACCAGGACCAAGTTCAAATCAAAGGAGTACTCAACAAAAAAAACATTGGAAATTTCACATACTGATCTATGTGGACCAACGAGGACAAAGGGATTAAAT
This sequence comes from Picea engelmannii, assembly GCA_009831015.1. Taxonomy (NCBI): domain Eukaryota; kingdom Viridiplantae; phylum Streptophyta; class Pinopsida; order Pinales; family Pinaceae; genus Picea; species Picea engelmannii. Next base: position 574,212 of record ML779495.1, on the reverse strand, counting down.
GGTGAATAGTAATTCATGCTATTGATTGATAACTACACAGTAATGATTGTGGTTTTCTTTCTTATGAATACGTCAGAGGAATTTGAGAACTTCAAGATATTCAAAGAGATGGTTGAAATAGAGACAAACTTGAAAATCAAATGTCTGAGATCAGATAATGGTGGAGAGTTTACATCAAAATAATTCATGGATTTTTGTGGAGAACATGGGATAAAAAAAATTCTCAGCAGCCAGAACACCTCAGCAAAATGAAGTTGTTGAAAGAAAGAACAGGATAGTAAAGGAGATGGCCAGAACGATGTTGAAATATTCCAAGTTGGGTGACATATTTTGGGCACAGGCAATACATAAAACAGTTCATATCTTGAACAAAGAGTTTCTCATAAGTAACAGTGATAAAACTCCCTATGAGCTATGGAAAGGAAGACTAGAAAATTGGAAAATTTGACTCCCGAGTTGACAAAGGAATATTTTTTGGGTACTCAAGAAAAAGAAAAGCATACAATTGTTTTAATATGAGACTCAACATAATAGTGGAAATCATCAATGTACATATTGAAGAGATAAGCGAATGAAATCCCAAAGAAGAAAGAAAAGACTTAGCAGAGTAGGAAGGATAAGAGGGTTTGAAAGAAGAAGTAGTAGAAGAAGAAGAGCATCCAGAAGCATAGAAAAAGGAAGATGACCATCAAAATATTCAGATATCTCCCAAAAATCCTAGCCAATGAGTGCAAAAAAATAATCAATTAGAACAAATCATTGGGAATAAAGATGAAGGAGTTGAGACTCACCAGAAAAAAGGGCATCTAGCATTGTTGTCCACAATTGAACCCAATAGTTTTGAAGAAGCCAACATTGATGAACACTGGATCGAAGCTATGGAAGAAGAATTAGATCAGATAGAAAAGAATGAAACATGGGAACTTGTTCCAAGGCCTAAGGATAAGAATGTGATTGGACCAAAATGGGTATTCATAAACAAGTTGAACGAGGATGGGCAAGTAACCAAGAATTAAGAAAGGTTAGTATGCAATGGATATGCTCAAGTTGAAGGAATATATTTTGAAGAAATGTTTTCCCCAATTTCCATAATGGAATTAGTCAGATTGATCTTGGCTTATGCATATTCGAAGAAAACAAAAGTATATCATATAGATGTAAAATCATCCTTCTAAAATAGAGAAGTAGAAGGAGTCTACATCGAACAACCAAAAGGATTTATACTGTCAGAAAGGGAAGATTATGTTTGCATATTGAAGAAGGCACTACATGGACTTGAAAAATCCCCCAGAGCATGGTATTCAATATTGGACAGGTATCTACAATAGCAAGGGTTTAAGAAAGGCAATGAAGATAACAATCTCTACATAAAGGTAAATCAAAATAATTTGTTGATAATTGAATTTTATGTTGATGACATTATTTTTGGTAGTAATGATGATACAATGAGTCAGAAATTTGCTAAAGACATGTAGAATGAATTTGAAATGTCATTACTTGGCGAGTTGTCTTTCTTGTTGGGACTTTTCATATGTCAGCTAGATACATGTATTTTCATATCCTAGACCAAGTATATCAAAGAAATGATAAAGAAGTTTGGAATGGTAGATTGCAATCCCGTAAGTACTCCCATGCAGACTAGTCGTAAATTGAGAAAAGATGTTATATCCAAGGATGCACATCAAACACTCTATAGATTGATGATTGGCAGTTTACTCTATGTGACTGCATCAATACTAGATATGATGCATGTAGTTGGACAGGTGTCAATATTTCAAGTAGCACTGAAGGAGACACATGTTGTGGAACAAAAGAGAATATTCATATATCTCAAAGGAACAAAATACTATGGATTATGGTATCCAAATGGTAATTATCTATCTCTAGTTGCATGCACAGATGCATATTGGGCAGGAAGTGTTGATGATAGAAGAAGTACAAGTGGAGAAACCTTCTACTTGGGTGATATTTTGGTATCTTGGTTGATAAAGAAACAATCTTTAGTATCATTGTCCATAGCAGAAGTAGAGTATATTACAACATCAATATGTTGTACACATGTTCTTCTAATGAAGCAAACTTTGCAGGACATATAGGTGGAATATGACGAGCCTATTCTAATATTCTATGATAGTAACAATGCTATAAGTATCTCTAAGAATCCAATGATGCATTCCAAGATGAAACACATTCTGATCAATTTTTAATTTCTATGGGAACAAGTTACAAAGAAGAACATAAAGGTAGAGTATGTTGGTACAGAAGAGAAGATTGCAGATATATTCACCAAACCTCTTCCAAGGGAGACTTTTGAGTACCTTCGATAGAAATGTGGAGTAGTTCCAGCCCCACAGTGAATTCTTTTTTATTTACTCAAATTATTTTTTTAATGATTTTTATCGGAGATCTACATGAGGAAGCACCTTGAAGAGAAACATCAATATAAGTCAGAGGCTTACTGATAGGGGGAGAAACCCCAAGGGGAAGTCATCATTTTCCATTGATTTCAAAAGGGGAGAGAAAAACAGAGGCATGGAAAGGAAGAGAAGAGGCATGGAGATAGGGGGAGCCAACACATGGAGACAAGGGGAGCCAACATGAGCATGAGTGTTGCCATTGTTGTGTCTAAGTGTTTTCATCAATGCTAAAGGGGGGGATTGTTGAAATATTAATTAACTAATTGTTGAAATAATAATTATTGCAGGGATTAATTAATTGTCGAAAAATATTGCAGGGATTGATTAATTATCAAAAAAGATTAAATGTCGAAACTTTAGATTGTTTTTTATTGATGCTAATCCTTGAACAAGATGCATGTTGAAGTAAATTAGCTTTAAAAAAAAGATAACAAGTTGCATGTGATTTTTTCATGAATTGCATTCCATCATGATTTGCATGGAAGTTGCATGTCATTATGATATTTCTCTATAAATTACAGAGAAGAGTCAATTGTAAATCACTTATGTGGATCACTCCAAAGAATACAGGTTGGAGATCTAAGGTAGTGAGTGAAAGATAGAGAATTCTAGTGAAGTAATAAGTTTGCAGAAGCCAAGAGTATGAAGAAGCGGTTTCATATAGGAAATCCTTGAGTATATATGTGGGCTTCAAGAGGAAAAGCATGGACATCTGCGAGCTGCAGTGAGGAAAAGCATGGATACTCATAGGAAAACAATGCATTGGGTCATGGACTTGTGATGAACATTTTTGAAGATAAAGGATCTAAAACTCAGTTTAGATATAGAATTAAATGTATGTCTTCTTGTGTGTGTTAGGGTGATTATTCTGAAGAAATCATAAATACGTATGTCTCAGTTATTCATAAGCAATTGATTTGGAGAATTATCTTGTGGATCTTGGTATGATGTGTTTGTAACATCCTCGACCATCCATGTCAGGCCACACTATGAAATATAACCCTTATTGTTCTCTCTGCATAACATAATGTAACATACCCAACATCCAACTGAGCTATGCAACATAAATTTTTTGAACTGCATGAAATTAAAATATACATACACAGAACTCTTGCGGAAGCATTATATATAAAACGTAAACAAACAAATACATCTGTAAATACACAGATTCACACTGAAATAACAATAAACATATACATGCAACATATAAAGGAAATACCCATAAAAATAAACACAGTTATAACTGAACATATTATAACCCATAAAAATAAGCACATAAATAACAATGCAACATGTAAATTTATCACACAATTGGAACTTATATTGGTAATACTGTCACCAACTGTGTGCAGACCTTCCATGAACCTCCCAACCTTAGACCACACTGTTCATCACTCTCAACAATGAGTCACCCTCGATATGGGACTAAAATCCACTCGGGTAAAGGGATTCCTAACCAAGCTAAGGCTCATAGACAACAGGAAAGACTCTGTCTCAAGTGCCAACTCAAAATAGCAATCTACAGTCCCTCATTCCCCACATGCCTATCCCACCCAGGAAGTGTGCCCCTTATCTTCTCAACAGTCCTTTGGCTGCCCCACTTCCTTTCTAGGCTTCAGGAATAGGCCAGACATGAAGTCTTAGAGCACTATAGTTACAGTTTAGCACCTTCAGGAAATCAATTCCCAACAATTCTCTTACCTAGATAATTTCTCACGGGCCTAAAAACCTGCCTCTTCAATATCCCATGGGCCTGACAACCTGCTTCTTCAGTCCAGCTCCCAAGCTAACCAAATACACCAACAAAAAAATGGCTATGGATACAGGTTTAGGTACAGTCATGAAGATACGAAGGATAGCTCAATGGTTTTGTGCATTCTCATGGATGATTGATTGGATGACTGAATGATGGAAGGAATGATGGAAAGAATGATGGAAAAGATGGGAAAATGAACTAAGTCCCAACAATATGTATGCATGTCCCCAACTTGACACTTGTTTTGTTGGGAGCTACTTTGTCCCACTTGTACCCAACTTTAGAACTTAGGATAAAATAATTATCCATAATTTATGATTTAAGAAATATTAATATAATATTCCTTTTTGGCTTAAGCTCCCTAACTTATCCCTTTTCCTTAAATTTTAGGACCCTCCCTTTCCCTAACTAGTGGAGTTTAGTCCCCCATCTCTTTTATCGTGGTTAGTCTGCACACAACAATGTATTTTATATTAATTATGAGACATATACAAAAATAGATGCATGGGCCTTTAACATCTAGGCTCTCCAGCCTAATGAAACATAAGAATCCTAGCTTATAATAACTGGCTCACCAACCTATAATACATAGCATATACACAAAAATTCTACCTGGCCTCAAAATCACGCGCACTTAAGTTGTTGCGCGTGGTATCCAAGAATGTGAAAACTTCATCATTTTACTGCGTAGTACATGTGCGCACTATGCCATGAAATGTACATACAAAAATGACATCAAACAACTCACCATATTAAGCACATTTTCATTTACATTACAATTGGGTTCGACCTAGGGATATCACAATCCCCTCCCCTTATTTATGCACTATCCTCAGTGCATCATGTACCCATATACAAAAAAAAATCAAAAATCCTCAAAAAGATGTGGGTATTCTTCCCGCATTGCATCTTCATGCTCCCAAGTAGTATCCTTAGGACTGTACCAAGTCCATTGGACATTTACAAGCCCTATGGCTCAATTCTGGATCTGTTTGATTTTTCGATCCAGAATGTACACCAGATGCACTTGGAAAGTGCCTTCTTTCTCCACTTGGATCACATTCCAATCAATAACATGATTAACATTAGGTATATATTTCTTGAGAAATGATACATGGAATACATTATGAACATACATAGATGCAGGAAATGAAATCATATAAGCTATTGGACCAATCCTCTCTAGGATTTCAAATGGTCCACAATAGCGAGATGTCAACTTTGAATAATTTCCCAACTTCATGGAAGTTCTATTGGCTTTTACTTTCAAAAATACATGATCACCCACTTTACATTCCCTGTGAGTTCTGCCCTTATCAGCATTAATTTTCTGCATGTCTTGGGTAGCCTTTAAATTTTGTTTTATTTTTATCATTTGCTCCTGTATTTCCCTGAGAAAATCCGGCCCAACCACTGCTTTGTAAATCCCTTATCTAAGGCTTCAACTTAAATAGTAAATTTGTAATCTAAATTACTCTTATTTTCTTGAACATGACATCTAATTTCTATTTTTGTTTTCATTACAACAAATCTATCTAATGTATGTTGAAGTACTAGAAAATTTAATCAGTTTAGATATCAAATTCTATAGCCACAAAATAGATTACTCAGCATATTACACAATTTCAATACATAGGTACATATCATAACTTTCATTCAGACAAAATTAATACTGTTAAAATACCTCTTGAAGAAGAATTTTGTCCTTTTCTTTCCTGTTATTTCTAACTTCCTTAAGACTGCTTGAAACTGCTTGAAAACTTAATCTTTTCCTCCCATCCAGCTAGGAACAGAGCCTCTTTGTCTCCCTAGCTCCAGGAACCCTTGCGGTTTCCTGGCCCTCCGAGCCCAAAATCCCCAACAACCCTGGTGCCCCACTGCCCCCTATGATAGACCTCCAACAATCTCCTCAACAAAACCACAATAAGCTCCTCCACAAAACCCCCACAAGATCCTCCAAACCCAGCTCGTAATACCAGCCTTCCCAAAATAATGTTCCCCCCTTGCCTTATCCTCCCTTCCCATCATTCACCACCTTCTTCCTTCATTTAATTCTCAACTACTCCCCCTCAATTAGGTTTTGACCACCTTATCCCATTTTCATTAATGGGTTGATCTTCTGATACAAAATAATAGTTAATAATTTATTAAGCTGGGTTTTATTAAATAAATATTAAATCATGAAATTAATTAAACCAATATACATTCAACAAATATTTAACCAGGACAATTAATTAATTAATTAATTAAACTAATATACATTAAACAAATATTTAACCATGACAATTAATTAATTAATTAATTAAACTAATATACATTAAACAATTATTTAAATCCTGACAATTGATTAATTACTTAGGGTCATTACATACACCCACCCTTCAGGAAACTTCGTCTCGAAGTTAAAGTATTTTATGATACAATGGAAATGACACATGGTTCACACATTCATATCCAATAAACAACATTATCAATAAGTAAGCCAAGAAAACTCATACATACTAGTGTACATGTACAAGAAATGCATGTGTAGCTAGTACATACAAATCTTGTGCATGTACTAATAACAATAACTATCACCTCTACATTAATTTATGTATGCATCCAATCCAATCAACAAGACTATTCAATTTATAAAAGATAATAAACCAATCAACTGTTTGGGAAACGCCTTAATTACAATAATCTAGCTCAACAATGTTTATTTAGACAATTGTATTTTAGTTAAGTAATTATGTATATGTATATGTATATGTATATGTATATGTATATGTATATATATATATATATATATATATATATATATATATATATAGACACACACATTTTCTTTTCAGAAGGAAACACAATAAATTCCACCATAAGGAAAATCTCCAAACACTCTCAACTATTTCAATTCATCCTTCCTCCCTAACTTACTTCCATCTTCCATTCCTATCCTTCCTCTGTTGGACTATCTTGGGGTGTCAACTATATTGACCTAACTCCAAATAGAACCCGTAAGTGGAAGTGTCACTATCTTGACCAAGCTTCCCCAGCAGGGAACTGACAGTCATCATCACATGTCTAGGGGAGCGTGAGCTAGCACCTTCCTCCCATGGCTCCAAGTTTCGGAGGATACATGGTGGGAAATACCTCCACCCCTCCTAATAGGACTAGGGTCCACACCCTACAATGGAATATATAGTGGGATTGTGTTGCTAGGAATTTTGTCATCGTTTATTCAGTTTTTAGGCAGTCTCATCACCTAAAATCCTGCACTGGTCCACATATCATAGCTATGCATTTAAACCAGTATAATTTCACATACAAATATTCATACAATATTGTTTCTTGGTCGGGGGTCATGACATCCACTTTCATTACCATTATCCCTTGGCTATTGCATTAGCCAAATGACCTATAGATTAGTCTATAACACAAATTCATACATATCTATGCATTATCATCATCTAATTTCATACAACCATAATCTCAATTCAGTATCCATGTACCGACATATTTAAATTCAAAGTTTTCAAGTTAGAAATAGATCTCATAATATCCCCATAATTCAATTAACGTTACACATTCATAAGATTTTCATTTCCATAATAGATTGCATCATATGCATCATCATTCAAGTGACATTTAAACATTTATAGAATTTACATTCACATAGTAGGTCACATCATATCGATCATCATTCAAATAACATTTAAACATTCATAGAATTTACATTCACATAATAGATCGCATCATATCCATGATCATTTAAAAAAAAATTAAACATTCATAGAATTTACATTCACATAATAGATCTCATCATATCCATCATCATTCAAATAACATTTAAACATTCATAAAGGTTCCTACATCTTAAAAGTTCAAGTGTATCATTAATAGTTTCACTATGAATAGAAAATAAAGGTGATTAGGCTTCAGGTAATCCTAGATGTCTAAGTCAAAAGGTGGTGTTTCATATACCCAAACTTTGTGAAACATATTCTCGAGGTGGTCAAAAAAGTGAGGGATAATCTCATCGTAATGTCTCAACATCCTCCCAAGTAGCAGATCCTGGACTAAACTTGTCCCACTGGACCTTACCTTGGTCTACCAAATGGTTCCTGAGTTGTCAGAATCTACTGTCCAATATGCGTCATGGTTCTACTAGGAGGGTTCCCACGTCCGATACCTGCAATTCCTTCCAATTTAGTTTATGTGACTCGTTAGCAACATAATGACATAGAACAAATACATGAAAAACATTATGAGTTTTATGCAAGTGGGGTGGAAGTATGAGATGATAGGCAATGGGTCTAATTTTCTCTTGGATTTTGAACAGTCCTATAAATCGAGGTGACAACTTTGTCCCCTTCCCGAACCAAATGGTACTCTTATTGGGTCTGATATGAATGAAAACTTGATCTCCCACTTTATAACTTCAGTCGGTCCTGTGTGCATCCGCATAACTTTTCTGTCTATCCTGTGCTTCCTTTAGTCTTTGCCTAATTTGAATCACCTATTCCTCCATCTCTTGAATCAATTATGGCCCAACTATCACTCGGTATTCTAACCTCTCCCAAATCAACGATGTTCTGCATGGCCCTCCATATAGCGCTTCGTAGGGTGGCATTCCGATGGAGCTATGAAAATAGTTATTGTAGGTGAACTATACCAAAATTAGGTACTTCTCCCAATGGGTTTGAGAAGTATGTCCTCCATGACTTGATTTAATATCTTGTGCTTGAGTTCAACCGAGTCCCCAACACTGACTACAAACTCGTCCAAAATCTAGAAGTGAATCTGGAGTCCCTATCTGAAATGATCTTCTTAGGTATCCCATGCAAGTAGATGACCTCACTTACAAACACGCGTGCAACATCAATGAAATCATAAGTGTCTCTAACTAGAATAAAATGAGAACTCTTGGTCAACTTATAAACTATCACAAGGATGGCATTGTGCCTAAGATATGTGAGTGGAAACCCCACAACAAAATCCATAGAAATGACTTCCCACTTGGACATAGGAACATCATGTGGTTATAGGAGTCTGATGGGTGAAGGTGATCGAGTTTCACTTGTTGACACTCTAGGCACTTGGCGACGAAATAGACTACATCATGCTTCATGCCTACCCAAAAGAATATATTCCTCATGTATGTGTACATTTACTTCACACCCAGATGCGCACAATAAAGTTCTCTATGGGATTCCTTCAGTATGATGCTTCGAATATCCCCACCTTCGGGGATGTACATCCTTCCTCAATATATTAATATTCTTTCTTCTTCCATACTATATCCTTCATACTTTGGATCTAACTGCCTCCCACTCTCGAGGTTTGAAGTAACCTTTAAATACCAACTGTCTCCAAAGAGTTGTGTCAACACACATTCCATCAGATTGGCTTTTAAGGGTACCAAGGAGAAGACACATGGTCTCCTACTCAAGGCATCTATGAACACAATATTTTTTCCCTTGATGTATGAAATACCAAAATTGTACTCACTCATAAACTCACTCCAATTCCTTTTCCTGGCATTCAGATCCCTTTGAGTGAAGAGATGTTTTAAAGTTTGATGGTCTATTTTGAGCTCAAAGTTTCCTCCCACTAGATAGTGCCTCCAAAGTTTCATAGATAGCATTATGGGTGCCAATTCAAAATCATGAGTAGCGTAAAGCTCCTCAAGTTGCTTTAACTCCCTTGACGCATACGATATCACTCCTCTATCCTGCATTATCATGGCCCCCAACCCTTGCTTCGAGGCATCTGTGCAGACTGTGAAGTCCTTTTCCATATCCGACACTCATAGAATTGGTGCACTAGTTAGTAACCTCTTAAGCTCGATGAATGCACTATCACATTCTTCTGTCCAATCATACCTAACCCCCTTGCACTACAAAGTGGTGATGGGTTTAGATATATTAGAAAACCCTTCCACAAATCTTCGATAATAACCTGCTAGCCCCATGAATCTTCTTACCTCATGAGCATTTTTCGACACTGACCATTCCATAATGGCCTTTACCTTTTTTGGGTCCACAGAGATTCCTTCACCGGAAATGATATGACCTAAATAGTGGATTCATTTCTAGAAGAAGGAACACTTTATCAACTTCCCATACAATTTGTTCTCTCTAAGGCAAGACAACACCACTCGCAAGTGTTCCTCATGTTCTCTTTCGTTCTTGGAATAGATGAGGATATCATCTAGAAAGACTTATACAAATTAGTCTAATTACTTCCGAAATACACCATTCATGAGGCTCATGAATACTGTTGGTGCATTGGTCAATCCAAAAGGTACTACAACAAACTTGTAATGCCCAAACCAAGTTTGGAAGGCATTTTTAGGAATATCACCTTCCTTAATCCTTAACTGGTGATACCCTAATTGCAAATAAATTTTTTAGAATACCGTTGCTCCTTTCATCTAATCGAAGAGATCATCTATTTGTGGCATTGGATACCTATTTTTCACTATAGAATGGTTCAAGTCCCTGTAATCTATGCACAGTCATAAGGAACCATCCTTCTTCTTCACAAAAATTACTGGTGTACACCAAGGTGAGACACTAGGCCTTATTATCTCTAAGTCGAGTAGCTCTTTCAATTGCATCTACAACTCACAAATTTATGGTGCTGTCATCCTATACGGAGTCTTGGAAATTGGTTTTGCACTAGGTTTTACCTCAATAGTAAAATCAATCTCTCTCTTAGGAGGTAACCCTGGCAACTCGTTCAGAAAAACATCCTTAAATTTTGACAATGCAGGGTACTGATCCAAGGAGGGTCCTTTCCTTTCATTCATTGCTTCCACTACATAAATTTGACACCCTTGACTCATGCACCGCTTAACCTTCATAGTTGAGATAAAGCGTAGAGACACTTTTCTCTATATACCGTGGATCTCTACTGGCCTTCCTTCATAGTCAACATAAAGAACCCTTTTTGTGAAACAATCTACCATAGCTCAATGGGATTCTAACCAATCCATTCCAATGATTAGGTCATACGTCCTGAGAGCAGTGACATATACCTTCAACCTGGTAGTACATACTCCCAGTTCTACTAGAAAATTGTCAACACTTGGTCCTACCGCTTGTTTTTCCCTTAAAGCCATCTCAACTTGTTTAAATTCATCGTGCTCATAGGCTACCAACCCACTCTTTCCTAATGCAGATGGTGAAATGAAACTATATGTAGCACCATAATCAAATAAAATTTTAACATTGATATGATTTAGGGTACCTGACGATTCCACCACCATGGATTGATGTTCTGCCTAGCGATTATTAACTGCTACATAAATCTGGTGGCTTCCACTTGCTCTTCCCATCGAGGCCTTTCCTTCTCTATGCACAAATCCTTCTTGCAACTCTGGGCAGTCACATTGGTAATGGGGTCCTCCACATCCCCAACATGTAACACGAGATTGAACTTGTGCACTGCTCTGTGATGGTGTCTGAAATGAGTACCTTCCCCTGGAACCCCTGCCCCTACTAGTTGCTCCCTGAGATGGTCATGAACCTTCTTGCATCATTGGTGATGAGAGGGATGCTGCACTTTCTGCCATTGAAATACCTGTAGCAACTGTCCTTGGTGTGACTCTATTACCATAAGGAGGTGGCCTAGAGATCCTTCCCCTAGAGAAGGTCCTAGGGGAATTCCCCACGAATCCAGGATGATGCAGAAAGGTCGATCGCATACCTCCATTTAAGTTCATGTGTTCCTCAGCATAACATGCATTTTCAACTACTTCTACTACTGAATATGGTTTCCACATCCGCACCATGGCCTTTATCTTAGGATTTAACCCATAGAAAAAGTGTTCTTCCTGTCATTGATCATTATCCATGTATGAAACATATTTCACCAACTCCATGAACCTAATCTCGTACTCTTCCACGATCATGTTCCCTTGTACTAGAGCATTAAACGCTCCCACCTACTGTTCCTCGTAGTAAGCTGGTAGATATTTCCTTCGGAACCTTTCCTCAAAAATTTCCCAAGAGACGGTGTTTGGTGTAAGGTGAAACTACCTCTCCAGGTTGCCCCATCATTTCAAGGCACTGTCCCTTAACTAAAAGATTGTTATCTTCTCCTTTGATGTGGAAGCATAGTCTCTTAAGGTGAAACATCTTGTCATTCCTTCCAACCATGCCTCTGCAATTTCACTGGCACGACCCCCGACGAACTCTGGAAGTTTAATCTTCTGTAGTTCTCTAGTGATGTCTTCGCGTGGAGGCCCTCCCCCTAAATCCCTCGACACTTCAGTATTACCCATTTCATATGGTGGGAGATCCACTTCGATCCATGTTGGATGACACCCCTTTAGAGTCTCATTTATGGCCTCCAAAGACTGTAGGATGATAGATAATTCAGGCGATGGTGGTGGCGGCACTGGTGGTCCCTACGACGATGCCCCTCTACCTCGATTTCCTCAATTCCTAACCATCCTGTATAATTGAATATACATCAACCAAAATTTTGTCAGGGAGAGTCTAAGGCAATTCACATTTGTGCAACTTAAACTTGAAAACAGGGTTAGGCATAAAAAAAAATTGTACTTGTTTATAAAGAGACGTTACTCTCTTTAGGGAAAGTGGCCAGGTCAGGGTTAAAGCATCTAAGCTCTAAGTCTTCGCCTAAGAAAACTACTGACTCTCTCACCTAGTAGCTATGCTAGCATTGTACCATGCTCACCAAAGTGCATCAAATCCCTTATGTAGTGCTTTCTATTATACCTCCTATTATACCCTAACTATTCCCCACAACATGCATCAAACTCTTGCTACTCTACAAGGACCTTTAACCTTTATAAATTATAAAATAACACTATTACATTCATTAATCATAGGGGTATATATATGATCAATAACATAGGTTTAGAACCCACACTTAACATTAAAATTCTATAATGCTAATTTAATCATCAGGTTTACCAATAAATCATCAAAGTGAATAAGTTAATTAACTTAATTATTAGATTAACCTTATCATTTTTCATTAAATTAAAACTCTTATATACTTCGGGCTAATATTTCATTACTATTAATAATTTATTTATTTATATACATATTTATTTTATTTTATTTGTTAAATAATTAAAATTTTAAACAATTTTGGTTTTAAATAGTTAAGATTTTAAACCTAAATTAAACGAAATTTAAAAGAAATAATAATAATAATAAATTAAAATACAAATAAGAGAAAAAAAATTAAAAAAATTAAAATTTTACAATTAAAGCCAAGCATCATGGGTGCATGAGGCCCATGTGCCCACCTCTCTCATTTCCCGCCTGTCCAAGCCAAATTAAAATAAAATAATAGTAACAAAAAAAAAAACTACACAAACCCTAAACGAATCCTAACCTCAAATTTACTCTTGCGTTCATCGGTGGTCTCTCTCTCATGGCTTCTCCTTTGTTGGGCGCTTGATTTAGTGTTTTGACCTCTGAGGTGTTGGGTACAAAGTGCTAATATAATGGATAGTCTCCCTATTCAGTGGCCTTGGCACTGAGTTGTATGTTGTTACAGCTTGGTGTAAACTCTAGGCTTTGTGTTGGTTAATGTGTGGATATGTGTTGCATTGATTTGATGTTGTGGATGCAGGTACAAACTATAGTAATGGATTTCTTTAGCAATGTAAAATCCTCCTGTGGGATCTTCCTCCATGTGGCTTGGCACCTTGGGTGGTTGGTCTCGAGTTAGGTGCGTTGAGAAAAGAATACACATTGTGGGATCTTCTTCATGGCTTGGTGTTTGGTCTTAGGCGTTGGACTTTGTGTATGGTTCCCCATTGAAATAATATGGGGAAAGACTCAACACCAGAGAAATGACTCACAGGAACTAGGGTTTAACCATGGTGGAAACCCATTGAATTCTTTCTGAACGACTCTATTTTATTTATCTATATTATGATGAAGTTGGGTTTGATAGGTCTTCAATTAATGTTGCAATCGTAGTAGGTTTTTGATGGAATGGGATTTGATGAGCTCTCAGGGTATTTGTTTTTTGTTCATAACTTTTATTTTTTTGAGAGTCGATGTTTGTTGGGGTAACAAGAATTGAATATGGGCCTTAAGGTTGGTTCTATGCTTCACAAAGAAGAATCCTTAATAAGTCATTTTTATAAATTTTAAAATTTTCAAGTAGGTGATGTTATGGCTTGTACAAACATTTGTCATTTAGTAAAATTTGCAATCTTGTTGCAATTTTGTAGTTGATGTTGTTCCTGCATGACTACTTATTTTTTTTATTATAGAGGTCGAGCTTTTCTCGGACTTTCCTTCTAGCAGGTTGCACATCATTTTATTTTCTTTTAGTTATCACTTAAATTTTTACGATTTACCTTAACATTGTTGTTGTTTCTCTGTATGTTAAGTCTTTGACTTTCTATATGCAATTCTCTAATTTTCTAATGCTAATGAAGAGGCCATAGGCCACATATTCAAATCCTAAGGAGTCCTTCAGGGTTATCAGTCACTATTACGGTTGGTTATTGAATCGCCCTCTTCCTAGATATTCTGGAGAAGAGGAGGATTCCGAGAGGTTTTCTTTGATAAAGAAACGGTTTTTGACTTGGAAAAAAAAAGTTCTTTTTATAACATTAAGAATTTGCAAGTATATTGTTGTGTCCATTCGCAACTTTATTTTTTGATAATGTTCTTGTATAATGTTATGAATCTGCAAGTGTATTGTTGTATCCATTCTCTGCTTTATTTTTTGATAATGCTCTTCTATAATCTTTTTGTTTCTAGTACAATCGAGCGTCTGGTGTCTAAGTATTAATAAGAAAGAAAGAAGGCATTGTAGGTTACAAAGTCCGGAGATCGTTTATCCCTCCATTCATGTCCATAGATCGTTACGCCCTTTGTTCATCCCTCAAGTCCCAAGGAATCACAACCCTCCATTAGAGGTTGCAGAAGTGTTGATCATCTATGAAATTATGAAGCTGGTAGTTGATTTCAGAAGGTCTCATTGTTCTGTAGATTTTTGAAGCTATGGAAAAACATTTAGCTTCAATCTTTAGTACTGAGAAAGATAGAGTAAATTGCCCTTTCTACTTTAAAATTGGGGTTTGTAGGCATGGAGATCGATATTCGTGACTACACACAAGGCCTAGCATGAGGCCAGATATGATTACCCCAGGAATGTATTTTCAAGGTCATTCTCTGGATCCTCGAAATATCCAGGAACATTTTGAGGTAGAGATCTTATAATTTGTATTCTGTAACTCCATTTTTATTTATTTTTAATAAAAATGCTTCTTATAATATTCCAAGAATTATATAGATATGTACATAATACTACAAATAACATTCTACAAAAGAAAGTGTTTCATTCTACATATAGAATTTTACAAAATAAAGGGTGCAAATGACATCGGCCAACACCATTGAGTAAAAAAAGGCATATGAAATTGATTTAGTGGAAAACCCACACAAGCTAGAAAGGGGCAATAATATACGAATTACCCCTAGCACAACTAACAGCCTATTCAGTACCGAGGGCATAATCAAAGTTCATATTTTACTTTGAAAATTGGATAAAGTTGTTTTATGTTGCCAATTATTTTAGAAGTGGCAATACTCACCCTTTTTTTTTTTTCTGTAGTGTTGTTTCTATTTACAGATTGCAGATTGGAAATATTTCTTGTGGTTGAAGCTGTCTGTAACAACCCTAATTGGATTGCATATGGAAAAGATAAAATCTCAGTTTTGTGGGTGGTCAAGCCCAGGTTTCAGTTTTGAAATCGGTCTCTGATACCATGTGTAAATCCCTTATCTAAGGCTTCAAGTTAAATAGTAAATTCGTAATCTAAATTACTCTTCTTTTCTTGAACATGACATCTAATTTCTATTTATGTTTTCATTACAACAAATCTATCTAATGTATGTTGAAGTAATAGCAAATTTAATCAGTTTAGATATCAAATTCTATAGTCATAAAATAGATTACTCAGCATATTACACAATTTCAATACATAGGTACATATCATAACTTTCATTCAAACAAAATTAATACTGGTAAAATACCTCTTGAAGAAGAAGTTTTTCCTTTTCTTTCCTGTTGTTTCTAACTTCCTGAAGACTTCTTGAAATTGCCTGAAAGCTAAATCTTTTCCTCTCAGCCAGCTAGGAACAGAGCCTCTACAACTCCCTAGCTCTAGGAACCTTTGCGGTTTCTTGGCCCTCCAAGCCCAAAATCCCTAGCAACCATGGTGCCCCCTGTGAAAAACCTCCAACAAGCTCCTCAACAAAACCACAACAAGCTCCTCCAAAAAACACCCACAAGATCCTCCAAACCCAGCCTGTAATACCATCCTATCCAAAATAATGTTCTCCCTTGCCTTATCCTCTCTTCCCATCATTCACCACCTTCTTCCTTCATTTAATTCTCAACTACCCCCCCTTCAATTAGGTGTCAACCACCTTATCCCCTTTTCATTAATGGGTTGATCTTCCGATACAAAATAATAGTTAATAATTTATTAAGTTGGATTTTACTAAACAGATATTAAATCATGAAATTAATTAAACTAATATACATTAAACAATTATTTAAATCCTGACAATTGAATAATTACTTAGGGTCGTTACATGCTCTATCTACTGGGTTATCCCAACTTACTGGTGTGTTTCACTTTCTGCCATAAAGTGACTCAAATGGGCTCATCTTTAGAGATGCTTGGTACCCATTGTTATAAGAAAACTCTACCAAGTGTAGGTACTCTTCCCATTTTCATGGTATATCCATCACATACATCCTTAGCATATCTTGAATTGTTTGATTCACCCTCTCTATTTGTCCATCTTTTCTGGATGATAAGTTGTACTAAAATTCAAATTTGTTCCAAATCCATTAAATAATCCCTTCCAAAATTTTGAGGTAAATTTTGGATCTCTGTCAGACACAATTGCCTTGGGTATGCCATGTAATCTAGCAATTTCCTTCATATAAACATCAACAATGTTGGCTTCCTTGTGAGTGAGCTATACTGGAATAAAATGGGCAACTTTAGTAAGCTTATCCACCACTACCATGATAGAATCATGTTGCTTGTTTGTTCTGGGCAATTTGGTGATCAAATCCATGGTTACAACTTCCCATTTCTACTCAGAAATGGGTAATGGCTGTAGAAAACTAGTTGGGTGTCTATTCTCAGCCTTTAGCTTTTGACATTCCAAACATCTGGCAATAAAATCAGTAACCTCTTTCTTCATGCCTAGCCAATAATACAGGCTTTTGACCACTGCAATAGTTTTCTGATATCCTGGGTGCCCAACATAAGTTACATTATGCATTTATCTCAATATCATATTTTTCAATTCCTGAGAATTTGGTACATAAATTATGCCCCTGTACATGATAATTTCATCATTATCTAGCTTATATTCCTCAATTTTCTATTGTAAATTACCTTTCTGTAATTTTCCTACTAATTCCTTGTATTGCAAATCTAATTTCGCAGCCTCTATAATTCTATATTTTAAATCTGATTGGGACATGATAATGGTTGTAGCATGCATTTCATGCACTCTTATGTTGAATGCATCAACCACTTTGTTCTCTTTCCCTTTGATATGCTTTATATCAAAGTTATATTCACTTAGAAATTCTAACCATCTGGTTTTCCCAGCATTTGGAGTTGGCTGATCAAATAAATATTTCAGACCATTATGGTATGTTCTCAGCTCAAACCTTTTCCCCATGAGATAGTGTCTCCATTTCCTCAAGGCATGCACCATGGCTGCCAACTCCAAATCATGAGTGGCATAGTGTCTTTCATGCTCCTTCAACTTCCTTGATTCATAACATATAACAAAACCATTTTGATTGAGGACCCCACCAAGTTCCTCTTTACATGTATCTGTACATACAATGAAGTCTTCATTTTGGGTCTACAATCCTTAGTATTGGAGCACTTGTTAATAATTGTTTCAAGTGTTGGAAAATATTTTCACAACCCAATGTCCACCAAAAATTCACACCCTTTCTTTGCAGGGAAGTGATTGGGTGTGCAATCTTTGAGAATCCTTCAATAAATCTCCTATAGTAGCCTACAATGCCCATGAATGATCTCATCTCTATCACATTCTTTGGCTTTGACCATTCTCTAATGGATTATATCTTCTCAGGATCCACTGGTATCCCATCCTTTGAAATGATATGCCCCAAATAATGAATTTGCTTCTGATAAAATGAGCACTTGCTCAACTTGGCATACAATTGATGCTCCCTTAATACTTGCAACACCATCCTCAAATGTTGTTCATGCTCTTCTTATGAATTGGAATATATAAGAATGTTATCCAAAAAGACAATGACAAACTTGTCTAAATATTCTTGGAAAACACCATTCATTAAGCACACGAAAACAACTGGTGCATTTGACAACCCAAATGGCACCACTGTGAACTCATAATGAACATACCTTGTCCTAAATATGGTCTTGTTGATATATTCCTATTTAATCCTTACCTGATGGTATCCTGACCTTAGATCTATCTTTGAAAAGATCATTGCATCCTTCAATTGATCAAAAATATCATCAATCCTTAAGGATACTTGTTCTTAACAATCACTTTATTCAACTATCTAAAATCAATGCACAATATTAATGTTCCATCTTTCTTCTTCACAAACAAGATTGGGGCAGCCCAAGGTGACACACTTGGGCGTATATACCCCTTCTTAAAAAGTTCTTCAAGCTGCATTTACAACTCCTTCAACTCTGGTGTACTCATTATGTAAGGAGTCTTTGACACTTGCGTTGATCCCAACATTAAATTTATAGAGAAATCAATATCTCTCTTTGGGCGTAGTCCTGGTACCTCTCTAAACACATCTTCAAAATTTTCCAAGACTGCATAATATTCCAAATTTGGCACCTTCTCTTTAGGTGTCTCTTCCATATGTTCTGCAAATATTTGACACCCTTTTCTGTAACATTTCTTCAGTTTCAATGCTAAAATTTCTCGGATGGTTACTTCCCTGGGAATTCCCTACACCTTCCTTAGGGTCCCTTCCTCATCCAAGCAAGTAAAGGCCTTGTTATGAAAATCTAGGATAGCATGATGCTATTCCAACCAATCCATCCCAATTAGACATTCATAGGAACCTAAAGGCAAGTTGTTCAAATATGCCCTGATGTTCAATCCATTCACGTCCATAAGACATGACTTAACCATATCATTAACTTTTCTTTTGGCTTCAGTGGCCAGCTTGACCAACCAAGATTTCCCATGCTTGCTTCTTGGAAAATTCCAACTTTCCACCATCTTAGGATCTATATAATTATTACTAGCTCCCGAATCAATTAAAATAACAATGGTTTGGTTGTTGATCATACCTTTCACTTCAATCATATGTGATTGATACTCTACTTTCTTGTGGTCCAGGGCTGCATATATCCTTAGTACATTCCTACCCATGTCCACCACTGTTTCATCTTGTTGTACATTGTGAACATTCCTCCCTTTTTCACCTTTGTGAGGACAATCTCTGAACATGTGATCTCCTTTACAACCCCAACATTGAATAGGTGGTTTCCTTGGCCTTTGACCCCCTTGTTTCAATCGCCATGGGCTCTCTAGGAGTTTGTTTCCCCTGTGGATTATTTCTAAAGAATGGTGGCATAGCTCCCTTCTTCCTCTAATCCATCTTGAATTTATTTTTGTCTTCCCAAGATTTTTGGAAAGTTGGCCTTGATTTTTGTTGATCATATAGGCACTTAGCTCACCTTATGGTCTCCCCCAATGTATTTGGATCATCATATTGTATTTTGTCACTGATGAAGGATGGAAATCCACTCAAATACCTTTGAATCTTAACTGTCTCATCCTTGATGAAAGGGACATACTTCAACAGTTCTAAAAACCTTCTCTTATATTTGTCTATGGTAATACTCCCAAGATTGAGTTCAAATAACTCTTTCATTTTCTTGTCATGGTATCTCTTAGTCAAGTATTTCTTCTCAAAATGCTTCTTGAATTCCCTCCAAGTAACACTTTTCTCTTTAATGTGTTGCACCTTCACAAGATGATCCCACCGCATAGATGCCTTTCCCTTGAGTTTATAGATAGAAATCCTACCTTCTTCATGAGAAGAATAATTATGCAATTGAAAATACTTTCTCATGCCCAGCAACCATCTCTCTGTATCTTCAGCCTTTTTTTGCTCACCATCAAATGTAGGAGGTTTGATTTTGTTCATTTATCCTCATAGCTCATCCATCCTAGACCCCTTATGCTTCCTGACAGGGGATGGAATTGATATTCTATGTGATCTCTTATTGGAATTCCTCGGGGAGTGGTGGTGATGTTTTCTAACACTTCTTGTTCTTCTTTTCTCATTGGGAGGCCTATGACTTCCTGATTTGCTTGAGTTTCTCTCCTTATCCAACTTCTTTTCAATTCAGTTCAAGCTCTGCAATAACTTCATGTTGAACTCATCTTGATGCTCCTTGGATCTCATAAAACTTTCATTATCTTCTTTATGGCTTTGGACATCCTTCTACAATTTTTTTATGGTCTTTGCCATATTCATGTTTTCATCCCTTCCTTCTCCATGTCCATTGGAGTTTGTTCCTTCAATGCCCAAATGGACATCCATCCCTCTAATCACATCCTCTTGAATGTAAGCCCCCTGTGCCAATTCCATTCCTCTATAATCTATGTTGATCTTGATCTTATCTAGTTTTTTTTAACTCTGCAAAATGTGCAGCCAACAAAACTTTGTTAGGCTATCTGTTTCAACAATTTCATGAAAATATGAACCATTATGGTTCAATAATATATCAGAAATATTTCTTCTGGTTTCCTGACAAATTGAATGCCCAAATCAATTTTATTGGTGGATAATTATATTCCACTTTCCAACACCTTTTTAACGCCTACTCCCACGCTCAATTCTAGGTCTCGAGAAGAAAGTTATGGTTATTTGCAAATTGTCCATTAACTTTTTCATTCACACTTCAACTAGGCGCAATTTTGCACTGTAATTATGCATTTTGCACCTACTCCATTGAATTTTTCATAGGATCTCAATTGGTTTTCCTCATATACATATTATGGACACTCTTTCCAAGTTTCATCTCTTTCTAGGTTCTTGGCTGCTAGTTACAGCCTGCTGAAATTCTAAGTCAATTTGTGTTTTTGGTATGGAATGCTACAGGTGCCTTATTTTCCATATTAAATTTTTTTAACATCCCTAGAAATTTAATTGAAGTCTGGTACTATATTATAGGGATCAATATCTTTCCATTGACTACTCTTGTGCCTCAATCTGATTCTGAAGCAGAAAGTTATGGTTCTTTGAAGTTAGATGGGTCTTAAAATTTACCCTTCATTGTTTGTGTTGTAACTTTCTCATCAAAGCTTCGTTTGAAGAATGGTTTACACCATTATAAATCTCTCTCTGAGCTCTTTTGTTTGAGCTGCAGAGACAAAGTGTTCCAGCACACTCTATTCTCGTGGTTTTTGTGTTGCTAAAAACACTCTTAAGGGTCTCAAAAACGCTTTACAAAAAGATGGCGTTCAAATGATATAAAACATCGCAGAAAATCATTGATTTTCTGTTGTTTTTCAACCTTTAAACAACTTCGCGCACACAATTTTCAACCTATACACCCATATTTACCATGCACAGAAACATCACAAGGTAAATCATGTTTCGTGCACCTATAACCATTGTGCATCACTTCTCTATCGCGCCAATAACTACGCACTACTTTTGTGTCGCGCGCCAATATCTATCGCACACAGTTTTTTTGTATCGCGTGCTCATATTCCATGCACATTATACTCTACATGTTTCACCATGATAGAGGTTAGTATGTATCCACCGTGCACCAAAACTCTACGTGCACCATTAGCTAAATTGTCGCGTGACAACATATACCCACATTGCGCGTGCACCAACAAAACTCCTCTACACTCTGCCAACACTACACACACCACGTGCATCATTATTATGTGTGTGTGCACCACATAGTCCTGTACACCAACATTTTTCCACATGGCACCGAAATTTAGCGTGCACACTAACATTGTTTCGTGCGGCACCAAAATTTAACGTGCACACCAACACGCCAATATCTTGTCGCGCAGTGCTGAATTTTACCTATCACAAGATTTTCACTGCACATCATGCATTTTTAGTGTGCCCACCTGTGCACATTCATTTTTATGTGCATCAATTCCTTGTGAATTCCATTATATAAATTGGGGCTTTTGTCTTAACTTTTTCCCCAATTTACCATCGACATTCTGCAACCATGAAATTTGTTCAATTTCACCCTGATAACACCAATTCAACCTATGCAACAACAAATCATTGTAAGTTGACATTTCTTGAACGAATTTATCCAAAATAAATTCGCGAATTGAAAATTTTAACCACTAAACTCGCTACATCTGTCATGGCTTCAATGTAATTCTGTAACTTCAAATTCGACCCATTCTAGATCCGAATTTGCTAGAACAGATATTAAAACAAGAATATCTCATCACTTAACCAAATTTCTCCATTTTCTCATGAATTTAACATCAGAAATTGGGGATTTTCCCCAATTCCACCCAGTTGTTGTTACTTTTTACCATGGACGCTCTACAAACTGAAATTTGGCCACTTTGAAATAATTCCTCTGTGACATTTTGCTTCAACTCAACTTTTTTGGCCCATCCAGGCTCAGTGTTGAAAAATGAAGCTCTGATACCATATTGTAACATTCCCGGCCATCCATGTTAGGCCATGCTATGCCAAAGAACTCTTACTATTCTATCTGCAGAACATACTATAACATACCCAGCATCTAATTGATCTATGCCACATAAATGTTTCGAACTAAATGCAATTAAAATATGCACACACAGAACTCTTGCGGAAGCATTATATATAAAACTTAAACACACAAATAAATCTGTAAATACGCGGATTCACACTGAAATAACAATAAACATATACAAGAAATACCCATAAAAATAAACATAGTTATAACCACACATATGATAACCCATAAAAATAAGCACGTAAATAACAATGCAGCATGTAAATTTAAAACACAATTGGCACTTATCTTAGTAAGACTGTCATCAACTGTGTGCAAACCTTCCATGAACCTCCTAGCCTTAGACCACACTATTCATCACTCTCAACAGTGTGTCACCCTCTAGCTGGGACTAAACTCCACCCGAGTAAAGGGATTCCTAACCAAGCTGAGGCTCATAGACAATAGGAAAGACATCGTCTCAGGTGCGAAGTCAAACTAACAACCTACAGTCCCTCATTCCCCACATGCCTATCCCACCTAGAAAGTTTGCCCCTTCTATGCTCATCAATATTTTGGTTGCCCCACTTTCTTTCTGAGCTTCAACAATAGGTCGAACAAGAAGTCTCAGAGCACTGTAGTTGTAGTTTAGCACCTTCAGGAAATCAATTCCCAGCAATTCTCTCACCCAAAGAATTGCTCACGGGCCTGACAACCCACCTCTTCAATATCCCACGGGCCTGACAACCCACTTATTCATTCCATCTCCCAAGCTAACCAAATACACCAATACAAAAATGGCTATGGATACAGGTTCAGGTACAGTCTTTAAGATACGAAGGATAGTTGAATGGTTGTGTGCATGCTCATGGATGATTGACTGGATGACTGAATGATGGAAGGAATGATGGAAAGAATGATGGAAAAGATGGGAAAATTAACTAAGTCCCAACAATATGTATGCATGTCCCCAACTTGACACTTGTCATGTTGGGAGCTACTTTGGCCCACTTGTACCCAACTTTAGAACTTAGGATAAAATAATTATCCATACTTTATGATTTAATAAATATTAATATAATATTCCTTTTTGGATTAAGCTCCCTAGCTTATCCCTTTTCCTTAACTTTTAGTCCCCTCCCTTTTGTAAATGTGTTGAACCTGCATAGAATAGATCTAGCTAGAAAATACCACACACATTTGCAGAGATAAATTGAGAGAGAATAAGCAAGATAGAAATAATGGAAGAATTCTCATTAACTATATTCCACACTCAAAGAGTGAATAATTTATAATATATATAGGATAAATGAGTAACTAATGAGCCATAGTGGTGGTCTAGATTGATCTACACACACACCAACAATTACAAGAGTAAACTGCCACCTAGTCTAGTCTTTCAGGCAGTTATGGGAGTGAATTGCCACCTAGCTGAGTTAACTAGTCAACTAGTCTTCAGTTAACTGATTGAACAAATATTAGTGAGTTGGTGATGATCCCAATGTTTCATGGTGACAAAACCAATGCAACATCTAAACTCAACTCAACTAGTCAAACTGAAGTGTCAATTGAAAGAGAATATTCTCCAGGTGGAATATTATCCCCTAAAATATAGGAGACTGGATAATAACTAATTATGAATAATAAACAAGGAATAACCTTAGGAAAAATAAATCCTAGGTGTGTGTGAAGTAACTCCAACACCCCCCTGAACATCACTATGGTGAAAATAAGGAATGGGTTCCGGCTACGAGGCCATGTTAGGTACCCAAATCAAAAGATACACTGAAATAAATGAAGAAAGAGGGAAAACCTCATGGAAACAAAACCCCCCCTCAAATTACAATGCATAAAATAAAAAAGGATAAGGAACAAAAGGCAATTGCTAAGCAACCATGTCTTTCACTCCAAGGAGACCTCACAACTGTGCAAGTTTGTGCTCTTTGAAGATTTTGTTGAAGATGTAGATGTCTGCATGGATATGATGAAGTATATGCATGATTGATATTTCCACACATATCCACTTTATCTTCTTGTAATGAATAATATCCAAAGAAAGTTTGGATAAAACTTTGAAAACTGTACGGTCGTTTCTGAAAAAACACTGAAATTTTGTTGATTTTAAAACGATCATAACTTCACTTTCCGGACTCTGTTTTGGACGATTGTTTTTTTGAAATTGGATATTTTCCTGAGAGGAATTAAAATATACAATTTTTTGCTGCAAATTGTGATCATAAAATATCAAAATGGAGTCTTATGTGTGAGGCTCCCTATTTATCTCCTGAAATGCATGCATGGTGCATGCAACAGTGTCTGCATGTGACTCCTGAGATGCATGTCATATATCTTCCACATGAATTTCAGAAAATAAATCTGAAATGGAGTAGACATCATCTTTAATTATTGGAATACTAATTTCTGCAAAAACTTTTGTAGAAGACTCTTCATAATAAGAGACTTGATCTTCTGATGGCTTCTCTTCTGGCTCTATCTGTTCGACCTCCTGCATGAAATCTTCACAATATTATTTATTCCCAAATAGAACCTCCAATCTGGTCCATAATTCATTTGGAGTTAATCCTTGTGATTCTTCATATACTTGATGGAAAAGTTTGGGAGAAACAGACATGCCGATACTTCCTATGGCCATATCTTGTCTATTGAGAAAATCATTTTTTTCATCGACAGAATCAGGCTCTACTTCCATTTCCATGGTTATTTGGTATAATCCTTTGCATCTTAGTAGAAGCAAAATTTTCGACTTCCATTCGAAATAGTTATGAGGCATGAGAAGTATTTCTGGTGAATAATCCATCTTTTTGTTGTCTTCAATCTTCAATACCTGCAAAAAATGATTTGGTGTAGATTTTGCTTAGTAGTCCATCGGATCTGATACCATGTAAATGTGTTGAACCTGCATAGAATAGATCTATCTAGAAAATACCACACACATTTGCAAAGATAAATTGAGAGAGAAGAAGCAAGATAGAAAGAATGGAAGAATTTTCATTAACCATATTCCACACTCAAAGAGTGAATAATTTACAATATATATAGGATAAATGAATAACTAATGAGCCATAGTGGTGGTCTATATTGATATGGACACACACCAACGGTTACAAGAGTAAACTGCCACCTAGTCTAGTCTCTCAGGAAGTTACAGGAGTGAACTACCACCTAGCTAAGTTAACTAGTCAACTAGTCTTCAGTTAACTAACTGAACAAAGAGTAGTGAGTTGGTGATGATCCCAATGTTGCATTGTGACAAAACCAATCCAACATCTAAACTCAACTCAACTAGTCAAATTGAAGTGTCAACTGAAAGAGAATATTCTCCAGGTGGAATATTCTCTCCTAAAATATAGGAGATTGGATAATGACTAATTATGACTTATAAACAAGGAATAACCTTAGGAAAAATAAATCCTAGGTGTGTGTGAAGTAACTCCAACACCTTTCCCTAACTAGTGGAGTTTAGTCCCCCATCTCTTTTATTGTGGTCGGTCTGCGTGCAACGATGTATTTTATATTAATTATGAGACATATACAAAAAATAGGCACACTGGCCTTTAACATCTAGGCTCTCCATCCTAATCAAAACATAAGCATCCTAGATTATAATAATTGGCTCACCAGCCTATAATATGTATCATATACACAAAAAGGCTACCTGGACTCAAAATCACATGCACTTAAGTTGTTGTGTGCGGTATCCAAGAATGTGCACACATCATCATTTTACTGCGTAGTACATGTGTGCACTATGCCATGAAATGTGCATAGAAAAATGATATCAAACAACTCACCATCTTAAGTACATTTTCATTTACATTACAATTGGGTTTGGCCTAGGGATATTACAATGTGTGTGGTTGCAGTATTGATTAGATATTGATATCAGTAGCAACAACAAAAATATCATAGAAAAAAACAAAAATAGGTTATCAGTGACACAGGTAGTGACAGATTGGTCTTCATCTATATTTTAGGGAAGTTGGATGGGGCAAGAAAAGGGGTTGTAGCCTCCTTTCGGTTGGAGCCGAAAAATTAGGGAGTTGGAGCTTCCTTCAGGTTTCAACTGATAAATAGTGGGTTGGATCCTCCTTCTAGTTGTATATGGAGAAATAGGAAGTTGGTTCTTGCAATGAATGTACTCTTTGATCAATAAGAAAATAATTATGTGGTTTTTCCTGCATTAGGTTTCCATGTACAATTTTGGTGTACTATGTTTATGTGATGTTTATGGTGTTGATGATATTTTGAATCCTCATAATATTTATTGGAGGTTTTATATTTTGATTAAAAGTACTAATTAGGCTCATATTGATTCACCCCCCCCCTCTTAGTATTTTGACAGATATTTACCCTTAGGATCCACACACCCAGCTCTATGGTACCATCACCTCCATTGCATTCAAGTATTGTCAATTGATATCATTCCCACCTACATGAGTTGTCCCACGTGTATTTCCCCCTTTGAAAATAAACACTCATGCAAATCTTTTCCCCTTAGGATTGGGAGTCCTCATAGTCTCTCACCTCAGAGAATGAGCCTCATACTTCTTCTCATCTTCTTACTAGCCAACCCCCGATGGACTCCCACATCATATTGTTTTGGTTACATTAGATTCGCCTTTGCATCATCATTCATCCTTCATTCATATACATAATATAGAAACCCACCCATGTGGCTCCCACCCTTCATTATTCATGATCCGAAAATCCTTAAATGCCAATTATTTCTTAAATACACATAAACGTCTGACCCGATTTGATAAATGAAGATCTCCTTTGACTATTTGAAAATAAAATGTGAATGTCTTACATATCCATAAAATTCAATAACAATGATGAATAACTTAGATAGTAATGAAATATAAGACAAAAAATAATAAAAGAACTTAATAAGATAAGAGTTTATAATGGAGTTCACCCCTCCTAGACTACATCTTTGGGTCCCTTTTCAAACAGTGAGACTGCTCTTCATTAATATCAAATATGCTTCTCTTACAATGATGACTTACAATACCAAATTTTAAGTTTATCTTCAATTCTACTACTCAATCCCATAAATAGAGACCATTACTAAAGTCCTCATGAAATTATGAGAAAAAAGAGTACAAGCTTGACTATGTTCTGAACAGGTGCTTAAAAACCCCCTTTTGCACGTATAACATGACTATGGGTATCATACATGAAAAATTAGACTAAGACTTTTCATACATATCAATTTTACATAGAATAGCCATCACCATCATATTCCTCTCGAAATTCTTAGAAAAATGAGTATGCATACTTTATACTTCCCTCAAAGAATGCAATAGAATGCAAAACAAGACAAACCCAAAACTAGGGACACCTCATGCACACAAATTGAAGCAATCATCTGTGGTACAAATTCCATGTCACAAATTGGCTTGCATTACGATATGGCATGAAAATCCATCTCACACACAAAAGTCATATAAACCATTCACACAATGGAATTAACATAGGAACGTAACAAAAACAATTATCTGTTAATGATTAACCAACTGGCTACAAACAAAGGATGAACCTCTCAACCATAGGTAATGTTGATCATTTTCTCTCATCAACAAGCCACTCTCGAGCTAAGGCTATGAGTCCACAAGGAGATCTAGCCCACTAGCTATCCACTCTCCACACAGAGAAGCCCCAAACCTAGGTTCTAGTCTCATAGAAGTTCCAAACCTTCAGCTCTCTCTTTTCACCACAACCTGCATTGCCCAAGGAATGTACCCCCTTCACTTCTCACAATCCCTTGAGTTGTACCATTTTTTTATCAGGGCCACTAGTGCATTTGGTTGGCCATGAATCACTCAGCTAGGAACTCTAGGAACTCTCAGTTGTTTCATATTTTCTCACAACAGACTTCACAAGGCTTTAAGTCATTTTCTCCATAGAAAATCACACCACTGGCTCACAGCCCAATTTACAGGAATACATGTTTGTTTTTCAGAATAAAAACACAACCAAACAATGGTTTCCTTCAAGTATGCCATGGTTGGTCCTCTTCCCAACCCTCTGCTCCCCCTTTGTTTTCCAAAATCCCCATGTAAAAATTGTCCCTTCTCTGCATGAGAATTTCATCTTCTTCCTTTCTTGCTTGAATCACACTCTTCTCAAGGATGATTTTACTTTAGCCCATACTCTCCAATAACTACAGGATGTGACCACTCACACCCACCCTCTTACATGAGTTTAATAATTGGTCTTTCATACACTCAATCAAAAAATAGGAGGCTACACACAAAGATAATAATTTTAGGAATGTGGGTTGGATTAATACCCATGAATAATCCCCCCTTGGACCCCTCTCTCTTATGGAATCATATCCCCCCATCGTTCTTCATCTCTTTCATATTGCAACTAGTGATTATTACTTTTATTAATTATTTCAATGTTCATAATATGAAAATTGTCCCCCAACCAAATTAAATCAATACGACTTTTCACCCCGATGCCTCAGCTCACCAGCCTAATTCAAATTTATATAATTACATTATAATTCCTTGTTATTAGAACTAGGGATGTTACATTTGCCAATTGAAGAGTGCCATGTGGAACTCTCGGATTGGTCCACTTGTAATATAATAACCTTCATGTGTTAGCATTCTTCCACATCACTACTGATTCATTTCCACATCAGCATACAAATGATGAATGTACTTGCCACTTGTCACCTTCCACGTCATCATACAGATGTATCATCATTTGTATGAATGACATGTGGCACATTTTTATTAGTCCACATGGGTGCCTAAAAATGCCAAAAATGAGTGACAAGTGTCACTCTATCATGTAGCTACATCAAATTTCTGACATTAGCATGACATCATGTTGACAATTTTATGGATGGCCACATGGAAGCCTATGGGCCTACCATGTGGCACCCCCATTTTCCCTATTTTTTTCCAAACTTTAAATGACCATAACTTTCTCATAAGAACTTTGTTTGATCCCATTCAAATTGTGTTGGAAATTTCTCATCGAGCTCTATGAAATTGATAAAAAATGGATCCAGGAAGGAATAAAAATCAAAGTTCTCATAATCATACAAAAATAACACCATTGCATCAGTCTCATTGTGTCGATTATGGCCATATAATGTTTCCCCAAAATGGACACCGTATGAGGAAGTTATCGTGTTTTGATCGATTTCCCAAACAGGCAAAAAAATCAACTAGTCAAAGTCAACAGGTCATATTTATGACGTCATCATTACAATAGCATGACATCATCAGGGACACATGGAAGCATAAGGAGGTGACACGTGTCACTTGTTTTGGACATGTTCATGGGTTAATGTGGACCAATCAAAAATTAACACATGGCACTGTACAGATGCAACACGTGGCTATAAGGAATGATGGCATGGCCCAATGAAAAGATGACACATGGTAGTAAAGATGATAGGTAGAAGTATATATGTTCACATGGCAGGGTGATGTGGTTGTATGGATGTTGACATGATAGCTGACTGGACAGGCGACTTGGAAGTACGGATGCTGATGTGGCAGGATTAGGGTATGACAAGTGGTTGTACGGAAGTGACGTGACAGGCTAACAGGATGATGACATGGTGATAACTATGCATTGAATATTTTGGTGACTGTATGATACAGTCCAATCATAGGGTGACACGTGGCCCAATCAGAGGGAACCAAGTACCACCCCAGATTTAGACAATGTTGGCTAGGACAAAAAATTGTTTTTCCTCCATGGAAATTGACCCTATGACCTCCTCCATAGCCAGTGTCTTCAAAAAGAGCGCCAACCGGTCTACCTACATGCATTCCTTGTATTCAATATGGCATATTATATTTAAAATTTGTGGTTGGTGGGATGTTATAGCCCTAAAATTCCCTACTCATGCATACATGGCATTGGCCCTCTTACTTGCATATTTTTCCAAATCACTGTTGAGGAGATCTACTTAAAAATAATAATTTAGAGCATGTATGTGCCCTGCACTATCACATCCCACATACATACTCTTATTGCATACTAGGTGGCCCACATACAAATGCTTGTTGCACACTAAACAAACTGCGTATGCTTGCAAAAGTTGAAAAAAATAAAGAGTTTTAAAGAATTCAGTGAAATTCACGGGCTATTGGAGGTTTCCCAACCAATTCACCTATTATAGTCCATCCCCCAACTAAATAACCATGATTTTGTCATATAAAAGGGGGTTTTGGGGTCTCATTTCACTAAAAAACACTAGAACATTGAAACTCTAACCATTTTCCATCTCCCTTATTTGCCCAAGCATTTTCAAGATTTTGTGAGTTGTTTCTTCAACATTCCCTTTTATCCCCTTTTCTTCCATGAAATCCATTCTCTTTCCTTGAGGAGATAAAAATATTGTGAGAAGAGGCCTATTGAAGGTGTACTTGGAGCATTGTAAAGAGGATCCCAGATCAAGTTCGTGGAACAGTGGTTGGCAAGGATTGTAATTTTCAGTCTTTGTTGAATGAATAAAAGAATCTATTTTCCTTGTCCCAAATCATGATGTTTTATGTCTTCTCTTTGATTTACATATGACATTTGATATCTAACCCTAATTTATGAATAGAAATAACATGCTTGTAGCCCTTGTTTGCCTAGTTTTGGATGGAGGTCAGCTTTGGCAGGAGGCTTGCAGTATTTGGAGCTACAAAGCTTGAGGAGATCATCACCAGACGCGGGATAAAAGGTACAATTAGCGATATTCTCTTCTACTACTTTATGTTCATTTATTTTGGTATGTTTGGGGTAGAGTAGAAAATAGATTGACTTTTAGACTATCATTCTCTCTGTCTATATCTTAAACCTTGGTATAGTTATAGGGGGATTTTCTCGCTAGCATAATTGGCTACCATACTAGGGATTGTCTCTAGGGTTTTTAGGGAGGTTTTGGGTTGTTGATTGGTTTTTTGTTTTCCTTTCAAGTTTCAATCAATTTTACTAAGTCTGTCAAGGGATTCTAGTCACCTGCAAGGTGCATACCATCTTTCCCTGCCCTATAAGTCTACCTTGTCTTTTTATTTTTGAAAAGACTCAGAGGTGTGCGTGCCCTGTTTTGGGTCAGCCCTCGTACATACATGATATGCACAATAGAAAACTCACGTACAAATGAAAGTTGTTGATGCAACTGCCCTTATCTCTATTCCATGAAAGTATTTTTCAATAAAGAGAAATCTTGTCTCTTTCCTGATAGAATTTTAGACTTCTCAAGACTTTATTGATTTAGTTAGAGTCTTTGTCTGTGGCCATAACTTGGGTTGAAGTTTCGGTTCACTTTTTCCTCACTCTTCTTGTGTTTTCCCTAAAATATTTGGAGCAATTTTTCAAGTCTTAGTGGTATAGGTGAATCCTCCTGCAAACAAGCGGATTCCCTCTTGGTCTCTAGACCCGTAAGACCAAGAGAGAAAGGGTGCTATCATTGGTCACTGACATCCTTTTAGATCTAATTAAGCTAATATATGAAGAGGAAGAAGAAAAGTGTACCTCTTTTAATGGCATTTGTCCTCGAAAAGTCCAAGTTGAGATTCAATTCTAAGCTCCTCAATAGGTCCTATAGAAAAAACAAAGATACAACAAGCTTCCTATTCTACCGAGATTAGCTCAAATACAGATCATGTCTCTAGCCTTTGATTATCATTATGGAGCAATGCCACTAGATTTTCGAACTGGGGGCATACCGAGCACGGTCTTAGTTCCTTCTCATGCTCGAAAAAACATGAGAACACAATCGGGTAAAATTTTATCTCTTTTTCAGACCCACGTGGATATATGAAAAAGGAACCCCTTGGAGTCATCTTTAATCTCTTTTCAGACTCTCTAAACATGAAAAGATTTCTGAGTGATCTTGATCCTTTCCCACTCATTAAAAGGTTTTAAAGGGAGTCTTTTGAGTGATAATTTATCTCTTTTTCAGCCTCGTGAGACTAATATTATGAAAAAGGACCACATTGGAGTCATCTTTAAGTCTTTTTCAGACTCTCTAAATATGAAAAACAACTAAGTTTACCTTCTCTAGACTCATTAAACAATCATACATTGAAGGGACCATATGGGATCGAACCCTTACTTCTTCCAGTTCGTTAAGAAAAGGAAGAGGAACTTATCGAAGGTGAGTTATATTGAGCATGTCTTACCCTCTTCGAGCTCGTTAAACCAAAAAGAGGTACTCGTATATCTGGACGGGGGAAAAATTGAAAGAAGCAAGATAAGCAGTTTTTGAGAACTTTACTAGTAACTTTACAGTCACCCTTGAACACATCATTTATATTTGCATGCATTTCAATCTGCTGAACCTCTGCACTAAACCAACCCTTTAGGGGTCTAGATACCAAGAGAGAATGGGTGCTATCATATGTCATTGACATCCTTTAGATCTAATTAAGTTAATATATGAAGAGGAAGAAGAAAAGTGTACCTCTTTTAATGGCTTTTGTCCTCGCAAAGTCCAAGTTGAGATTCAATCCTATGCTCCTCGATAGGTCCTGTAGAACAAACAAATATACGACAATCTTCCTATTCTACCGAAATTAGCTCAAATATATATCTATCTTCTAGAGACAAGTTCATGTGGAACAAACACAAACTTGAAAGAAATAGGCCAAGTATATATGTATATTAATGAGAACAAATGAAGAGTACTTACAATCCTTTTATGAAGGTGGAACAACTTCTTCCAGCTCTCCTTGTCCATCCCCTTTGCTCAAGCAATCTACATTGATTATGCTTCAATGGAATCTCACTTATGGGATCACAAGTTTGGTGTAATTCTCAATATCCATCTATCATGTCAATTCCCTATATTATGAGATCATAAGTTAGGTGCTTCTCTATTCTCTATCAATGTACTGTATGTTTCCTATGAGATCATAGGTTTCATACCCCCAATCTTTTAATGTAACTTTCACCATGATAAGGCCTCCTTATATAGGCTTTGTGAGGCCCAAATACTTGAGATACATTTGGGATAAGTTGAGGATTCCTCTCCTTTAGTTGTGGATCTTCCCTAAGATCATGCCTTGAACTCATATTCAAATCCAACCAACTTTAGAGATTGAGGGGATTCTTCCCTAATTTATCTCAACAAACCAAACATTCTCTCAGAAAGGGAATATCTCCCTCAAAAGGGGCACAGAGTGTTGGAACGCTCCCCCAGAAGAAGGTATAGAGTGATAGCACTCCCTAGAAGTATGTAGGGGAGCGCTCTCTTCCAAATTTGACTTTTTAGTGGATTTTCCAGTGGAAAAAGGCTTGTACTCCTTTTCAATTGATTTATCCTCTTCAAAACTAGCATTTGAGGTGTCTTAAGTGTCCTTATGATGTCATTAGAGGTTGGCAAGATGGCAGTATGATGTTTGAAACACTTGCAACACTTTTGGTCAAAATGCAACACTTGTGGACAAGATGTGACACTTACAACACTTGTAATGACAACACTTGCGACACTATTGAAGTGAGTAATTTTGGCGTGTAACACTTAGATCCACCTTTTGTTTTCTCGGTTGAAACCATGCTATCTGCAGTGGACTTAAGGTCTTTATCAATATTTTTTTTAACTATCTCTTTATTTCTTGTTTCTTTCTTCGAAAAACGAATTAAAAAAAATATCGATTTCAATTTTTCTTGTTAAAGTAGTGCGAAAAATAAAAACAAGTTTATTTTGTTGCATTTAGTTTGGTAAGTAGTCAAGGTTGTTATTTGAAAAAGAAAAAGAGTCTTCATTTCTAATTTCTTTTCAATTTCCTGTAAGTAGTTTGTTGTCAATAGAAAGTACGTTTTAGGATTTCTTCATTTACAGGATCTTGAAATATCAGTTAGAAAAGTTGAATTTACAAAAAGTTGGTTACAAGATTTGCTTTTAATTTCGAAGTAATTTTGATTTAAAATACTTTAAAGTTCTCTTCCTTATTCCTATCTTCATAACACCATCATTTTCACTACCATACCTTTTGAGTAAATCAATGCTTAAAAATAACACCTAATCTAAAATACATTAGACTTTTTTTTGTTTGTAGGGTTCACAAACTAGTTTAGGGTTTTAGAGCCTTGAATTAGGTGTGAAGAGGAAACTCTTCAAGGCCACTTTAAAACAAGCATTGAAGTCTGAGTTAAAGAGTGTTTTGATTATAGTGTCATAAGAGTTATTTGGAACCCCCTCTAACACACAGGATAAACACGAGGTCGTGTGAGGAAAGGCAGAGGAGATAACCCCTCCAAAGTTGGACTGAACGTAGTGGGGATTGTATATTGAGGGTGTTTCTCGGGAACAATACCGATCACATTTTCCTACAAATATTCGTGGACTTGGAATCTATTTGAGATTCTCATTTTTCTTTCGGACCACTTTCTTTCAATACCCTTGAAGGGATTCATACTTGTTATCCTTCTTATTACGATCTTCCCAACTGTTGATTGTACCCACTTGGTGATTGACTGTGAGTTGGCAACCTAGTTTCCCATATTTTACGGACTTACAATGGTGACTGCAAGGGTATACTGCAGTAACTAGGGTGGACATCAGATCATGTTTCACAAATTATACCCAGAGGGTGCTTCTGTGTTTGAGATTCACTTGCACTAGTTAGTTTCTCTAGTGTCAATTGGCATAACCATCCTTCCCACTAGTTATTCAACTTCTTGATTTATCTTTAGGAAATTTTTTATTTTGTGATTTAAGTTCTATGCTATTCAAGCCTTACTATGTCATTTCATCATTTCACAAAGTGGAAGATCAACAACTCCATCGGTCATGAAGAATTTAGGGCCTGTCGTCGGTTACTTTTGAGCCACCTTTGTCACTGTTCAGGCGAAGACTTGATCAAGAGGGGTCGTTCGAAGAGTTTGGGCCATAGGATACTATGCCTCAGCCTACTCTGAGAGGAGAAATTTTATCTCCAGAGGAACCTACCATTTATGAACTAGAGGAAGAGGATCTCAAGCTATGCAATCCTTCGATTACTGACTTGTCAACGTCGATTTTGATTTAGATTGTCCCTCCCGAGGTGACATATTCTGAGCGCCAGCTAGTTCTACGAGCAAAAATGGAAGTGAATGTTTCTACCTCATCTGAGATTCCTCATACTCTCGTTATAGATATTATTGCAGGGGGAATCCTACCTCCTCTCCCACCTTCGTCAATCAATACCGTGGTTGTCTCGACTCCCTCAATTTCAGGCAGCAGTCTGATACCTTTATCGGCTTTGAACATTGTTCTATTTACTCTGAGTGTGACAAGCACTCCCTTCTCATATGGGATGCCTGACTTTGATAAAAACTCAGTTCTTACTTATTCTACCTTACAGAACATGGGTCTGGGGGAAGGGAGCTCAAATGATCCTGTGCAAGGGTCAACCGTGGGAACTACTATCCCTTTTAATGCTATCCCTTATGGTGGGGGTCATATACCTATTATGTCCCCTTGACTTGGTGGTGCTTTTCAGTAGCCAATCGGGCTAAATGCTAATTATATCTTGTTTGGTGGAGGAATTTTAGGACCTTCATATTATAATAAGTCGGTGGGATCTATGGTGTTCTCTTTGTTTGGTGCGTTTGGGAATAATGCTTTTTATTTTTCCACTTTATCAACTGGGAGAAACCCCATCTTTGGTCAACAAAACTCTATGCAAGGTACTATTCCTTCACAGGAAGTGATGACTGGATTTTTCTCCACACATGAGTCCTTGGAATCCTTGGCAAGAATCAGTTCCCTTGCAAGGGATGTCGATCATGGGTAACCCCATCCATACTCAATGTGTTAGCGATATTTCTTGTAAAGGGGGGCTAGAGCGCAAAAGAAGGGGTTAAAAACCCACTTATCCAAAGTTTCGGGTGATAATGCACCCGTGGTAAGCAACAAGCAAGTCCGAGCGGTCCAGATTTGTGCGCCCAGATCAACGACGCATATTGGATTCTGGACCCCCCCTGCCTTTCTACCTTTAAGCGGGGGGGGTCCGGAATCGGGGGCGCACCTCTCCAACGGCCCAGATCAGCGCGCCCGAATCAACGATGATAAAGACCATTCCGGACCCCCCCCGCCTTTCTACCTTTAAGCGGAGGGGGGGGGTCTGGAATCGTAGGTGCAGCTTCTGACAGCCTGGATCAACGCGCCCGGATCAACGACGCTTGAACAACTCTGCCCTTCTCAGCCGCTCTATGTTTAGTCAGTGTGGGCCATTCTCCGGTCTCGTCATCTTCCAGTCCACCTTTCCCTGGCTGCCACGTGTCATTCATCCACCTCCTCCTCTTTGGTCCGCATGGTCCACCCTCCTTCTCGCCATCCACTTGTCGTGTGCCATGTGTCCCGCTCCTCTCCACATCATCCCCTCACCAAAAGGGCGAGTTTGTTATCTCCCGTCTTCCTCCCTTTCATATGATGTCTTCCGCCATGAAGCATCCTCCGTCACCCTTCTAACACCTCACCATCACTCCTACCATGCGCTCCAGTCTTTGCGCTGGCCTCCATGCCTATCCCTCTAGCCATTCAGTTATTCCAGGTGGCAGTGCGAGAAGTCTTTCATATCCCGAAATGTTGAGTTGGCTGAGCCGTTCTCAATCCCAAGAAGCAGTTATTGAAGTAGTTGGTGGTGGTTAGATATCGCCTCCGCCATGATGGGAAAGCACGACCATGAATTTAAGGCACGTCGATTCGCCGTTGGAACTGTCAAAGAGTCAGATTGCATCTGACATAAGTTGCACCATCTTTCGGAGGTTGACTGTCAGGAAGCCATGCAGACGCATAGCTTTCAATGCAGTGTCTTGATTTTGCTGTTGTTGTTGTTTGAGTATATGAAGGAATTTTAGCCATTTTTGTATCTATTGATGGTAGAGCTAAGCACTCGACTGTAAAGTTTCAGCAAACAGTATGGTTTCCTGGTTATGCCTCTGTGTTTGAGACTTCATGGTTTATGACAAACAGTTCTTCTTTTTCCATCTTTGTTTCATCTTATGCCGGAGAGTTCACAGTTGAATGATTCACGTGGATTGTTGCATTTATGTTATGATAAAGGATTTGTCGTGACATCTTTGTATTCTCTGGTTTTGTGTGTTTGAATATAAAGAGACTTTGTGTTTGAATGCTTTCTCCTCCAGTCTGTTAGAAGCTTGATGCCTACAGCAGACCCTTGCACCCTTCTCATGAAGTCTTCCCCCTACTCACCCTTTACTGCAACTCACTGTTTGAAGTTTATCAAGACCTCACTCATTCATGCATGCCTGGCCTAGTTTCTAAGTTGAGACCGTTGCTCCGAGTTTGCTTTCATTTGATCACCCCTTTCAAACAAATCGTGACAATAAAACTGATGGGCGTTGGGCTCTGCTCCTACAAGCAATCCAAGAGTGATTTCTGGCTCCAACACAATGGAACCCTGGGAAAGGCTCTATACCCATGATTGTTGGATTGGTTGGGGGCATTCCCTTCCAAGGTACTTGGAATGCAATGCAAAGATCAATCCCTACACAGGCTATGTCGTCCAATTTAGGGAGTCAGTCGATGACACCCCAACAGATGCATTTTTCCTATGTTGGTCAAGGCCACGGTTTCTACCAGAACCCTGGACAGTATTCAAACTTTTCCTGACAACCTGGTGCCAGTCAAAATCCAAGGCCCTCATTTCTACTAAATAGTTCACAACTGAAACTACCATTTCTGCCAACTGTACATCTGCCAGACTTGTCAATATTATTGAATGACCCAATTTTTTGACGGGGGCTAGCTCGACTGACTGGGGTCTATAGACCTGAAGCCAAGACTAGAAGGTGGGGTGTGTGGAGAGTTTAAGGCTTGGATGCATGGAGGCATGTGACCTAGCAATGAAAGTTTAGGGTCTAGTACGCCAACACTTAGCCTGAGGCCATATGGAATCGCCCCATATGACCAAGAGCCAACAAAGAGGGGCTAGTGCACCTAATGTTTTCCAAATGTAGGTTTAAACTATATTATATGTATTTTTATTATTTTTTATGTTGTTTTTGGAGGATTTCACCCATTTTGGGGGGATCTGGAGCCCGATTTGAGGCTAGATCTTGGGAGGAAGTTGTGAGGAGAACCCCAACTGAAGATATATATAAATAAAATGATTTTGACAATCCAATAGGTTCATA
The DNA here is from genome assembly GCA_009831015.1 of Picea engelmannii. Taxonomy (NCBI): domain Eukaryota; kingdom Viridiplantae; phylum Streptophyta; class Pinopsida; order Pinales; family Pinaceae; genus Picea; species Picea engelmannii. The sequence goes on along the minus strand of ML779495.1, from coordinate 535,148 downwards.
TTAGTAGAATGATGATGATTTTGTGAAGCTTGAAGCCATTTTTATGAAGGGAATCCATTGAGGTAGTGAACTTTGGAGGCCAATTCTGGGAGCCACACTCAACCTTTTTCAGTGTCGTCAGTTGTGTTGGATTCTTCAGGTAGATAAGAACACAACCAAACCACTTTTTAATCCATTTGAAACATTTCTGATGTACTTTTGAATAATTGAAGAGAAATAAGAAAGCTTCCCCCACTGAGACAAAGGCCCAGAGATGTAGGCAATCTTGTCGAACTCCATTAACAACCTTGTTGTTATGGTTTGATGTTATTTATGATTACTTTCTGATCTACATTATTTATGATGGCTACAATATTATTTCATTAAGTTCTTCTTCTTCTCTTAATTTCATAAATGGTAATTGAACACATGCTTAAAACTCAACCAAGTCTTTAATGATCATTTTCAGATCAAGTGGTATCAGAGCAGGTTGATAGTTGGTTGTTTGAGTTTGCATTATTACTAGGGAAAATATAATTCATTGTGAAGGCAAGATTGTAGAAGGAGATCTAGAGATTGGATCAATAAATAGGAATTCTCAAAGTGAGAAGATGGCATCGAAAGAAGGAATGTCTTAGAACAAGATAGAGTTGAAAATGAATTTATTTTCCATGTATGAGATGGTAAAGGTATTATATGAGGATTACTTCGAACAGAAGATGCATTTCCAAGGGGAATCTTCAAAAAATGACAAAAGTGAAGAAGGATAGGATCCTCCTAAATTTCCTCCTTCACCTCCTTCATCTCCATCATCTTCTTCTTCTTCAAGTACAAGTTCAACTTCTACTGCAAGAAAACATTCCCATAAACATAAACAAGATATGCCATTACTTAAGCTTGATGTGAAATTTGAATTTCCCATTTATGATGGTGAAGTCAACGCTGAGAGGCTTGATAACTGGGTCAGACAAATGGAAGTGTATTGTAGTGTGCAACAAATCAAAGATGAGGCAACCCAAATCAAGTTGGCATCACTTCGACTTGCAGGAACAACACTCATATGGTGGAAGAGTAAGTTGAAACATGGTATGTAGCAAGTTGGGAATGAATTTCCATCATGGAAAGATTTTGTTTTTGCACTTAGAAAGAAATTGTATCCTTTGGGTTATAAGGAAAATGATTTAATTTAATGGAAAAGTCTTAAACTAAGAAAAGGAAAAATGGTGAAAGAATACACGGATGAATTTTGCAAGATGGAATTAATGATAAATATTCCATTACATACACAAGAAACTCTTATGAAGTATATAGGAGGTTTACCTGCACATATTCGTAATATTGTATTTATGTTTGGACCTAATAATCTTGATGAGGTTTCTATTCAAGAAACATACATTGAATCAGGGAAAATGGGAGTTGGTGTATCATGGAAATCATCTTCAAGGAAATAAGACAAAAGAAAGGGGAGTGGAAAGAAAGAAAATTCAGTGACAAGGAAGGAAGATAATCTCTATTGCAAGAATTGTAAGAAAGAAGGGCATGATGATGAGCATTGCTGAAAATTGCACCCAGAGAAGAAACTAAAATGGTTCAAAGAAAGGAAAGGGAGGCAAACAGTTGCAACAAAAACATGATGAAAAAACTTGGGGATGATTCAGGTGATGAGACTAAAATCACAACAGTTGGTTTGACAGGTAAAATTAGTGATCGATACGATTCTAGAAGTAAATTGTTTCATATAAGCATGATAATGAAACATGTTAAGATCGATACATTGATAGATAGTGGATCTCAATATAATTTGATTTCATAGGAAGTGATTAAACAATTGGGATTGAAAACTAAGCTACATCATAAACCTTACTCACTTAAATGGATAAGCAACAATCATAAATTGCACATAACAAAGGAATGAACTTTAAAGTTGGAAATTTCATCAAAGTTTGTGGATGAGGTAATGTGTGATGTGGTGCCACTAAATGAATGTGGAATGGTCTTAGGAAGCCCTTATTTTTATGATCGCAAAGCTATCTTCTACAGGGAACAGAACCAATAACACTTAACTAAAGAAGGCAATGAATATGTTGTACATGCTCATCACATAAAAGCAAATCAATCTCTTCAAACAATGGAACAATTAAGGAAGGAAAATTATGCAAGAAACACACCTATAATTGTGTCAAGTAAAGCAGTTGATATTAAGCATGAACATGAGATGGTTGTAGAATGGAAATTCAAGCATACTTTACTTCAAGATAAGATAATTTCATGCATGCACATCAAACATATTAGTTCCTTTGCAGTCATATTTCTGATGTTATTGTTCCTAATGTTTTCAACATGGATGGTAGTGACTTCAGTAAGATGTGAACGAGTTCAAGTGGCTAACAATATGCTCTCAGTTGTCATGGATTTTTTGCAAATGATTATGATGCAATAGGTGTACGGGACAAAGTTGAAAGACAAAGGATAAGTGGGGTGGCCTATCATGCACTTGATGACTAGTTAATACCCTTTTGGAGGACCAAAAGGTCTTAGTGGGGAGTCATGATCCAAAATTTATCCAGGAAGGCCTAAAAGTAAAATTTCTTGGAATCAGACGAAACTAACGATGTTGTGTTGGGCTCTTCGTGTCGATTTCGTCCATATAATGTTTTCCAAAAATGGACATTGTATGTGGAAGTTATCGTGTTCTGATCGATTTCCCAAACAGGAAAAAATGTTAACTAGTCAAAGTCAACAGGTCGTATTGTTGACGTTAGTAGTAGGTCAACATGATGTCATGATGACATCAACGGGGACATGTGGCAACACGAGGAGGTGAAATGTGTCACTTTTTTTGTCATTTTCAAGGGCTGATGTGGACCAATAAAAAATTGACACATGGCACTATACAGATGCGACATGTGGTTGTACAGAATACTGACGTGCCCAATGATAGGTCGACACATGGAAATACAGATGACAGGTGGCCGTATGTATGTTGATGTGGTAGAGTGATGTGGTTGTACGTATGCTGACATGGAAGATGACTGGATAGGTGACTTGGAAGTATGGATGTTGATGTGGCAGGATCAGGGTATGACACATGGTACGACAGTGACATGGCAGGCTAAAAGGATGGTGACATGGTGTTGACTATGCACTAATTGTGTCAGTGACTGCACTATATGGTCCAATCATAGGGTGAAATTTTTCCCAATTAGAGAGTGCCACGTGGCACCCTATATTTAGCCAATGTTTCCTGGACAAAACAAAAAATTGTCTATGCACCAACCGATCGCCCTACATGCATTCCTTGTATTCCATATGGCATATTATATTTAAAATTTGCATTTGGTAGGATTTTTAGGATAAGCCCTAATTGATGGGGCTAGCATGACCGACCAGGAGCCAAGACCAGAAGGTGGGGCATGTGGAGAGTTGAAGGCTCGAAAGCATGGAGCCATGTGACCTACCACGAGAATTTTAGGGGCCAACACGCCAACACTTAGCTTGAGGCCATATGGAAATGCCCCATATGACTAGGAGCTAACGAGGGGCTAGTGCACCCAATTTTTTCAAAATGTGGGTTTAAACTATATTATATCGATTTGTATGATTTTTTATGCTGATTTTGGAGGATTTTGCCATTTTGGGGGTATCTGGAGTCTAATTTGAGGCCAGATCTTGGGAGGAAATTGGGAGGAGAACCCCAAATCAAGATCTATATAAATCAAAGGTTTTTAACAGTCCAAGAGGTTTATATTAGCAGAATGATGATGATTTTATGAAACTTGAAGCCATTTTTATGTAGGGAAACCATTGAGGAAGAGAACTTTGGAGGTCGATTCCAGGAGCTACGCTCAACCTAGTGTCGTCAGTTGTGTTGGATTCTTGAGGTCAAGTAGAACAAATCCAAACCAGTTTGTAATCCTTTTGATACATTTCTGATGTACATTTGAAGCATTGAAGAGAAATAAGAAAGCATCCCCCACTCAAACAAAGGCCTGAAGACATAGGGAATCTTTCCAAACTCCATTAACAACCTTGTTGTTATGGTTTGTTGTTCTTTATGCTTACTTTCTGATATGCATTCTTTATGATGGCTACAATATCCTTTCATTAAGTTCTTCTTCTTATCTTAATTTCATAAATGGTAACTGAACACATGATTAAAACTCAACCAAGTCTTTAAAGATCATTTTCGGATCAGAAATGGAGTCATTTTCATGATCATTTGAGAAGATCAAATTTTTATCATCTCAAATCCTCTTAGATCAAGTCAACTCCTACAAACTTGCACCCCCAACAGGTGATCCAGATTTTATGAGGAGAACGAAATGAGCACAAATTATTATTATTATTAACACAGAGACACAATGAAAAATAACAGAGATACAATAAAACTGGTTTCTATTCAATAAAGAAATATGTTGAAACTATAAATGTAGACTAAAAATAAGCTTGATAGAATGGCGATGGCTTATCTCTGAGAAGAGATGTGATGGTTGTGCTCATTTGCAAGAAGATGAGTAAAATGATGCTATGAAATTCTTTTTACAATAAACATGAATGAAAAAACCCTATACATCCAAAAACCTAACGCTAGGAGATGAAGTGTCAAGAGTCATGTGGACCGCGTTGGGGTAAGTTGGTACATCAACTTCTGGGGGTCGTAACTTTTGCATACGATCTTCATTTTAGGAACATGATAGCCTTTTGGAAAGGTATATCCAAGGAATACATATTGTACTTTCAAAATCTAAATTAGTCTACATTTTTATTATGGATATCCCTAAAAACGTATTTTAGGGCCTCAAAATGGCCTCAAAAGCTCAAGCCCCGAAAACTAGGAAAAAACTGCCAAACTAAAAATTTGTCAAGATGATCCAATTGGAATAGGTGGGTGGCCACAAATGTCCACCTAGATAAATCCTACCCCCTTAGGAATAAATTGTATCCATTGCATTTATTTCCCCCATCAGATGAGGAAATTTCTGTCGAATTTGGCCCTGAGTGAGCCACTTGCCTAAGTGCAGGAGCTGCCCTACTTTGATAACCTGATAAAGTTGGATCCTTTGTTGGTGATTTACCTTGACCTGTGTGTCCATGATATGATTAGTGGATTCTTATTCTAGGAAGTTAGGATTGATCTCTATTGGTGTCAATGGTTTTTCTATTTCTAAGGTGTCCAATAATGGTGGAAAATATGGCTAAAGGATATCCACATTGAACACTAGGTGCAAGCCAAGGAAGGGGGGAATGTTGAGCTCAAAATAATTGTCTCTCAAAATCTTGGTGATGGTGTAAGGTCCATAGTGGAGTGGACAAATATTTCGATGGGGACCTGTAAGGCATTATTTCTGCAAGTTCAACCATACTTTTTCTCCCACCTTAAACTTGTGTGGCACACGGTGTTGATCATGGTGTTGCTTGTACTTGGAATTGTAATTATGTAAAAAATATTAAACCAATTGGTGAATGTGTTGGATCTTCTCAATGAACTGGGTGTATTTGTTAGCTTCAGTTTGAGCATGGGATGAATCTGGCTAGGTGGACGCAAGGGGTAGTGAAACATCCATGGGACCCAATGGTTCAAATCCCAACCCCACCTAAAAGCGGTTGTAGTCGGTTGAGCTATGTATGGATTTGTTGTAGTGTGATAAACATAAGGAATACTCTCATACCATGTATGAGGTTTCTTGGAATTGTACATGTGCAATATATGCACAATCATCTGATTGAAGACCTCAATTTTTCCATCCTTATGGGGGTGGAAGGCAGTGGAATTGGTGATCTTGGTGTCCAATAGTGACCATAGGATCGACCAAAATGTGTTGAGGAACTATTTGTCCCAATCTAATATAATGGTTTATAGTATCCAAAAATTTACCCACACTCATTCAAATAAGATATTGGAAGTTTCCTCCACTATGATTCTCTTCTTGGAGGCGTCCAGAATCACCATCTTGGAAAAGTGATCAACAACCACAAAACACAGTCATTTCCCTGCTTGTTGGATGGAAGGTCCGACATGTATTCCATTGAGATGGATTCCCAAGGCTTGTCAGGAGTAGGCAGAGGGGTGTATAGTCCTTGTTTCTTAATGGTCGGTTTGGAAATAGTGAAAGAAATGAATGACCTAATATACTTGTTGACATCATATTGAAGCTTCGACCGGTATAAATGTTGTTGTAGCACTACCACTATATTTTGTAAATCGAAGTGTCCTACCACCCAACTATAGTGGGCTTCCCAAATCATCTTTTCTCGCTCGCTTGATGGAACACAGAGATGGTCCAAATGGCATAGCATCCCATCCTGAAGATGGAAATTAGTGACAGTTGTGTTTGCAGCCAACATATGGTAGGTGGGGGTGAATTCTGAATATTTCTCATAGATTTGGGGCCATCTGGATGTCTCGTGGCCACAAGAGTCTAGTTCTATGATGAGTGCATTGACTGAAGGTTGGCTGAGGAAATCATTGAAGCGGTTAGTACTTCTTGTCTTATACTTGATGTTGAGGTGGAACTGCTGCAAGTATGTGGACCACTTCTGATGGTGGTCATTCTACAAGTTTCCTTATGTCTGCATGAACTGCAACAACTTATGATCAGTGTGGATGATTTTCTCCTTCCCGAGAATGTAATTCCTCCACTAGTGGGAGGCTTTCAAAATGGAGTACATTTATTTGTCATAATTAGGGTACTTATGGATGACATCTAATATTTTCTCACTATGATAGGACATGTTGAGTGAGAACTACACCCACATCATATTCTGAAGCATCTTTCTCGGACTCAAAGGGATATTGTAGGTTGAGTAATGAAAGAACTGGGGTTGAGCACAAGCACTGCTTGAAATCATCAAGCGATTATTTTTGGGACAGGACACACACAAAAGTTTCCTACTCACCACCCCTGGTTACTTGGCTGAGGGTCCATGCAATATGGGAGAATCCCAACACAAACCTATGATAGAAATTGGCAAGGCCTAAGAAGTTCTGAAGCTCAGTAAGCATGGTTTGGGTTGGCCAATCAAGAATGAATTGGATCTTGGATGGATCCACATACACACCATGATTATAAAAAATGTATCCTAGGTACTAGACCTTTTCCATGTCGAAGGAGAATTTTTCCAAGTTGGAAAATATATTATGTTGTCACAGAGTGTACAAAACCTGTTGAATATGTTGCAAGTGTTCCTCCCAAGTCTTTTTGTAGATGAGGATGTCATCTAGATACACCACTACAAAAGAATTGGTGAAAGGCCATAAGATACCATCCATCATCCTCATGAAATTTTTTGGTGCATTTTTCAAACCAAAGGGCATGACTAGCCATTCAAAAAGACCTTATTTTGACTTGAAGGAAGTATTCCATACATATGTCTTCTCTATGGAGACCTGATGGTAGCCAGACTTCATATCAATCTTACTGAATTATTTGGATCCCTTTATTTTATCTAGGAGATCATCGATTTGGGGAATAGCGTAATGGTTCCTGACTGTGATTTTATTTCAGGCTTAGTAATCAATGCAAAGTCACCAAGTCTCATATTTATTATGCACAAGCATGATTTGGCTTCCAAAAGGTGATGAGTTGGGTCAGATGTGCCCCTTGTGGGGCCATTCTTGGATCTGACACTTTATCTCTTCATTTTCTAATAGAGAGAGGTGATAGACTAGCCATTGGGTAGTGGTGTTCTAGGGGTCATATCGATGGAATGCTTGACCTAACAGTGCAGAGGTACCCCAATAGTTGAGGAGAAGATGTCTTTTTATTCTTCCATGACCTTATCCACTTTCTTCTTCTACGTGGAGAGGTAGGTCGTGGATGTAGTTGCAATATTTCACTCACTCTGAGAGAGAATCATGAAGAATACAAACTTCCCATTCTCAGAGATGACCTTCCTACATTGCTTGGAAAAGATCAAGGAAATGGCACTAGGTGGGACTACTTCCGGTATCCTGTACAATTCCATGTCCAAAGTAATAATAAAAAAACAAGGCCTAGAATCATATACAACATGATGTTTCCATAAATAAGGCTGGCCCAAAAGAACATCACAAACTTCAAGGGGAGAAACATCACACAATACCTCATATTTGAATGGTTTGATGTCTTAGGACAAGAGGCACTGTTAGATGACACGAAGATCACTTCCTTGGTGGAACCATTCGATGGTGTAGGGTTGCTGGTGTAGCATTGTCAGTAGGGCCATATTCTTGATTACCTCCCTTGAAATGACGTTCTTATGGATACCTCTATCAATGTTGATGTGTAGTGGGGTGCCTTTCACCCACACCTATGAATGAAATAGGTGCTCACCTTCCTCTGGCTCATCAGGTTCACCAAGTTGGATCTTGGTGGTAGAAACAATGACACTAGGTTCTGCTTCAATGATCTATCTCCCCTTTTCTGGTTCTGACTCATATTTGGAACCCACATCTAATTTACAAGCTTTCACCTCATCCAACAAGGATTTCTTTGAGCGAAAATCAACAGTTTTATGTCAGGGGCTCTTATGGAAGCCTCACCACTTCCCAATATCTTTATTCATCTTTCCATTGTCCTTTTCTTTAGTCTTAGATTGGTTGTCCTGAGGTTGTCCATATTTTATCTACCCTTTTTGCTATCGATTGGGGTTGCTCTTTCCATGATTCTGTTGTGATGTGTTTTGAGATCCAAACTACCTCATTTTTTGTTTAAGCTTCTGCTCGATTTTGACAGCATATCGATAGGTCATTCCCAAGGATGATATGTCTATAAATTCCATTTCTACCTAGATGTATCTATGCAAACCACCGTGGTACTTGAGCACTAGATGTCAATTAGAATATTTGATACTCAACTTGGTGCACAAGGTATAGAAGATATTTATGAACTTTGGCACTACTTGGTCCCTTTCCTACTGCAGTTTTGTCCATTTTGTATACTGGTCATCATAAATTCCAATAGGCTAGTATTGTTCCTTAATAGAATCCTTGAAGGGATTCCAAGTGAGTGCAATTTTAAATAATGAGGGTTCCTATATTTCCTTTTTCTCAAAGAAATTATCCCACCAATATTTGACATGGGGGATGGCTTTGAGGAGCGCAAAAGTAATATTTTCTCTATTCAAAAAGTTATGGACAGAAAAATACCCTTCTAGAAGATTTAACCATTTGTCTACAACATTTGCATCTATCTGAACTTAAAATATAGGAATATCAATTTGATATATACCTTGAAGGGGGCAGTGTCTCTTCTCTAGAAATATGTGTCGCCTATTGGTAGTCATCAAAGGATTTGCGCAAAATTATCCATCATCTCATTCCTCTGTTGTGCGAGGGATTCCTTGAGAAACAATTTGAAAGGATATATTGTCTCATTGTATTTTTTTTCTCCTACCGTGGAAGGTAACTTGGGTGTGCAAGATCTCTTGTCCTTAATAGAAACAAGCTTGAGACCCAACTCTTTGTACCCTTACCTCATCAGGGACATGCACTAAGAATGGCAAGGAGAAGACCACTCTGATACCACTTATCTGGATTTTATGAGAAGAAAAAAATGAACACAAATTATTATTATTATTAACACAGAGACATAATGAGCAATAATAGAGATACATTAAAACTAGCTTCTATTCAATAAAGAAATATGTTGAAACTATAAAATGCAGACTAAAAACAAGCTTGCTAGAATGGTGGTGGCTTATCTCTGAGAAGAGATGTGACGGTTGCACTAATTTGCAATATGATGAGTACAACGAGGGTATGAAATCCTTTTTATAATAAAAATTAATTCCAAAACCCTAGAAATCCAAAAACCTAACCCTAGGAGATGAAGCTCTAAGAGTCATGTCGGCCCTGTTGGGGTAAGTCGGTACCTCAACTTCCTGAGGTCGTAACTTTTGCATAAGATCTTTGTTTTAGGCACACGATATCCCATTCGAAATTTCTATCCAAGGAATACACATTGTGCCATCAAAATATAACTCCATGTATAGATTGACTATGGAGAGCCCTAAAAACATTGTTCAGGGCCTCAAAACGACCCCTGATGTTCAGGACCCGAACACTAGGAAAAAACTGCCAAACTGAAAAACTGTCAAGATGAGCTAGTTGGACTAGGTGGGTGGCCACCGATATCCACCTATATCAATAGGACAAGCCATACTTCATTGGGGCACCCATTTATGTATGTGTATCATTAATCCAATTATTCTTTATTCATTTGGTAATTGTAGAAAGTTTCTTTTAAAATTTAGCACATATAGTAGGCTTTTTCCATCTCAGTCGACGACGCTTTTTCCTTGGAACATAGAAACCCATTTCACCCTTATTTGAGTCATCCCACATTCATCATCATCTCTTCCAACTACCCTTACCATGGCCAAAATCCTGACTGTCACAGACATCTTTGTCCCACACCTTTATATTTTGACCTATCCTACACCCCTTTACAGACTCATCCATTCAACATAGTTTTCCCAATATATGGTCATCCCCCTGACACCAGATCATGTTTTATGATTTTTTCCATCATCCAATATACACCCAAACAAGGGCATTTCTTGAGTCCCATATATCCTTAACTTTGTCCATGTTACCAGTTCATTCACATTCTCCTCCATACCATTATTGTCTCCATTTTGGTCAAATCATTGTCAAGAATCCATTTTCTTCTTACAGTCATGCCTCCTCACCTGATGATATCAGCACTAGTTTCTAGGAGATGGGAAGTATCTTGGTTGTCATTCCACTATTAATGAGCAGTATTGGATGACACAAAAAGAGTCCTCACTTATTTATGATGTTGTTGACCCCCATAACATTTGACCTCAAAACAATTATCATGTTACGATGGGTCTTAGTATGCGATCATTGTAGTTTCTAGAAGCAGTCAAAGACCTCTGAATTTGATAGGCCATAAATGCCTCCAAGTTATTTATTCCTCGATCTAGAGATAGTTCATTCATCAGAACCGTCATTTTCCATTTTGACACCCCCGAGTGCACTGTAGATATCCATTTCATCAACAATTGTCAATTATAGTTATCAATTTATTGTTTCATGACATACGCATTGGGAAAGCCTATCTCGTTTGTACAAAAAAACAAATTGGATATTACTTGGTCCACATATTAGTCCCCTTAACTCCAATGGATCATTCTCACAGTTCTTCAATACAAAGTCTCTCACTCTTCTACACAATGACATAATCACCAAAAGAAACGATGATGTATTTCAAATCTACGTATGCTCCTAACCTCATACATTAGGGGGCATATGTTATCACTGAAAAATTGATCACCATAATACAGACAATGATTGAATCCAATGTCAGCACAACACAATAATTAGCACACCTAAAGAATTTACAGAAACTACTCAATAAGCAAAACTATGAAAATAATCATTGAATTTCAATGCAATTCTACCAAGGCCTACTTGCGGACACTGTGAAAGACAACATATCGTTTAATGAAAAAATTGCATGGTTTGCATGATTTTCTCCACAAGAACTCATGCAGATGAAAAAATGAAACATTAATGTTCTTGGTCGGACCCCACCACTTCCAGGTGAAATTGTACCATGACAAGACCATAATATCAGCCCAAAATATTTTCTTGGGTCTACTGAAAGGATGGGAATTACCTTAAATGGTATCCCATTCACACAATGAGAAATATAAGAAAAAAATTGCATTCGTCCTATAAATACATGACCAAGGTGTGCAAACAAAGTGAAGAAGTTTGAGTATTTTTATGATGTTCATTTTGTCTTAGAGAAGTCATCTTTCTCCTAGAACTCTTTGATCATTCATAGAAAGTGTTGAACCTCTCTCCTATTGAGAAGTTCAAAAATAAAGTCTTCACCATTGTATTTACATTTTTATCCATTTTTAGAAGAAATAGAGATTTGTATTTGGGGGATTCAAAATCCCTCCCTGTTATAGATGAATCTTCCTACAGACAAGCAGATTGCCTCTTGGTATATAAAACCCTAAACCAAGATAGAAAGGGTGCTATCATTGATCACTGACATTCTTTTAGATCTAATTAAACCAATACACAAAAAGGAAGAAGAGGGATATGTACCTTGTTAATGGCATTTTTCCTTGCAATATCCAAGATGAGCTCCAATCCTAAGCTCCTCGATAGGCCCTGTAAAAAAAACAAAGATACAAATAACTTCATATTCTATTGATATTATCTCAAATACATATCTATATACTGAAGACAAATTCATGTGGAACAAACATAAATTTGAAAGAAATAGACCAAGCATTGATTATTAATGAGAACAACTAAAAGGTGCTTACAATCCTTTGATGGAGGTGCAACAACCTCTTCCAATTCTCCTTGTCCAACCCCTTTGCTCAAGTAATCTACATTGATTATTATGTGATAACATCTCACTTATGAGATTATAAGTTTGGTGTATTTCTCAATCTCCATATCTCCTTCTACCATGAGTAGGCCTCCTTATATAAACTTTGAGAGGCCCAACCACTTAAGAGATTTTTGGGATAAGTTGAGGATTCCTCTCCTTCAGTTGTGGATATTCCCTAAGATCATGCCTTGAAATCATATTCGAATCCAACCAACCTTAGAGAATGAGGGGATTCATCCCTATTTTAGCTCAACAAACCAAATATTCGCTTAGAAAAGGTAGTGCTCCCCCAAAAGGGTGCACAGAGTGCTCCAACGCTCCCCCAAAGAGGCCCGTGGAGTGCTAGCACTCCCTGACAGTGGGTAGGAGAGTGTTTCCCTCCAAAATCCATTTTTGAGTGGTTTTTTCGGTGGAAAAAGGCTTGTACTCCATGTCAAGTGATTTCTCTTCTTCAAAACTAGTCTTTGAGGTGTCTTAAGTGTTCTTATGATGTCATTAGAGGCATGACATAGGTAAGATGGCAGTATGATGTTTGCGACATTTGCGACACTTGTGGTCAATATGTGACACTTGTGGACAAGATGAAACACTTACAACATTTATAATGATGACACTTGTGGCACTATTGAAGCAAGTAATTTTGATGTGTAACACTCCCAATGGGGAGGAGGGGACTCATAAGTTCCCATACTTCTCCTAGGTGTTATCATTTTGAAGATCAGTCTCATTTGGTATCTATTTCTTGTGTCTCTTTCAGCCATCCATTTGATTTTGTACATGCTTATTTTAGTTTTATTTCCTTGTTGTTTATTTCTTGTTTTCTCTTTAGTTAAGCCACTAATCAACTAATCACATTATTGTGTTGTCTTGTTGGACTAACTAGTTAGTTAAAGGGCCTCATTTTTCTCGACCAAGTGGAAAAATGAAGCCAACACTATGGAAAAATGAACCAAGAAACATATAATGTAGAAATTCACGGAGGGAAAAATCTAACCTATATGCCATCTTCGATATTATTATCTATCAGAATGGATCGATGGGAAAAAAAAGGTACCAAAGGAAAATGTTTTCAAAGTCCTGTATATATATGACCAACAACACTCACCCAAAATTTAATAAATCCAATATAGAAACCTATGGTAATAACCTGTTCTATGGAATACAAAACTTGAAAACAATAATCCCTAAAAGTAGAATATGTACAAAGTATTGCATGACCTTTCATTTTACACGTAACACTTCTTCAGGTAGAGCCCATTGCTAGGTTCAGGCTAAGGGTTTATTTAGTATCCAACATATAAAGTTTCTAGTTTAGGAAGAGGTCAAAAATCCATAATCATAGCTTCAAGGATATATTCATCTAAAGGCAACTCAACATCCAAAAAAACATGACTCGACGATGCACAAATATTAGGGCTTGAGGTCTCACAATTAGTAAAATTAAACTCAAGCAACAATGTCAGATTGCACGAGCCAATAGGGGGATGAATGGATCCCACTCCCCTATTGTATGCAATGCATGATCAATTGTTGATACCTTGTCTCAAGAAGGTAAACATGATTGTGTTGACGAGCGAAATTGACCGTCCGTTAACTGGGAGAGTGGAACTGGTCCGGGGTTGTCTAATAACCCAAGTCGTTTGGGATGAACCACCCTGACGGGTTTAGCAGCTCCGTTAGCCGATCTAAGGTCCTAAAACAAAATAAAACTACTCTAAATTAACTAATCTAACTAAAACTAACTATTAAACAAACTAATAAACTAATCTAACTAAAAATAACTTATTAAAACAAACTAAACTAATCTAACTAAAAAGAAATAAAACAAACTAATAAACTAATCTAACTATTCTATATATACAATCTACTATCTAATACTATACTAACTCTAACTAATTAACTATCTAACTACTAACATAAATAAATCTTATTCACAAAATATACAATATTAACAATTTACAGATTTGAATGAAAACCTAAAAAACTCATTTGTATTCTGCCCTAAGACAGTGAGAGATATTTTTTTTGTTGATTTTATAATTTTATGAAACAGAAATAAAACATAACTAACTAAACTAAACAACTAATATACTAATTCTAACTACAAATCTAACTGAATATATGTCTAACTAAACTACTAATATTATTCTAACCAATTAAATAACAAACTAACCTGGAGAAACGCTCCAGGTTTGTCTTGTGTATGATGATTGTCTTAGCTGATCGGAGGGAGTAAACCCGCACCGAATTATCCAGGTGCTCCTTGTAAACAGAAATATGCAGTGCTCTTCAAGTATGATTACAGGACAAACAAGACATAAAAAGTACAACAATCTTATGATTTATAAATCTTCACAGTTAGATAAACCCGTATGCAAAGACTTATACAAAATGATTCAATTAATGAAGAAGAGAAATCTATGATTCATCAACTGAAACAAAGTAATTGATGTATTTTTAAGTAATGAGAGAAATCGGATATGGATAAAACATTAGTTAAATCATATCATTTTGCAATAGACTATGATAGCTAAAGTAGTCGATAATCAACTGCAAATGACATGCATAAACTTGAAACAAAAGATTGATATTATGAAAGCGAAAGCTGTAGCAAAACATCAACTCTTGTCTCAGTTCGTATTAGAAATCCATAGCCTAGTTCTCCCACAAGTGAGGATGATCCTTATTACACAAAATAATAAGTATTTAAAGACCTTCCATGGGGTAAAACATCCCTGTGGAAGTTATCAAAACTGTTTACATAAAATCTGGGAAGATATCCCAAGTCTGACTAAACTAGGAACCTAAAATAAAACTAAAACACACAAATATCTCCTAGATTGTCCAACATGTCCAATACAATTCGGATGTACCTACAAGAGGTCAAAAATGAACAAGTTAGGAGGATATTTTGTTAAAGAAAATGATAAAAATCTAATTCTATAGACTAGTTACAGAATCTTGCGATTCTGTAGCTGGTCTAAATAAGACACAGAATCAACATTAAAATCAATTCAAATCTTTAAAGAATTAAATTCAATTATTAACAAGTATCTAATGGCTATTTGAAAGACAAACGAATCATTCAAATTGAGATTGTTATACTAATTCGTGATCAAAACAAAACTAAAATCAAATGACTACGGAGATGCATATACTCTGTTTCGTTTGTTGCCACATAATCAGGTGAACAGAATCATATCGAATAGTAATGAAATCGTTTCATATCAATTTAAAATCGATACAATTAAAAAAAATCATAGGCAATTGTTATGCTCCCTCATCAACAGGAAACACGATCGAATCCAAACAAGAACATTTTCAAATCGACATAACTGTATTGACATAACAATCGATCCATGCCATGAGCGAATTAAATCAAAACTGGTGCGTAAATGTTCACAAATGAAATCATAATGAGATCAATCAACAAGATCTGTAGGATTAGTTCAATCGTTTGTTATTTCTATTTGGGGCAGACAAAATAATTCACGAAATCATTTCTTGAATTCATTTTGAAATGACTATTACCCGAATTTTCTCATATGAATTTGACAAAAATAACATAAGTCGATCTGAGTTAACAAACTCATTTGAAAATTAAAATTAATAGAGCTACAATCAAGTCTATTTTTTGATACGAATAGAACTCATAAAATCGATCATACTAACTGAAGATACACAGCAATCCAATCAAGCAAATCGAACAACTGGGGTTTAACATAGTCTTCGTGAATCAAAACCATTCCATGATTCGGGCGTAGATATCTTTTGCACAGGCTTAAATGAGAATATCGTTTTCATACGAAACAGAGTCATTTTTTCCAAATCAGAGTCAATCAGAGTTGTATTCCTAATTTAGAAGATTTCATCACGTCAATTCAAACTCATGAAGTCGTTCCAAAATCACAGCATACAAACTAACCATAACAAAATCATACCAAACCAAAACATGATCGTGCTCTTAATTTAGCATGAAAACCTCTTGTTCAAATTAGATACAAACAAATCCAATCGAAAGAAAACCATGGATTTCGTTAACAAACAATCGAATCAAATCTAATGAAAACCTGTCAATTGCTAAACTGGGAACGAGCAAATCATTTAACCAAATCATAACCTCATTCAATTTTAGCAAAACGAAAACAATGTACAGGATGAACAACATTACGACAGAGCCATTTCGAATGATAGACCGAGCTATTTGAAAACCAAACTCAAATCATTATATTAATCCGAGGAATTCACAAAACAAAATTGATACCTAAATTCATACCTGGATGATGAGAAGACAGCTTGATCATGACATTTTGGAGTTGACAACGGCTGTAGCCGATTCAACATTCCTAAATATGATGGAACCAGTGGTTCTCTTCTTCCTATCCATAGCTCGAAGCTTGTCCCTTTGGCTTGTCAATACTGCAATTTGATTTTCCAACGCTTTGACTTTCAATTGAAGTACAGGAACGTCTATATAGTATCGTTCCAACCACACATCACATTGGTCACATGACGACTGTCCAAGCTTTGAAAAAAAAGGTGAGGGTTTGATTACATTGTCGAGGGTCTCGTTAGGTAGCTTGATCCCAGGGTAACTGGGATCGTTCCTTAGGCAAGGGGGTAGATTGGAAACGAAGTCATAGGGTGGTTCAAAGCACAAACCCTATGAGTAAGGGTACTCACTAGCTAGGAAGCGTTCTATGTCAGAGTCCAAATCTTCACTGAGGACTATGGGCTTCTGCTCAACGCTGGGTTTAGGTTTATTTCTAGCCATCCTCGAGATAAGTCGAGCATTCTTTTTTCTTTTTCCATCAACAGTAGGGTTACCTCTAACCTTTTTTCTCACAGGATTTTTTATAGCCTCAACCTTCTCAGTTATAGCGTCGGGTAAGTCAACATAAGGGTCGGCCGAGGGTTTAGGAGAAGGCAGTAGGACATGGAAGGGCATGGATGGCCCGACCTTAGCTTCATTAATCATAGGCTTGTCAATCTGGATAGGGTCTGTATCATCAAAACCATTTCGAGAGATAAAAGCTCACCAATTATCACCGTGGAGACTTAAGTGATGAACAACAATGAGCCTGATTAGGCCATGGTGGAACAGGCTACTGTCGGCCTTTTCTCTTTTAAACCTTTTTGACATTTTATAAAGGCTACGCTAGAAGTAGAAAGGCATATTCAATGGATACCTTATAAAATTCATTAACAAACACAGGTGGTAGAGAAAAACGAGTCCATACCAACCCTCACAGGTCACGAATTGTTTGACCACCATCAAAAGATCATGAAATCGTGGTTTAAGCATGGAAATGGGCATACCTCTGTCACAGGATGTGACCTTTCGCAAGATGAACAGTAGTGGCCATGGCACCTCCTCCACTTTAGAGTTTTTGAACCAACGTTGGCCCGTGGATGGTAACCCTGTGGCGGAGCTAATGAACTCTTCATTGACTTCCAACTGAATTTCACCCACCTTGGCTCTACAACCATCAAAATTCAGGGAAAACTATTGTGCAACAAATAGATTAAAACCCTCGAATCACTGTACAAAGGTGAGCCAACCGCTATCCTCCAAGTCTTTCCGTGCATTGTCGAACAACAGCAAGGATTGGCTACCGTTCGGCTCAATTCGCACCACTGGTGCCATGGAGTCGAGCACACGGTAAGTCCAGGGTTTGGATCATAGCACACACAAGAGCAGAGTGCATGAAGGGTTACCCGAGCTAACAGAGGTAAAACAGGGATGGGGGAAGGCATTAATGACATCGTGAGAAGGTGGTGGAGCTATTATTTGGCCATGCATAATAGTTATTGCCAAGGAACAACCGTCAACACTTTCAACTATACAAATCACAACGCACATGTATTTTAACTATGCCATTTTAATCAATCCATTGAAACCTTTGGTAAGTGGATAAACCATGCACACAAGCAATATTATGCCATAGATTTAAAACCAACATATGAATCGAAACCAATACCAATGTTTTGACCATGTGACATGCATTGTATCAATTCATATCAAGAGTTTAAGCGAGGTACCAATCCGTTTTGAACTAGGTGTCATATCAAATGAAATATATCAAGGGTTTAACCATAACACCTATATATTTTTATGAAACCAATGGTCAAGTAGATCAAATTAGAGAACATATAAATCCAATCACCAATGAATCACAAACTTAATCACTCATGAAACGAAACTACATGATCAATCAAAGAATTCCAAATGAGTGCAGATCAAAAGGTCTTGCCAACTGTATAATGATAATTAAAAGGTAAGAACAATAGGCATATCGACAAGAAGGATAATGACAATTCAATAATGATTCTAATTCAGCTTCAAAAGACCAAGTTTTCATGCTTACGGTCATGAAAACAAACGAAGGTAAATGTGCAAAAATCGTAAAAATAAAAGTGTCGTTTATTTGAGAATCGCGACGAAAAATTGATGTTTGCAAAACATTGGTGTAGGCAGCTTATAAGATAGTGGAAAAATGTGAATTGGCTGCCAACAGATTGTAAAGATTCTTTCTCAGAAGCAATTGAACAATGAGGATAAGATGCCACATAATTCACTCATGGTGGGGAAGATTCTACTTGAACACTAGGAACATACAAAGGAGAAACCTAAGCTAAAGATGAATTAGGATGGTTATTATCAGATTCAAGCTAATCAACAGTGGAAATTATTTTGTTCTGAGGAAAATGCATAATATGAAAGAACATAGACACCAAAACATTCATAGCATATACATAATCATGCCCAATAATCATATTGAAGTCTAAAGGGCCTAGAACACATAATATATAGAATATGATATTATTCTTACCTAACATGATAAGAAACTAAGGAAGAATCCCAACATATTCACTAGGTCTTCTATCAAAATCCAGTAGCTCACTAGTAGCTAACACAAGCTTGGGAGAACCCAAATCTTTCCAAGCCGAGGAGGATAAAATACTTGTGGAGGCTCCTTCATCTACAATACATTGATAAATTACTATTGAATTAACGTTAACCATTATTTGGAAGGGTGAAGAAGAAGGAAGGTGAGGCTCAAAAAGATAATTCCATCATAGTGTGTGTGGCAATAGGCCAAAGTGGGAAAGAAAGCATGCATGAAGAAGAATGAAAACTGGAAGAGAAATCATGGGAAAGAAAGTGTGCAAGAGGAAAACGAAAATTGGTAAAAAGCACAACATGCCTTCATGCAAGAAAGGGGCAACAACTAGAAGGAAGCAAAGCACACATGCAGAGAAGGAAGATCTAACGACAATAGGGTTAGGGTTTTTGTAAGGTTTTGTGTAAATGGATAAAGAGCCCGATATATATATATATATATATATATATATATATATATATATATATATATATATATATATATATATATATATATATATATATATATATATATATATATATATATATATATATATATATATATATATATATATATATATATA
>ML779495.1:503544-515290 GCA_009831015.1 Picea engelmannii | reverse complement strand
TATATATATATATATATATATATATATATATATATATATATATATATATATATATATATATATATATATATATATATATATATATATATATATATATATATATATATATATATATATATATATATATATATATATATACATAGGTATCATAGAGAGGTGAGGCTCGATTGTTTTTATGTAATGTTTTTTATTAGAAGAACTACTTTTGTAAAGAGATTGATCTAGAGTGAAGGAGAGAAGGTAGATCTCGAGGATTAGATTGTAGGCTGAGGGGCCTAGTGCGATCTAGTTTGCCTCATATAGATCTTACCCATCTGAGGAGAGTTGTAAACACATGGCATGAGATTGCAGAACTACCATAATAAGAGAGCCAAGAGCCAAATCTTTGTTGATGTAGCCTAGGAGGGGGTGAACCATGGTAATACCTATGTAATGTGATGAATGCATGCATATCTTTGTCATACTTTTAGTAGTTAAACATTGTGTGTAATGAATGAATGAGTTATTATATTGCTTGGTTAATTGATGTTGAGATATCAAGAAAAGAGGCCATGAAGGTTAAAATGTAAAAGAGAATAAAAGTAGCCTATAACACAAGTTATAATAAATGGTTCAGAATATAGATCCCATATCTCATCTCAATCCTAGGCTCAATCCTAGGCTATAAACACCTGAGTCTTACATCCACCCATTTAAATCTATATCTAGTGAGACTGCCCAGTGCATTCTGTGTACTGTGTTGCCTTCTGGTTTACCAAAAGGGTTGATAGTTTTAGGATTTGTTGGTACCCTGAAAGATATGAACCCTGGGTCAACAACGCAGGTAGTAGGAAGAACAATTAAGTAAAAACCAACAAATGGTTTCGTTTCCATTTTAAGACGAACAAGAGAGGACTGAGTAGATGAGATAGAATGCACAAAAAAAGAATGAGTGAAACCAAAAGACCATTGAGCCACTAGAACATAATGTTGAGATCGTGGAACCCCATGAAAGAAGAAATCAAAGGTTGGTTGAGAACTAAAGAGCTAGAGTTTTCCCAGAAAGATAATAGAAACCCTAGAATCACACCTCACAAATATATGGATAAATATGTGTTTACATATTTACATGAAGTCTTTTTCTGTGATTTTCCCAACCTACTGCAGGAGTGGATACTAAGGTCAGAAGATAACCGCGTGACAAACTAGATCCGACAGCTATATTGGACCCTGGTACAGGTTGAGCAGTTACAACAGGTGAACAACATATTCACCCGCACAGTCGACTTTTGGCTTGACAGTATAGTGGCAGGCTTTATCACAAAGTTTTCAATCGACACAGTGAAGTCATACAACGCAACAAAGAAAGAATTTCTATGCGGACCCTGAGGAAGGTACATTCAATCACTGTATACTTCTATTAAAATATTGTTATATAAAAAAGGTGTAATGACAATGGAATCAGACAGTTATACTTCCCTACGCACATGGGGGAAGGGGGGAAACACTAAAACAGAGAGGATAGATGGATGAAGGTGAGGATAAAGGCAAGAAGGAGGAGGAATTATTGGACCCGATATTGATGGATGACAACCAACTTAAGTGGATCTTGACATCATCAAGAACGACATGTAGCAAAATACCCTACCAATAAAAGGTGAATACCAAGAAGAGAGTTGTAGCCGGGAGGGAGGGCTTGGAAAGTGATGAGGAAGAGGTAGAGGATCTCCAAGCTATGGATAAGATTGAGGAAATCCTGCATGCAACCTATGAGAGGAAAACAAGAGGCCCAAGAACTAGAGGAGAAGATAGCCATCCTTTCCATATTAATTTCAGAACCCATAAACCCATGTGCGACCAATACACCAAAGAGAACACCAACGTTTAGACAATCGATGTTCGGAGGGAGTCTGATAGCAAGAAGTACATCTACCATAGGAGAAACAAATGGAGGAGCCAATTCAGACAGTACTATTAAAGTATCTACACTGCACGATGGAGGCAGCAGTTCAGTATTTAGAATGGAAGGGCACAATCCCACTATCTGATTACCAGAATTTTGAGGAGAAGCGGCAAAATACCCTGAGAAGCATTTTCTCATTTGTGCAAATATCTGGGAGGAAAAACAGATCACTAATGAAGATACCAAACTTGCTCAGCTAGCGATCATGCTCAGAGACTGCGCACTAGACTGGTACATGAGACTAGACACGAATAGTGCCCCTGGGATGACGAGAACACTGTCAGACATTAAGAAGTTTATGATTAATGAGTTCCAGAAGCTGATATTACAGGATAAGTACATGAATGAGATGATAGAGATAAGACAGAAACCAGGAGAGTCTATATGGGATATTGACCAAATATTCAAGCAACGGAAGGGGAAGTTAAAATACCTTATGACCGAGATGCAGCAATGGCACCTGTTTGTCAACTCACTACTCCCACACCTAAAATATCCCTTACGACAATAGAAGTTTCAGATGCAGGTTGAGGCTCTATAGACAACCTTGCAGTTGGAAGAGAACCAATACCAGAAGACGAACCCAACTATTGAACAATTGAAGGAGCATTTGAAGAACCTAACATTTTAGTTGAACTAGAATAAGAACAATGATAAACGAGAAGTCGTTTGGTGCACCACATGCAAGATGGAAGGACACCACAAGAACAAATGTCCAACATTCACGCAATATATGGAAATAGGCATGCAAAACCCACTACCACAGGGAGGATTATGATGCGAAATATGTAAGAAACTGAGTCACGACCCTTATCACTACACGATGATACATAAGTACCAGACAATTCCAAAGAATTCTTATTGCACCTTTTGTAAGTCAATGGGCCACGATGACAAATATTGCAGAACTATGGAGTTGATGTGGGAAAGAACATCAGACACATACAAGGTATAAGCCAAAATGATAACTAGGAAAGCAGTGCCACATTTCAATCAATCCCCATCTCCATACAACACTGCACAATAGCAGTACAATACTACGCAACAAAAATACAATAATGCACAGTCAAAGTACAACCCGACGCAACCCCAGTATAATACTGTGCAGTATAATCAGGCACCACAGTACAACATGCCAAGAGGGGACTAAGCAGGATATCGAGGAGGAGGAAGAGCAAGAGGAGGTTTCGAACATGGTAGAGGAACAGTCACATGTCACAAATGTTAGCAACTGGGACATTAAGCATGAGAATTCCCCCTGTCGCCAGCGACTTGTATGTATTGTTGGGCTTCGGATCACGAGACAGAGGAATGTCCGACACTATTAGTAAAAATACAGGAAAAGAGGAACCGGAAAAATTAGAATGTTTAATGGATTTAAGCCGAAGCAAGGGAGGATGGATGGAACATCAATATAATCACTTGTGGAGGAACGAAAACAAGAAACGACGCAATCCGACGGGAACCTGCACAGAACCAATGGGTAAAGAAGAACACCAAACCAAGAAAGAAGTTTGACATGCCCAAAGAAAATAATACCTTTAAGGAATCCAGACAAGAATTTCAGAAGTTGGACACAGCGTCGACTTCCATTGTGCAACCAGCCCATGAATCCCCATAATATGAAATTCCACCATCATTGGATCATACCAACGAAACACCATCCAAGGAACAAGTAAGTACTATCAAATAATTTTTGCAATCATGCATAAAAAATTTAATTGATCCTTCATCTATGAAAATATTGCAAAACATCCTAGAGAAATGTAGCAACGAGACGAAACACAAGCTAGAACCGAAAATTGTCAATCATATACAAATAAGAAGAAGAACAAGTAGGGAATTTAGACTGAATGCTAACATTGGGAATTTCAATATGGGAGATATCATACTGGACCTAGGATATGAAGTGAATGTGCTACCCAAGAAAACCTAGCAATGCATGGGAGAGCCAACATTGGGAAACTCAAATGTCCAATTAAAACTAGTTAACCAACATAGGGTTCTACCAATAGGGAGACTGAAAAGAGTAACAATATATCTTGATGAAGTGTGCACTAAAGCAGACTTTGAAGTCATCGAAATAGTAGATGGCACAACACTATACCCGACACTACTCGGTCTGGACTAGGCGTTTGACAACTAGACCATAATTAACTTGAATACAAGGAAAATGACATTTGAATCCAGAGATTACATGGTCATAGCACCACTAGATCCATCATAAGGGGAGAGATTCGTAGAACCCACTTGCCTAGACTTATAGGAGATAGGTCAATTGTACAGAACAACTGTGCATGAGTAGGATTATGTAAACCCAACTACAAATGGAGTACTCATTTGGCGAAGCATTACTTCATGTGCAACATATTTAGACATTGGGTTGGAAAAATAGTAGCAGAGACTACACAAAGTATCCACGAGAAGATGTGAAAGAATAGACTGTGTAGTATGGTGGATAGGCATAGAAATCAAAGAACCACCTAGTTTCCATGAACTAAATGATTTGGAAATATTCTTGACACAATATGAAGATGAATTATTAGAGAATGAGAGGATAATAGCACTCGACTTAGCACTCAAGGCCACACCCTCAATATGGTGGGGCACACATAAGGAGACTATCACAAACTGGTACCAATGTAAGTGGTTACTACGCATAAGGTTCGACGAAAAATAGAAAAACAACAAACAACGAAGATATGAAGGACTAGGGACACCAGCAAAACACTTGGAGGAGTGAAAAACGCTGTGGAAAATGATACCACCAGAGGAATGGCCTCACCACTTCATTCACACTTTAGAGGGCATACTAGCAAACTGGTATATAGATCAAGAATTGTGTAAAGGAACTACAACATGGACGACATTGGAACAAAACTTTACCATCACTTTCTCATTTGATCATGAGAACCCTGACATAGATGCAACCCTAAAACGGATCAGAGGAATCATATTCATTGAATAACCAGAAATAGAACTTATTACCGAAGAACAACAACAAAATAAGAAGACAGTCAAGGAACTACTGTCATGTTACCATCTACAGGAGGAAGCACTAGATGAAGATGACCTGCACGACATTCAGATTGAAGAAGTAGAAGGTGAAAGATATGTGAAGAGACCACCCATAGAATCCAATGTTATTTCCACACCAATCAAAGTAAATAATGTTAACATTAGAACAACTGAACATCCCAAAATGGCCATCATTAGAGACTACTAGGATGAGACAACAGTAGAATGCATCATAGAGTTGTTGCGTGAATACAACGACTTGTTTCCCACAACATTTATAGAGATGAAGGTTATAGTAGGAGAATTGGGAGAGATGAAGATACCCCTCAGAATCAAAGCGAGACCGATTAGACAACGACCATATAGACTGAACCCCATATAAAAACATAAATTTAAAGAGGAGATTGACTGGATGCTTGAAGTCGGCATAATCGAACCAGTTGAGGAATCAGAACGGATAAGCGCGATGGTTGTACAGGACAAGAAACAAGGATGATAGATTAGGATATGCATCGACTTGAGGAAGTTGAATTATGCATGACTACATGACCCATTCCCTACACCGTTCATAGATGAAGTGTTAGAGAATGTGGGAGGACACGAAGCTTACTCATTCACTAATGGATTCTCAGGCGACTATCAAATTAAGATAGCACAAGAGGACAGATACAAGACCATGTTCATGATGGAATGGGGATCTTACCAATATACAGTCATGTCATTTGGACTGAAGAATGCTCCAGCAATATTCTCTAGAGTGGTTATCGAAGCATGTAAGGAATTCATCCATTAGTTTCTCGAAGTATACCTGGATGACTGGATAGTCTATAGTCTGTTGAAATACCATGTGGAAGTTTTATGCTTGATGCTAGAACGATGCAGACAGTGTCATATATAACTAAACATAAAGAAATGTATATTTGGAACATTGTTTGGGATACTATTGAGCCATATAGTATGCAAACAAGGGCTATTGATCGATCCAAAAAAGATCACAGTCATTGTCAATTTACCAACACCAAAAATAATCTGTCAACTACAAGCGACGTTAGGACACACAGGATACTATAAGAAATTCATCAAAGGATATGCGCAGATCACAACACCAATGGAAAAAATTATAAGGAAGGATACAAAGTACTAATGGAACGACGAGTGTCAACACGGTCTGGATACCCTGAAGGAAAAGATGGTCACTACACCGATACTAGTATTTCCAAACTGGGGAAAGACATTCCATGTGCATGTAGATGCATCAGTGATAGCACTTGGAGCTATCTTAGTGCATCCAAGAGCAAGAGACTTGGATCACCCGATAGAATTTGTAAGAAGAAAAATATCAGACTCAAAAAAACATGATGGAAAGAGAAGGCCTAGTTATGGTTTACGCACTTCAGAAGTTCAGACACTACCTATTGGGAAAACATTTTAAGATGTTTACAGATGACTCAACCCTAAAATACCTAGTCAACAAGCCAGTGTTGGGGGGGATAATATGTTTATGGTTACTGCTATTTCAAGAATTCGTCTTCGAAGTAATAGTCAAACTAGGAAAACTGAATGCAGGACCTGGCCACCTATCATGGGTCACAAATGAAGAAGAACCCATGAACTTAGAAGACAATTTTTTGAATGCAAATTTATTCTCAGTACAGACTGTTGATGACTACTTCACAGAGATCATCCAATAGTTGAGCACAATTACTTCACCACAAGAATATACCACCGCACAAAAGAAGAACCTGGTAGTTTGCACAGTTGACTATCAACTGATCGCATTACATCTATATAAAATGAGTGCATATAGAATTTTACGAAGGTATGTATCAGAGCATGAAATACAAAGAATTTTAGCAGAATCCCATGAGGGATTGGCAGGAGGACACTATGTAAGAAAATATACCACGTAGAAGGTACTCCGTGTAGGATTATGGTGGCCAACAATCCACAAAGACTCAAAAGAGGACTATCAGGGATGCAATGTCTGCCAAAGGGTAGGCAAACCCAATAGAAGAGATGATATTTTGTTACGACCACAAGTGACATTACAAGAATTTGATAAATGGGAAATCAACTTTGTGGGACCAATTAACCCACCATCCAAAAGAACAGGGGCAAGATACATCATCACCATGATGGAATACCTAACAAGGTGGGTGGAAGCCACACCAATAAAAGGCTACAACGTAGAGACATATGCACACTTCTTATTTGAACAAGTAATTACTAGGTTTGGGTGCCCAAGAGTCTTGATGGGCAAGCAAGGCACACATTTCATAAATATCACCATTCGCGTGATGCTGGAAGAGTTTGAAGTCCACCACTAGAAAATCACACCATATTATCCACAGGCGAATGGCACAGTAGAAGCCTTCAAAAACATTCTAGAGAATGCACTGACAAAGATCTGTAATGTCAACAAACACAACTGGGACCTCAAAGTACCAATAGTATTATGGACGTATAGGACAACATGTAAAAAGTTGACAGAGCACACACCATTCAAACTAGTCTACGACCAAGAAGTGGTAGTGCCACTAGAAGTTTTAGTACCTATCATATGCATAGCAACAATCACACAAATGACAAAATGCAGCACAATACAGGAAAGACTGAACTAGATGTTAGTAATGGAGGAAGACCGAATCCTAGAAAGATTCCATCAACAAGTGCAGAAGGCTAGATACAAATCATGGCATGATCGACATATCAAAAAGAAGATTTTCAAGGAAGGAGATCTAGTATTTCTCTATGACAACAAATCATTCCAGCACCCAGGAAAGTAGAGAATGCATTGATTGGGACCATACAAGGTCAAATCTGTAATAGACGGTGGAGCTATAAAGTTAAGATATTTAGCAGGCACAGACCTTAGAGGAATGATCAATGGGAGCCAACTGAATATGTATAAGGACAGTCGACCACCCACTGTGTAGTAGAAATAAATAAATAAAAATGAAAAGCGTGAAGAACGCCAGAGATGAAAAATCCACAGGACACTCGAAACATGAATGTAGCAAAGGCAAGAACAACAGTTACATGACAAAGAAAAATGAGTGGGAAACAGAAAGTCAAAAAAAGCAGAATGACAGGATAACACTAAGTGGAATAAAGGCATGGAAAGGACTGATGGAACATCACATTAAACACACCAACTAGAAATGGAAAAGTAAGCGTAATGGAAAGTACAAAATGACCGCAGATGCATTGAACCCACAATTATGGTGCATTAATTGTATCATGGAGGAAGTGTCCTCAATAAGCTTCATGACAAGCCCATACAACACGCAAGCACAGAAGAAACTAGTCTATTTGTGAAAGGAGAATAGAGAGAGAGAAATAGTAGCTTGAACAAATAGAGAGAGACCACAGAGCTCACCGCAATCCTCCAAAGTCAGCAAACGGTCGACACTCACCACTATGGCACCACCGAAGTTTGTCGAACTAGGCCAGACAACCAGACCGACTAGGGTTCAAGCTAGGTCAAGAGGACCGCTGGAAGAAAACAAGTAGCAGTAGCTGAAGATCATCGATATCGATGTGATCCCATCCTAGAGATAAAATCGATGAACTCTACACCGATGCTAGAAGAGATTTTGTAGCCATAAGAAGAGGCCATGAAAGAGGACACACTAGCAGTGGTGCAAGAACCTCAGAATGAGTAAGAAGAAACCCAACAGGAAGTGCAACCAGAAAGAACTGAACTAGTCGCAGAAGTTAACGGAACGACACAAAACTGAGAATCAGAGGGGCAACCAGATGAGTCGCAGGTACACAGCCTAGGTCAACCAATAGAAGAGACCATGGGAACTACCTTAGCTTGGCCAGAATGGCTTACAGGGGAGAAACCGAGAGTTTTTGGAACTTCATACCAACCACCATAGTAGGAATATAGAGTTATGATACCGAGCTCACCTCGCAATAAAATGGCAGCAGAAATTGTGCTACCACGCATACCAGAGGGAGTACAGGTAGAGTTGCATCTGCTGGGTCACGTCGGGAAGCTCAAGTATTCTGAACACAATGTATCAGACGAAACCAAGTACCTAAAACTTGCGATGAGGGATTTTATGCAGAACATAGTGGTAAACCAACTTGGAGAAATGATCATCCAACCACATCAGTGGGCAGTTGGACTAGACAGAAAAAGCATTTTAGGGTTGCTGAAAATTCTACATTTTGGCATAGGTCAGTACATGACAACATGCATCAAGCACCTATTAGCAGTCATGCATGAAGGTGATATATGGCTGGATAGACCCGTCCCCATAATTGTTTATCTTATCACACAGATAGCAGGACTACCTAGCCGGGGTATGGATCTCGCTTTGATTCTAGACAATAAATCCAAGGAGAAAGTGTTAGCAGAGGAAATGAAGAAGAAATATGGTACCGCCAGGGGGACAAGAGGAATTATAATCAAGGAGATCAACAATGCAATTTCACAATTGGGTGAAAATATCTTAGCCTGTAAATTGTTAAGAAAATGCCGCAAATATGAAGTACCAGCAGGAGTCATCGCAGTTGTAGCTCAGTGCGCAAAAGGCACCTTTGTGAACTGGGTGCCTTATCTATTAAACTTGTTCCAAGTAGACTGCAAGGATGTGCAATACCTTGGTACATAATTCCATTACTCATGTCTTCTCACCATCATAGCCTTCATGGGATGGTGAGAACCAGATTATGTAGTGTTTTCTACTAGACCACAGCCACTGGGAGTGAGATATCTATTATTGAGATCTGGTCCATAGACCAGGCATAAGAGGAAAAATGGAATCATCTTTGAAGCATACCTACGGGACATACATGAAGTGATCATTTGATCATGGAGAATAACACTAGAGGTTGTCGCATGATATGGGGACATCGCTAACTTCTGGGCTACACATCAAGCCATGTGGATACAACCAAGGCAATATCCAGATAAACAACAGGTACCAATGTGCTACTACATCATAGAAGGTGATATAGACATGGTCATCAGTGAATGGCATGATGCATGGAGGATCCCATCCATTCCTTGGGAAGTACCAGAAGGACCCACAGAAGGAGAAGCAGTGCAGGCGAAAACACAACCTCCACAAAAGTCAGTGCCCAAGAAACCAAGGATGGGACAAAACAATCCGACTCGGGAAAACAAAGGGGAAAAGCCGATAAGGACCCAAAAGGGGTAGAAAGAGACCAACAGACAGCCAAATCAAGCCAAGGGAGCATAGGAGGCTACCCTAAATCTGAACACACAGGAACCAGGGGGGACTAAGAGACCAGTTGTATAGGAAACAGGAACACGCAAGAAATCAAAGGCAAAACGAGCATCACCAAACTACATGATCATAGAGGAGGATGGATAAATGATCACCAGAATGGTCTAGGATTGTCTAGCAGAAGACATCACTCATTCAAAAAATCACAGGGATGAACTGCAAAAAGAGCTAAAAAAAATGGGATAGTTCCTTAGGACACTCAAGGAGGCCCAGAGAGCAAGTAGCAGCAAAGGCATAGAGTCATCGACAACAAAAACCAACGAAAGAGTGGAGGTACAAGAATGAGACCCAACCCTCCCAATGCCACATGCACACTCAACGGTCTACATAAAACTGAGAATGCTACGAATGGATGAAAATGTGGGACAGACACCACTGAAGGATTTGGACCACATCCAATTGGTGTTGACATAGATGCCATCAAGGGCACTGCACAAATTGCAGGTTTGTGTCGACCACAAGATGCATTCTCGGGCACACAAAAACTTAGTTGAACTAAAAAAAGCAACAAAGAAGTGAGAAGCACTGGAAAAAGATTGTGAGCAGGCCAAATCCAAAAATTAGAAAGAGACAGAATGCAAGAATGAATTGGAACGCAGAGTGGGAGAAATTTTTGGAAAACTTCCAAGCACTGCGCAAGGAAACGAACTCCCAGCCGCAGAAAAGATCGACCAGATTATGCAGGAAATTGCTTGATACTAGAAGGAGATCGAGGATCTCCGAGAATAACTCACACTAGCAACCCCACTAGTAGTAAAGGAGAAAAGGAGGTAGGAAACAATAGCACAACTACAAGAGATGGAGAAAAAGGTTATCACAACAACTGACTTTCTTGAGAAAGCAATGCAACTTTGGACAAGACTGGAGGAGGATCCATAGGTTCAATGGTGGGACAAGGAAGAGGAAATGATCAATGCAGTGATCCAAGAACTCAAATAGAGGAAAAATACCATACCAATCCCAGAATGCGTCAAGGGGATGTAAGAGCTGAAGAGGATGCAGGTAGAGATTATCACTGCGCAAACACAGAAACAGGAGTGTCAGGCTCAAATAGAACCATTACAAGAACGTGTAGTACAAGTACTCACATAGGCAAAAGAAGCTAGAACACAAATGACATAGACACATGCACAA
Source organism: Picea engelmannii (assembly GCA_009831015.1). Taxonomy (NCBI): domain Eukaryota; kingdom Viridiplantae; phylum Streptophyta; class Pinopsida; order Pinales; family Pinaceae; genus Picea; species Picea engelmannii. Next base: position 503,932 of record ML779495.1, on the reverse strand, counting down.
TGAACAGGATTACTGAGAAATGAAGTGGCAATTCAGATAGTGGATACCATTAAGGAGAAGATTGTGCAGGCACTAATAAAAATGACAGAGCTAAGGGAAAAGTTCCATACAATCATCGAGGAGATCGAGGCAGCTTAGAAATATTAGGTGACTCAAGACGAGTCACATATCAGTGTTGGGGGGATGTTGGTAGCAAGCTGAAGTGGGAAAGAAAGCGTTCACGAAGAAGAATGACAGCTGGAAGAGAAATCATGGGAAATAAAGTGTGCAAGAGGAAAACGACAACTGGTAAGAAGCACAGCACATGCGCATGCAAGAAGGAGACGACAACTAGAAGGAAGCAAAGCATGCATGCAAAGAAGGAATACCTAATGATAGTAGGGTTAGG
>ML779495.1:457708-503450 GCA_009831015.1 Picea engelmannii | reverse complement strand
TCATAGACAGGTGAGGTTCGATTGTTTTCATGTAATGTTTTTTATTAGAAGAAATACTTTTGTAAAGAGATTGAGCTAGAGCATAGGATATAAGGTAGATCTTGAGGATTATATCACAGGCTGAGGGGCCTAGTGCTATCTAGTTCACCTCATATATATCTTACCCATCTGAGGAGAGTTGTAAGCACACGGTGTGAGATTGCATAACTACCATAATAAGAGAGCCAAGAGACAAATCTTTGTGGACGTAGCTCAGGATGGGGTGAACCATGGTAATACCTGTGTAATGTGATGAATGCATGCATATCTTTGTCATACTTTTAGTAGTTAAACATTGTGTGTAATGAATGAATGAGTTATTATATTTCTTGGTTAATTGTTGTTGGGATATCAAGAAAAGAGGCCATGAAGGTTAAAATGTAAAAGATAATAACAGTATCTTGTAACACAAGTTATAATAAATGGTTTAGAATACAGATCCCATATCTCATGCTCAATCTGAGGCTGTAAACACCTGAGTCTTATAGCCACCCATTTAAAGATATCTTGGGTGAGACTGTGCAGTGCATTCTGTGCACTGCATTGCCTTCTGGTTTACTAGAAGGGCCGATAGTTTTAGGCTTTGTTGGTACCATGAAAGATATGAACCCTGGGTCAACAACACAGGTAGTAGGAAGAACAGTTAAGTAAAAACCAATTGTGTGTAAGTTTTCATAGTTATCCATACTATTGTGTTAGAATTCTTGATGTAAATTGTCTATGGAGTTTATGAAACATTGGATGTTTCATAAACTCCACACATAGTTTACATCCAAGATTCTAACACAACAAGATAATTCCAATCAAAGTAAACCATCCCAGGACTTGGAGGGAGTGTACTCAAAGAGAGTGGAATTCCCCCTTGTTCAAAATGTATTGAACTAGAAATGTTAAAGACATAGTATATAAATGCATCAGTCCCCAAAAGAAGAGTGGTATCAGACAAATATTGCATCATCGCAATCACTTTGGCATACTTTTCACTCTCCAGGACAATAGTGGGATCGATCAAATATTGCATCGACATGACCACTTCCTCAACCACTAGTTGTAAATGTTTCTAAACAACATGTTAAATATGTGTATCACCCCCCAAAATAAGAGTGGGATCATCCAAATATTGCATCTGCATGACCACTTCATTAACCAATGACTGAATAGGTTGTTGAGAGACCAAATATGACTCAATACTAAAAGAGCCATCAAATAAGAACCAAACTCTTCGTACCAATGGAATAGCCAGGCATATATGATTAAAGTGACCTCCCTTGAAAATATTACAAGGGAACATGGGCTTATGTCCTATTCATCTAGGTTTCTCAACTATATCAATTCCCTTAGCATGACTTGTAGTGGTTGATGGGTTGTTCCCAGCATGACTCATAGTGGCTGGAAGCATGTCTCTAACATGATTGGTATAGGTTGGTGAGTTAACTTCAGTATGAGTGGGAGTGACTAGACTCGTGCCCCCAACATGACTAGCAGATCTTGGTTGCCTGCTCCCAACATGACTTGAAGAGGCTAGGTACTGGTCTCCAACATGACTCACATAGATTGGTGACCTGATGCTAGTATGAATTGCAATGACTGGATTCGTTCCCACAACATTGTAATGTACCCCATCTTAAATAAGGCACATTACAAGTGGAAATATGCATTAACATAATATTATCTACTAACTAATTTCTTGTAGCTTACTAGCTACATATAAAACACAAATTAACCATTTCTGATACCATAATGTTAAATGCGTATAATCAACATATATAAAAACATGAGTGAATCTAATAAGCACACAACAAACACACAACATTCATATAAACTATTTTCATAGTGGAATAAACATCAAAACACAATAGATAATTTATTTGTTAATAATTAACCAATTAGTTGCATACGAAGGATGAACCTCCCAGCCATAGGTGTTGTTTCTCATTTTCTCTCAACAATATACCACCCTCGAGATGAGGCTATGAGTCCATAAGGATATCTTCCTTTCTTGGTTTTCCACGCTCCACACTCAGTAGCCCAAAACCCATGTTCTACTCCCACAATAGTTTCAGTCCTTCAGATCTCTTCCCCACAACACGCACAACCCAAAGAATGTACCCCCTTCACTGCTCACAGTCCCTCAAGCTGCACCATTTATTTATTAGGGCTCCCATTTCACTTGGTTGGACAATAATATCTCATCTAGGGACTTACAGGAACTCTCAATTGTTCTAGGAGTGTTTGCAACAACCTTCACAAGACTCTTGAACCATTTCCTCAAAAGGAATACACACTACAAGCTTATATCCCATCTTACAAGAATGCATGCCACATTTCTAGCATAACCACAACCAAATAATTGTTTCATTCAAGAACAACATGGCTAGTGCTCTTCACAGCACTCAACACTCCTCTTACTGCCCAAAATATGCATGTCATAATTCAGGAATGTGGGTTTGGATTAATAACCATGAATAAAATACCCCTTATACCCCTCTCTCTTTTGGAATCATAGCCTCCCATAATTTTCACCCCTCTCATATTGAAACCAACAATTATCATATTTATTAATCATTTCAATGTTCATAATATACAATTCGGCCCATAGGCACATTAAATCAATGCAGGCTCTTTTCCAAAATACAGTGGCTCACCATCTTAAATGAAATTTATAAAATTATATTATAATTTGCAAGGATTAAAATTGGGAATGTTACATTCCCCTCCCCTTTTTCTTGCATTGTCCTCAATGCACTACACCATATGGTGTACATACAATTAAAATTCTAGGCTCTTTGACCTTTAATCAACATATAGGTTCTCTGACCTAATATTTCACAAGAATTTCAGCCTAAATATAAAAACATTGGCACTCTGGCCTCATAAACCATATATGAATAGATGGTTTGGCCCCAAAAGATAGATACATAGGCACTCCAACCCCAAAACATAGATACATAGTCACTTCGAACCCAAAACATAGATACATAACCCACTGACATTCTCCTATATCTAACCCAATTTCCACCAACTCTCTTCCTCTTGACTTATCCAACACAAGGAATGTACTCCCTTCACTGCTCTTAATCCATCGGGCTATACCATTCTTTTATTAGGGCTTACCCAAGGAATGTTTCCCCTTCACTATCCTCAATCCATCAGGCTGCACCATTCATTTATCAGGATCTCTCTAGAATAGTTAATTAGGAATCTCACTACTAGGAACTCAAGGGACTCACTGCTAGGAAAACTACCAGAAATTAAAAAAAAAATAAAAATAAATAAATAAATAAATAAAAAAAAAAAAAAATCAATAACCTTACTACTCCAGTTCAACTCACATAGGAGTTCACTCTTCAAGCCTGACAACTTGTTTTTTTTTAAATGAAACTCCCACACAAGAGTTCATCATTTAGGCATAACAACTTGGTTCTTCTACAATCTGTTGAAGGGTCTGAGATCCATTTGAATCAACAACAAGAACCAAGCCCACTTCAGAGGCCCAACTAGACTTGCGAGTGTTTATTGAGTGGTATGGTTCTCCATATTTTTTATTTGGACAGATTTATCGATGGGATTTAATCATGACCAATAGGTATGTATTTCTATGAAACCTTCCTTAGGTTATGCAGTTCTCTTTTTTGTTCTTTTTATCATTAGTGGGAAAGAAAAGTGGAGCCTAAGCTAAATGACAAAGATAAGTTATAATGTATTGGGTTTTGGGATAACCTTTTATACCTCAACATGTAGATAATGAGAATTGAAACTACTTCAAGATAGAAATAATACTATTTGACTTGTAAAAATCTAACATTGTGTGAGATAACAGTTACAAAAAGATAATATATATGTGACAAGAAATTAGTGCAAGAAAATTAATTTTCAATGCTCTGCTATCAATCACATATTAACCCAATTGATTTATATTCATCAATTTAGAATAAAATAACTCTTGCAAAATTATAAGATAACTTAAACAACATGTAAAACAACTCTTACTCAAATCAACAAAAAAATGTTGAATTCGAAGACAGAGATAATCCCCCTCGGTCCAATCACATTCATGCCTCATATGAAAGAAGTTTCTTTGATTCTAAATAGAACTTATAAATTAAAATAACTTGCAAAAAATTAATTCTCTTACAATATTTCAGAAAAAATATTTCTCTCCAAAACCATCGAGCCTTAAACACAAGGTCAATTCTGTTATTTATAAAAAATAACTAAACTAAAAATAGCTACTAAAGTTGTGTTAAGTCAAGAAAACGACACATGGTGGAATTTATCTATCAGTTCTCTTTAGATCATCTTGTCATTTTACTGAAGTGGATTGTTCCGTTTGTAATTTGACCACCTCAAGAAGAGATCTCCACATGTATTTGCATAAGGGAACCTATGCCGATCCATCGGAGCAGAGAGGAACTCCTTCATCTCAATTGCTCATTCTTTGTACTTAATTAGTTTGACACTCATGCGTTGTATGAATGCGAGAGATTTAATCGGGGGCTCCATGAAATTATTCACTTGGCCCGATATCATGCTTGAAATCTATGAAATCTATGTTTCTCATAGATGGTCTTTCATTGCATGTCTCTTAACTATGTCATGTAAATCGGCAAAATCCTTCGGTGGGATGAACTCTAGAAAGTCGATATCCCTCATTTCTTGGTTGATATTTTCCCAATTTTTCTCACACTCTTCCCATCTTCCCTGCATTTTATGTCAAGGTTCCTAGTCCATGCTTACCCAGTGTTTAGCTTCCTTCCTTATTCAGGTGATGTTGTTTTCCATCAACACTCGAATTCCATGCTCTTTTGTATCTCAGCCCTTATGTACTTCTTTGATGTAGTCTATCCATTCCAAGGCTTGATGTGCCTTCTCATACATATTTCTTTTTCCTTTCATAAGAAATTTCCTATATATCGGCGACTTCATCTATTGGTTCAATAATATGTTGATATCCCCAGGATAGAGTATTTCCTAGGCTCCCCACTGTATAGAAGTGTTATGTGGATTGGTTCTCTTATCTCCCTAGCAGGGGAATTCCATGTATGTTCTTGTGACTTGGCCTTCTATTGGTCCTTGTTGGCTGACGGAGTCTTTGTCCTAGGTGGGGAAGTAGGCGAAGGATCGATATTGGTTGAGAGTTTGGTTGTTAGGATGTCGATTTCTTGATTCCCCATTCCTTCTTCTTATTCACATGTATCCAAGTCATTCTTAGAGTTGTATTCCTAGTTGATTGAGAAATACAGTGTCAAGAGTGTTCCTAGATTCTAGGTCATCAGCTTTCATGGAGGCATTTTCCTGTACAAAATGGAATAATAAGCTGCAAGCCAACTACGACAAGTGTTATTCAACGCAATTGTAAATGTAAAAAATAAATACCATGCTTACCTATTCCTTTGAGGAAATTACCTGGGCTTACTGGTAATTAAAGTGGCACAATGACTTGTTACCTCTTCTATACTCTCTCTTGCTCCTTCATCTACTTGGGAGATCGATGATTTATGAATGGAATACCATTCTTAGGCACAAACTTTGAAAATTTAAAACATACCTACCTTGTTTCATCGATTCTTAAATTCAGGAGTACAGATATGATATATATAATCTATAACAGAATCCACATCATGCTCAAGATTAGATGCAACACAGGTTGGCATCGCAGGAGCGTGCTACTTTAGAGTTCATCGGTGAATTCAAATTTTTAAGAGCTGGTCAATGCGCAACATCATGGTATTAGTTATGTGAAGTTATTAATTACCCATCAGATCCCAAACCTTTCCCTTCACTTAGCCAAAGGTGTCTCCTCAAATTATCCGAGCATTTTTTCACTCCAACAAAATTAGTATGATTGGCATCGGGGATACATAAGATCATTAAAAAATATTTCAGATCATCTAGGATTGTTGATGTTGGAGGATAAATGTTAGATATAAATCCAGAAGTTCGGTGTTTAGTAACTTGTCATTAGTCAATGAGTGCATCGGTGTCGGCAGATTTTCTTTGATGTTGTTTCATTGGTGCCTCTAGGAAAAAGTTCTAATGCTGACCCAAATTGTCATACAGTGATGATGTGGAAGTACAGATACGACACAGGGAACATCAAAATATGATGTGGGTGATAACCAACCAATACGGACTATCCACGCAGAAAAACATGTGACAGTTGATTTTACCTTTTTGGCATGAGAAACTTTATTTTGGCATCGACGATTTTCCTTAGGCATATGTTTTTTTGGAGAGCCCTTTCTCCCATTTTTCTAATTTCAATGATACATCAGCTACCGGTGATCATCAATTATAATTGTTATGTGGAAATTTTGCCTTTTTTATTTCTCCGATGTCGATGATTCATCGACAATTGTTTTTAAGGAATTATTTTTGCAAACCAGAATCGTCGATGGGTGCGTGGCTCTTTATAAAACAAATTTTAAGCTATGGGCACTTAGTCTGATGGCACAATTACTTAGAGAAAAATGTCAATATTTTCAAAAAACTTCAAACCAAACTGAATGGACAAAGGTTTGATCTAAATCCTATAGTTTGGTGTTCTAGCAATCCGTCGGTAGTTAATGAGTGCATCGACGTCGGTAGATTCTCTTTGACGTTGTTTTGTTGGTGCCTCTATGAAAACATTCTAATGACGAACCAAACTCTTGTACAATGATGATGTGGAATAGAATATGTGGAAGTACATATATTACACAAGGGACATAAAAATATGATGTAGGTGATAACCGAGCAATAAGGACTATCTACGCGGCAAAACACGTGATGGTTGATTTGACCTTTTTGGCACAAGAAGCGTTTCTTTTCGGCATGAGAAGCATTTCTTTTCGACATCGATCTTTTTATTTAGACATATGTTACTATTCCCTTTCTCCCTCTTCGCTAACACCAATGATACATTGATTATCGATGATTATCGTTGTTATGTGGGCATTTTAACTTTTCATATTTTGTCGATGCCTATGATACATCGACAATTGTTTTTAAGGAATCATTTTCATAGACCAGAATCGTCGATGGGAGCCATGTTTTGACATCAATGAATTTCCTTATACATATTTTATCGTGCCCTTTCTCCCTCTTTGTCAACTCCAGTGATACATCGAAGATCAGTGATCAACGATTGTCGTTGTTTATGTTGACAGTTTATCTTTCGGATTTCGTCGATGTCGAAAATACATCGACGATATTTAGAGAACTTTTTTTTACAGGCCAGAATCACCGATTGGCACATGAATTTTTTATATAAAAATTTAAAGTTGTATGAAATTAGTCTAATGGCATGTTTACGTAGCGAAAAATTTCAAAATGTTCAATCAAAATTCAAACCAAACCGAATGTGATCGATGATAAAATGCAACAACAGGAAAACCCATCGATCCCTACATAAAATGACTCCATTCAGAAATGACAAAGTGGTACCCAAAATAAAAAAATTCACAAACACTTTTAGAGTGTGTTGAGTGCTCAAAAAATGGCAATTCTCTGGGAGAAAAAAAAATCTTTGATCCTTCCCTCATTCTTAGCTCATGCAAATTGGTCAAGAAAACATCTGGATTTATTCTATTATTTCAACAAAACCTTTTCTATCAATGTGTACAAAAATTCCAAGGTTCATGAATATGGATCTGCCTGTGGGGTTTATATTTTCCATCCCCTTTCCTGTTAACCACAATCCATGTCCTTTCAACTTTTTCTGGCATAAATACCAACAGTGAGTCAAAGAAGAGGATATCTATTTTTTTGACAAGGTGAAACTATTAAAGTGGAGATTTCCCTGGCTCTGTCCATAGGTATATGTGATTATTTCCAGCTATTCATCTTTCCATTTAGATCTACCAGGCCACTAGGAAGATATTTCATTTCTTCCCCAGGTGGTATTATTACAAATACAAATATGATTTTGAAAATTTGTGTTCTCCCAATGTCTCTTATTTGCGTGTTAGTGTAGGTCAGGAGCAAATTCTTCTTTTCCATATTCATTAAAGTCAACTATTTCTTTACGAAACACAACTTAAATTGAAATAAAATAACAAGAAAAAATGAAATAATGAAAAAGAAGTTTGAAAACGGTCTTCCCTAAACCCACACACTTGTCCTGATATTCTACATATGGTGTGTGCCTACCCCGATCTTCTCAGCTACCTAAAAAGGTTTGAGCCACAGATTTTGAAACTTTGAGTGTTTTCCTTTGGGCTCGTTTGCTTTATCGCACTTCAATTTTATTTATTTATTTATTTATTTTATACTGGGGGAATTGGCAACTTGCGGTTCTCGTACTCGCGTGACACGGGGTTGATCCCCATCGACTACCACTATAACCCTAGGTGCAACCACCCAACCCGCAAAAATGGCGCATGAGTAAATCCGGGTGAGAATCGAACATGATATTTCATTTTACAAATTTCCTTCCATTTACACAACACTTGCCAATCCATCTACACCCGTGCGGGCTAAATTTGAAGGAAATGGGGGTGGGCTTTGATCCACTTATGTGTGCACAGGTCATGATACCATTTAATATGGTATCTCTAGGTGCAACCACACGTTCGACCACTACCTCAAGGTGTCCCCATGGCTCCAGGTAAAGCCCTCATGAGAATTGAACCTTGCCCAAGGGTGGAAAACTCCTCGCTTTCCACCATTGGATCCAACCCCTTTGGGCTATCACACTTCAATATTAGGTCCCCTACTTCAAAATCTTTTTCTTTTGCCTAATTTTTTTCAAACCATATTTTAACTACCTATTGATGAGTAATGAACTTAACTTTATCCTTTTCCCTTTCTTCATCCAGCATGAGACGAGTATCAATCCTTTGTTGTAAATAAGATGAGGGTTGACCTATTGATGCCTGAGAAAGCTATAAATATTATGTCTGACCTATTAATTCCTTTGATTTTCAACAACTGTTTTGTTTTTAATTCTCACTAGGTTTTTATTAGTTTACTCTGCTACCCCATTCCCTTGCGTATAGTAGTTTGTAGAATATTTTATTATGATCCCTGCAGAATATTTTATTATGATCCCATTATCATTGGTGAATTTTGTCAAGATCATGGACAAAAATTATGAAGCATTATCAAAAATGAGAACGGAGGGAAATCCAAACCTTGTTATCATTTGTTGTTCTAAAAATTGGATTACTACCTTTTCATTAATGTGCATGAGAGGGAAATCCTTTGTCCATCTTGTAAAATAATATGTGGTAGTCAAGATATATTTATGTTGTTTCAAAGAATTGAGAGTAATTTCTCCTATGACGTCTATTCCCCATTACTCGAATGGTCTGGATATGGTCATCAACTGGAGTGGAATGACTGCCCTCATTTCTCTACCGGTAATTAACTAGCAATATTTACATTTCCTAGCATATGCATGAGCGTCCATGAACAGAGTAGGCCAATAATAACCATCCCTTAATATTTTGTGAGCCATGGTTTCCCCCACAAAATTTCCACCTGTTGGCCCATCATGGATTTCTCTTAGTACCTTTTATGCATTATCTTGTTCAAGACATATAAGGAGTACTCCATCATAACTTATGCGAAAAAGCATAGAATTTATGAGGCGATACTGAGGAGATTTTACCTTGAGAGCTCTCCTTTCTCTAGAGTTTAGGTTTTCCAGACAAGTTCCATGATGTAGGAGATAAGACAAGTTTCCATACCAATATTCTTTACTAGGATTTATGTACAAGGATTCGTTGTACCATAATGACAACTCATTTTCCCAACTGAAGTCTTCAGCATTAATCAGATCTTGAGCCTCAATGGCCAATTTACACAATCCTTGACCCTTAACTATTTTGGCAGGTTTTATGTCTAGATCAAATTCTTGGATGACTACCATCCAATTTCCCCTTCTTTCTCCCATCTCCTGTTGAGTGAACATAGATTGTACCACTGGATGAGGTACTATGACTTTAGTGTGATTCTTCAGGATATAGGATCTGAAATATTTGACCACTTTATATACTGTGTAAGCATGTTTGTCTATAGCATGGTAGTTCATTTTATATCCTTGGAGGTTAGTTCTCATAAAGGATACTAGTGGTTCATTGTTTTCATCATCCTTCTGGGTAAGTACTGCAGCCAAGGTTTGGTTAGAAGAAAAGGTATAAAGGAAAAAATATTTGTTGAAATCAGGGCTTTGTAACATTGGTGCTTGGGAGATGGAAGTTTTGATTTTATTGAAAGAACCTGTATTCTCTTCATCCCATTTAAACTCTGCATCTTTGTGAATCATTATTTTTAAAGTTTTTATAGTTTTGACAAAGTCGGAAGTAAATTTTCTCACAAAATTGATTTTCCCAAAGAAATATTTCATGTCCTTTTTATTGTGAGGCAAGGGGAGTTGAGATATCGCTTTTACCCACTCAAGGTCAATGTTAATTCCTTCTTGAGATATAATATGACCTATTAGTTTCCCTTCCTTTATGTCAATTATGGTTCTCTTAGGGTTCAAATATATTCCATATTTCCTACACCTTTCGAAGATCTGAGTCAAATGCTAAATGTGGGCTTCCTTATTTTTTGAGTATATCGTTACATCATCTAAATAGACTACCACACACTTGTTAATCAATCCTTGAAAATTTTCATCCATGGACCTCTGGAAGGTCTCCCCTGTGTTAATCATCCTAAAGGGAATTCATTTATAAGAAAAGGTTTCCCACTTGGCTTGGAAGGTAGTTTTTAATTGATCATCTTCTGAAACCAAGACCTAGTTATATCTCAAGAAACCATCTAGAAGGGAAACAATTTCATCTCTGGATACTGTCTGTAAGAGATGTTCCATGGGTGGGACTAGGTAGTTATATTTTTCCAATTCTCTATTAAGGTTTATGAAATACACACATAGATAAACCTCCCCAGACTTCTTTCTAACAGGTATCGGATTGGCTACCCAGGCAGAGTGTCTTACCTGAAATATAATCTTAGCATCTAATAATTTCTTTAGCTCTTGATACATTATAGGTTCCAAAGATGGGTGGTAATTCATAAGATTTTATTGGAAGGGTTTTATTCCATATTTTAATGGGATCATGTGTTGGATAATGAAAGTATTGTATGTTTTCAATTCTTTGTAAGACCAAGCAAAGAAATATTGATATTCTTTAAATAGTTTAAGATAAGCTTTCATGTCTTGTTTGGACACTGTCTTTCGTAAATTATTGGGATTCTCAAGGGTGCCTAGGTTTATATTTTTGTATATAGGAAATGATCTCTTTGTCTTTGTAGTCTTTTTCCCTATGAACATTTCCCTCAAGTCAAAAGGGTTCCCCATATTGTCCACTCCTTTCGGTATCGTGTGAAACTTGGGTTTGTCATTAGAGTGATTTGTTCCTTTATTTTGTTCATGGAGATCTGATTTTGTGAGTAGTTCTTGGAATATTTCATCATTAATGGCTAAATCCTTAAAATTCTCCTAATTGGTCAGGAAATCTACAATTTTTTCATCCCCTTCAAATACTTTCTAGTTAGAAATTTTGTTAGGTATTGATGGTTTGCAGAGCAGTTTTCCTGCAAACCTTGAGGCTTCATAATCTTCTAAAGGAGATAATCTTTAGGCTGTAGTGGCTAGAGAATTAGCAAGGGTATTTTTTATCCTAGGAACAATGGTGATGTTTAAGGCCTTAAATATGTTTATTAGTCTATGCACCTCTTGCTCATAATTCCTTAAGTGAGGTGAATTGCAATGGATAGTATTCTTCACTTTCCTAATGATAATTTTGGAGTCTCCAAAAACTTTCAGTTATTCAATGTTTAATTCGATGGATTTCCTTAGTCCCTGGACTAGAGATTCATATTCAACAGTGTTATTAGTGCATTTGAATTCTAATCTCCCGGATAATAAGTTTTTTTTCCCCTTTGGGTTGATGAGGATGAATCTCCTTCCCGACCCTTATTGCGATTTAGAGCCATCAAAGTACAATGTCTAAATTTGGGGAGGACAATTTCTAACTTATTCATGTCTAGCTATTTTTTTCAATCTCAACCTCCTTGTATGTTACTCCTATCGGAGAACCCTAATAAAGGATGATTTCTTATGCGGACTCTAGTAAGTCTATTTGAAATATCATTTTGTGTTTTTGTGAGGAAGGTATGTCAGACATGTGAGGGGTGAAATTACCGAAATCTAAATCATAGGAGTAGTTTCCTACCACAGGAAACTCTGTTGACGAGGGTTCATTTGGGGTCTTTAAATCAGTGACGATATGTTTGAGGTATATTTCTCTGTCAATCCTGATCATGTTTGGATGACCTTTCAATGGAAACCAGAGCTGATCCCAGTTGGTACTAAAGTATCTATTTAATTTCTCAGACCAATCTCAGCTATGTAACATTATGTAGGCCTCCGGGATGTCTACCATGATTATGTCAATTACTTGAACAAATTTGGGGTGTGTAGAAATTTTTATGATGACATCTTTCATTTCCCCAATGACCTTTACCTGAGTCCTATCTAATTGTATAACGTGTTTATCACTTTTGACCGGTGTTGCATTCATTTTCTTGCAGATTGATAATGGAATGACATTTGAAGATGCCCCTAAATCAACTAGGAAATTATGTAGATTTTTGTTAAATAATTTGAACGCCAAGAAGAAAGGAAAGACAAAAGGCCTTCCTTTTTTATCCAAAGAACAAGAATTGACATTTAGCGTATTTGTTAATTATGTGGGAGATGGGGTGTCGCCTTTGTTAGTGTTTTTCATATAGGCATCTGTTAATTTAAGGCCTGTAACAAAAAATATTTTTTTTGAGGAATCCTACACATGTCCATGACAGACATGTTAGCTTTCATATTCTTCAAGTATTCTACTATATTGTAGTCTATCTTAGGTGTTTCCCGTGTATGTATGTTTGTGGGATTTTTTTGGGAAGAAAATAGGGGTTTGGGGTGATCGATCACTTGATTCCATCGAGATGATTGAGTATTGGTGAGATTAATTTGGACAGGTTGAATTTTACTTCACGTCTGTATAGCCAAAATTTCAACTGGGGTTCCCTGCACCTCAATGATGTCATTGAAAGGTATCAGGTGATCGGGATCCCATAACAACATGGCAGTCTCTTCAGGTGGTTCTTGACTTTCTTGATTGGTGACACCTATTGTGGAGCCATTGGGTTAATCGGTTAGAGAACATTCATTTAGGAATCGATTATCCATTATATTCATATCATGAAACCATTGTGGGAAGTCTCTTTCTAAATATTTTTCTTGATGATATGTACAGAAGGAGTCAAATTCTACATTCCCTAAGGCGATGTTCAGGTTGGTTGGGGGAGGTTCTATAGCCTTGAAAGGTGGGTTCCTTTTTAAAAAGGGTTTATAAGGTCTTTGATTTTTTTTACCTTCCCCAACACTCCTTTTCATATCTACGATCTCATTGGAAAGTTTTTTGATCATCCGTTGTAGGCTTTCTATGTCCCCTCCCTCATTTTTGGAACCTTGTTTAGATTGTTTTTCCGGGGGTCTAGTCAACAAAATTCCCCTCTTTGGTGGAAGTTGGGTTTCTTTATTTATTAGTGAGATATGACCTTATTTGCATCCTTTCATTTGGAATTCAATAGTTTTAGCTTCTTCGATTTTTTCAACTAGAGTATGTTTGGCAGGACTTTTTACGAACATGGAAATAGAAGCTGGGGGAAGCATTAGAATATACTTAAATATGCATCTCCTGAGTAGGTTTAGATTCGGGTTGGAATTTGTTCAAAATGGTGGTGAAACTTTGGTTGAAATAGTTGATCTTTTCTTTTGGACTCATAGTGGCAGCGAATTTCAGCCATTAAAGCTCCTATTGTAGTTTCTTCAGCAAATTTGTCCAATAAATCCTTTTGAAACTTTGTCGAGCTAGTTATTGAACCGACTGGTAGGTTGAAATACCAATCTGAGGCTGAATTTTCAAAGGTATAAGGAAATATTTTTCACACTACATCTTCATGTTTCACATTCATCAACCTTCTGGATAATATGAACTTCTTAATATGGTCCTCATGAAATCCGTAGGTTTCGAGGTCAAATTTAGGAAGTAATGTTTTTGTATGTCTAGGTAGGTTATGCACCCATCCTGGGATTGCCAAAGCATCTCTTTCCAACCATGGTTTATTGTATCTAGGATGATATCCCCTTTCTCCATTTTTATCTTTATTATCCCCCATGTCTTTTGATTCGAAACCTGAGCGATCTGAGTTAGACTCCTCCTCTTCAGATTCAAAATCAGCAGGTTCAGAGTAGTTACCAGCTTGTGTTTCGGGTATCATATTAAGGGGTTGTTCGATCTCTGTGAGGGAAAGTTATATCAGGTCTTATATCGTATGAACAAATACCTGTTCAAGGGTGTCAAAAACTAGTCTTCTTATTTGTTTTCTTTGAGGGAGTAGAGGAACTAAAGGTAATTCTTCGATCTGTCGGGCATAATCTCTAGTGATTATTCTAAACTTATTTAACTCTTTATGGGGAAGAGTGTAATTTAGTTCAGGATACATGTGTTCTTCCTATTTGTATTGCGGTTAGTTACTCATAGTGGGAGTACTCTCTGTATGTGGGTTGTCTTGATAATGAATAGCCATGCATGTGGGTTGTTTTGAATCTATAGGCTTTGAGGAATATATTATCAAAAATATTGTCAGCCATGCATTCGTTCAAGCCCTCATTCTAGTGCCAATTATGTTGAGGGGTATAAGATCCCTTTGACTCAACAGCAGGAACAAAACCCTCTTGAGAGGCCCAATTAGACTTGTGAGCGTTTACTGAGTGGTATGGTTCTCAAATTTTTTTATCTGGTTGGATTTATCAATGGGATTTAATCGTGACCGATAGATATGTCTTTATGTGAAACCTTTCCTCAGGCTATGCAGTTCTCTTTTTTGTTATTTTTATCATTAGTGGGAAAGAAAGGTGGAGCCTAAGCTAAATGGCAGAGATACTTTATAATGTATTGGATGAAACTGGGTTTTGGGATAACCTTTTATACCTTATCATGCAGACAATGAGGATCGAAACTACTTCAAGCTAGAAATAATACTATTTGACTTGTAAACATCCAACATCATCTAAGATAACATTTACAGAAACAAAATATATATGTGACAAGAAATTAGTGCAAGAAAAGTAATTTTCAATTCTCTGTTATCAATCACATATTAACAAAATCGATTTCTATTCATCAATTTAGAATAAAATAACTGTCGCAACATTATAAGATAACTTAAATGACAGGTACAACAAATCTTACTCAAATCAACATAAAAATATTGAATTCAAAGATAGAAATAATCCCCCTCGGTCCAATCACATTCACGCCTCAGATGAAATAAGTGTTTTTGGTTCTAAACAAAACTTCTAAATTAAAATAACTTGCACAGAAATAATTCTCTTACAATATTTCAGAAAAAGTCTTTCTCTTCAAAACCATCGACCCTTAAACACAAGGTTGATTCTCTTATTTATAAAAAGCAAATAAACTAAAAATAGCTACTAAAGTTGTGTTAAGTAAAGAAAGCAACACGTGGTGGAATTTATCTATCAATTCTATTTAGATTATCTTGTCATTTTACTGAAGTGGATTGTTCCTTCCGTACTTCAACCACCTGCAGAAGAGATCTTTGCATGTATTTTCATAAGGGAGCCTATGTTGATCTATCAGAGAAAAGAGGACCTCCTTCATCTCAACTTCCCATTCTTTGTACTTGATTAGTTTGACACTCATACGTTGTACGATTATGGGAGATTTAATCAATGGCTCCATGAAATTCTTCACTTCGCCCAGGATCATGCTTGAAACCTGCGAAATTTTTGTTGCACATAGCTAGTCTTTCTCTACTTGTCACTTAACTATGTCATGTAAATTGGAGAAATCCTTTGGTGGGACAAAATCTAGAAAGTCGATATCCCTCATTTATTGGTTGATATTTTCCCAAATTTTCTCACACTCTTCCCATATTTCGTGCATTTTCCACTGGGGTTCCTGGTCCATGCTTACCCAATGTTCAATTTCCTTCCTTATTCAGGCGATGTCGTTGTCCATAAGAACTCGGATGACATGCCCTTATCTATCTCATTCCTTCTGTACTTCGTTGATGTAGCGTATTCGTTCCAAGGCTTGATGTTCCTTCTCATAATTGTGTCATAAGAAATTTCCTATATATCGATGACTTTGTCTACTGGTTCAGGAATATGTTGATCTCCCCAGGACAGAGTATTTCCTAGGATTCCTGTCGTATAGAGGTGTTTCATGGATTGGTTCTCTTAGCTCCCTAGTAGGGGAAATTCCTGTATGTTCTTGTGACTTGGCCTTTTGTTGATCCTTGTCAGCTAACGGAGTCTTTGTCCTATATGGGGAAGTAGGTGAAGGATCAATATTGGCTTAGAGTTCGGTCGTTGGGATGCCAATTTCTAGCTACCCATTCCTTCTTGTTTTTAACCTGTATCCAAGTCATTCTTAGAGATGTTTTCCCAATTGATTGAGAAATAAAATATGAAGAGTGTTCCTAGCTTCCAGGTTGTCGGATTTCACAAAGGAATTTTCCTACACAAAACAGAATAATAAGATGCAAGCCAACCGTGACAAGTGTTATTCGACGCAATCGTAAATGTAAACAATAAATACCATTCTTACCTATTCCTTGAAGGAAATAACCTAGGATTACTGGTAATTGAAGTGGCTCAATGGCATGTTACCTCTTTAATGCTCTCTCTTGCTCCTTGGTTTACTTGGGAGATCAGTGAGTTGCAAATGGAATACCATGCTTAGGTACAAACTTTGAAAATTAAAAAAATACCTACTTTGATGCATCAAGTCTTAAATTCAAGAGTACACATATGATCTATACAATATATAACAGAATCCACATCAAGATCAGGATTAGATGCAACATAGGCTAGTAGCACAGGAGCGTGTTACTTTAGAGTTCATCAGTGAATTCAAATTTTTGAGAGTTGGTCGGCATGCAACATCATGGTATCGGTTATGTGAAGTTCTTAATTATCCATCAGTTTGCAAACCTTGTCCTTCACTTAGCCAAAGGTGTATCCTCAAATTATCTGAGTGTTTTATCACTCCAGCAGAACTAGTATGATCGACATTGTGGATACGTAGGATCGTTAAATGGACAACACATATCGGCTAGGATTGTCAACGTCAAAGGATAAAGGTTTGATATAAATATATAAGTTTGGTGTTTTAGTAACCTGTCGATAGTCAATGAGTGCATCGATGTCGACGAATTGTCTTTGACTTTGTTTCGTTGGTGCCTCTAGGAAAAAGCTATGATGTCGACCCAAATTGTCATACAGTGTTGACATGGAAGTACAGATATGACATGGGGAACATTAAAATATTATGTGGTTGATAACTAAGGAGAACATACTATCCACGTGGAAAAACACATGACGATTGATTTGACCTTTTCAGCATGAGAAACCTTGTTTCGACATCGGTGATTTTCCTTAGGCATACATTTTTTTGGCATGCCCTTTTTCCCATTTTTACGATGTTGAAGATACATCGACAATCAGTGATTGGATATTATCATTGTTATGTGGCCATTTTTTCTTTCATATTTCATCGATGCCAACGATTCATCGATGATTATTTTTAAGGAATTATTTTCACAAACCAGAATCACCAATGGGCACGTGGCTATTTATAAAACAAATTTTAAGTTGTGTGCACTTAGTCTAATGCCACGTTTACTTAGATAAAAATTTCAATATGTTCAACAAATTTCAAACCAAACTGAATGGATAAAGGTTTCATCTAAATCCTATATTTTGGTGTTCTAGCAATCTGTCAGTAGTTAATGAGTGCATTGGCATTAGTAGATTTTCTTTGATGTTGTTTCTTTGGTACCTCTAGGAAAAGGTTCTGACGCCGACCCAAAATGCCATAGTGCTAATGTGTAAGTACAAATGTTACACAGGGACATCAAAATATGACACCGAGCAATACGAACTATCTACATGGAAAAACATGTGACGATTGATTTGACCTTTTTGGTACAAGAAGCATTTATTTTCGGCGTCGGTGATTTTCTTTAGAAATATCTTATCATGCCCTTTATCCCTCTTCACCAACGTCGATGATACATTGTTGATCGGTGATCAATGATTATCATTGTTATGTGGGCATTTTTCCTTTTCGTATTTTTCCAATGCTGACAATACATCGACGATTGTTTTTAAGGAATCATTTTTGCAGCCCAGAATTTTCGATGATTTTCCTTAAACATATGTTATCATGCCCTTTCTCCCTCTTCATCAATGCCAAATATACATCAAATATCAGCAATCAAGGATTGTCATTGTTTATGTTGACAGTTTATCTTTTGGATTTCTCTAATGTCGACGATACATCGGTGATTTTTAGAGAACTTTTTTTTTCACAGGCCAGAATCACTGATTGGCGTGCAAATTTTTTTATAAAAAAAAATTAAGTTGTGTGAAATTAGTCTAATTCCATGTTTACTTAGCTAAAATTGTCAATTTTTTCAATCAAACATCAAACCAAACCGAATGTAATTAATGATAAAATGAAACAACATGAAAACCCATCGATCCCTACACAAAATGAATTCATTCAGAAATGACAAAGTGGTACCCAAAATAAAAAAAATTCACAAAGAATTTTAGGGTGTGTGTTGAGTTCTCAACACAATCTTGACAACTTGATTCTTCTTACTGTACTCACCCACTAGTCTTAAGCATCCCTTCCAATGTTACATAGTTCCTCGGGTGATCCATCATTTTCCAAATTTTTCTTGCAAAGAAGAATGTCAACTTACTACCAGAATTCCACTAACAATCTATATCCTTTGGAAATCCTCCCATATACATAATATGCATACAGTCAATATGAGACATCGTCACATAATTTTCAATTATAAAATTTTCAAATATGTTTTATATAGGAAAAACAAAATTTCCCAAATATGGGTTTTCTTCTCATAATTGTTTTTCTTTGGTAGCAGTAGATATCATTCTTCATTGTGGGCCTAAATACCTTCCATATACAAGACCATTATCCCTACAATCTTCTCAATTTCCATGCATCCAAACAAATTGTTATCATATCATAACAATTTGCAATTATTGATTTCTCAAATCTATTTTATACAGGAAAAACAAATTCGATACATGAGTTTTCTACTGATTATGTTTATCTCTCAAAGTAGTAGATATTAGTATTCCTTATAGGATTACATCCCTGCCATATCCATTACCATCCCCCTACTATTTTCTCAACTTACACTCAACCAAATAGATTGTTAGTACTCATGCACATTTTCAACAGTTCATGAAATGATTTTAGAATTGTATTTATCAACAATTCAATCATTTCCATCCCTTGTTCATTTAAAATGGAATTCAAATATTAATCATGTCATATGGAATGAAACTATCCATCACTATACATGCATTAGCAAGAAACCAATATTTTCATAATGCAATCAAACATTACTCATAAATAAAAACAAATGTGCCCATGCCCATGGTCACATATACACAATGCATCCTTGCATTGACTCTGGAATACCATATGTCCATGTCATGTATTCCACCATGTGAGTTGGAAGGTATATCCCACACCTAAACACATTATCCAAACTCTTACCCAACTATTTTCTCAATCGTTTGGATACCTTCCTCTTTGACCCATACACAATACTAGGAATATAATTCCCTTAGTGCTCTCCCATGTCAGAAAAGAGGTTGCGGCCCAAAAAAAATTTATACAGGGGAAGATCATTACACACTTGTATGGTGTTATATCCCATACATTTATAAACACATCAAGGCCTCACACATGACCATATCCAATGGAATTCATTGCTATAGAAGGAGTAATGTCTCTTGACTTGACTTGGTTATGATCTCATAACCAATATAACATAATATGCAATTAATTTTTACATAAATGCATTCAAGAATCAATAAAATTTGTATATTCAAGTCCCTCTACCTTTACACACCAATTCCGATATTAAAATTTGAATAAGGGAATTCTTACCTCAATTCCCTTCAACATTTATGCATCATATCTACCCCAAATGCATACCTACATGGATGGTATTAATTTACTTGATGTTACCTAACCAATTGATATTGTTGTGGTAGCTTGCAAGGTCTCGTTATTAACCTATTGATCAACATCTTACCATCCTCATTTTTTTTCATCATATGGATGACTTTTTCATATGTAATAACATCATCAACATCTTCGTCCATGCTATAACAATTTTCCTGGGTACACAATCCATCATTAGTCATACTCAATTATCATATTTGCATAATGTTACACATAACTACAGAATACCTTCAGTCTATAATCAGGCCACAATCATGTTCAATAATGTCCACATGCACCAATTCACATAAATATGCACTAAGGAGTTAATATTGCATGTGTATTTCATGCACATGCATTATATCTTTATTGTATGCATTATGCATCAATTCTATTAGGCACTCCAGTGCATATTTATTTCAGATTTATCTATTTATTTTGTTGTTGTTCTAGATGGATATCCTTGAATTCTTTTATAACCTCACTTCCCTCTGCACTACCATTATGTTCAACTATGCACCACTAATCCTTGTTCTGAACCTGCTAGCCAAGCCCCACTTATCCATTATGTATTTATATCCACTAGATCCACTAGTGCTTCCATCTCACAATTTCTTCCTTTATGCAGAGAATCATATCCCAACATATTTTGGCTAAACCTTTCAATACTTATAGTTTTGTAACATGCACTACTTCGTATGAATATTAACACTGCAATCTAATTAACCACTCCCCATTTCCTTGACCAATCCAATCTTGAAATACCATTATCATTGATTGTCATTTCAACATTCTGAAATATTTATTTTCTGTCGTATTTTCCTATCCCAAGGAAAAGATCATAATTGCAAAGGATACTTTTGAGAATATCATTGTGACATTGAAGGGAGTGTAGAAAAATAATTGAGTGGCTCGATACGAGCCACAAGTGAGTGTTGGGATCCTATTGGGACGGGTATTTTGGGACAAGTTTTGGGAACTGCGCAGGAGTGCACATAGAGGAAGGAAAGGAAGTTAGCGCATTTTCAGGAGAAGCACACGTGAAAGAAGGAAGTTAGTTAGAAGTCTTTAGAAATTTTGGTCCTTTGCAATGGGATGAGCCCTATTTTAAATGTATAAATATGTAAGGGTTGGGATAGAGAAAGAGTTTAGCAGAGGTGTATGATATATGTGAGTGAATTTTGCACTGTATGTGTGAACGACAAGGGAATTTTAGTGTATAACTAAGATATCTTGTGAGCGCAATATGCATACTTTGTAAGGGATGATTACGAATAATAATATAAGAAGTTTTATTTTCTAGACGTAGCCCATCTTGGTTGAACCACATTAAATATGGTGTATCTATTCTATTTTATGTTGTGATTTGTTTTTTTACTGTTCTATTTATTGTGTGCTCGTATGTATAGTTAATATAATCATGTTATCGATTTTGATGATTTTGTTCATATGGTATGAGGTATAATGAATGAATGTTAAGTATATTGGTTATGATGAATGACTTCCATCCCTTTATGACTGCAAAAACCTGGTTCTTGTAGTCCCCATATATGCCTCAAGTGAGACTTCACCTTCTTGTGTGTGTGATGCCAAAAGGGATGGTATCTTAGGGTTTTGTTGGTGAATTAATATTGAACCCCTGGTCTTCCCACTACATGCCAAAAACATTCCAACTGTCTCCAAGGTTTGGGAAGTAAACAACAATATTAGAGTCAGAGCGTCCATTCTCCGTACCCTTAAAAAACAATTGTTCATGGCTCATAATCGCATAAAGCAACAAGTAGATCAGGTTTGTTCCAAATTTAAATTTGATGAAGGGGACTAGGTGTTTCTTTATCTGGAACCTCACTCAAATTTGAACACTATCAAAAAATTTATCCTAAATTTTATGGTCCTTATACAATTATGAAGAAAGTGAGGTCCATGGACTACCAGTTAGCTATGCCTTGTCATTCTAAGATCCATATTGTTTTTCATGTCTCATGCTTAAATAAAGTGATTGGAACTAAGTGCCAAAATCAAACCACTCTCCCTAAGTTGGATGAAGAAGGTTCCATTTGGTTTCATCCACAAGCAGTCTTAGACCAATGAGAGCATCGTCTCTTCCAGTGAACTATCAAGGAAGTGTTAGTTCAGTGGAAATATACAAGTCCAAAAGATATCACCTGGGAACCAACCACCATTCTGCAACAATTTCCTCATCTCAAGCCTTGAGGACAAGATTGTTCTTCAATGGGGAGGGCATGTTAGGAACCTAACCTCCCTAACCCCTCATGTAGGAAAAATAATATATTTTCCATGTAATAAAGGAATTCATTAGTTAATAAGGCCTATTTAATAATGTGAATAAGTATGATGTAAGAAGACTTAATAGAAGCTTCTACTTCTAGAATGATATTCCTCTATAATGTTCTTTAGAAGATAGAATTAGTATAAATAACAGTAGGAGGCATGATAAAGTCTTGTCTTGAGAAATATTGTAATAGAGTGATGCTCTTCTACAGTTTCCCCCCTTAAAGAGACATGTGAACATTGTTTTCTATCAATAAAGGTGTCATTTTTGGTGTTATGTTTATCTACATTTTGTTGTTTCCTTGGTATTTTCTGCAGTATTTATGTTTTTTTCTTAATATAATAGATATGGTACCTAACAGTAAACAAGGATTTCTATTCCCCATGGTGTGCAATTATTTCATGTGATTGCAATGTATTTGTTGATTCTTGTCGAAATGTTCTTGTGTGAAAGTTTAATAGAGTTGGGTAACAATTATTTGATGATCAAGTTTACCTCAAATCAATGATCCCTAAAAATTTTAGAGTATCAATTAATATGAGTTTTAACAACATTTTATCTCAGAAATGGAAAATATTCTGATGTATGGCATCCTTGGACAATTTTGGAAGAATAGAGGAGGTTAAAATTTGTGAATCTGTGTGCCCAAAATGGGAGCCAATTGTCGATCAAGGGGGCATATCGACATTTTCTATAACATTGCTTGTTTCAACGATCACATGGTTGTGAACTATTATCAAAAAAGGGTTGAAATAAAATATTTTATTTCCATGACCACCATAGAAATGAAGAAGACACTACGGTCCATATCACATTAGTTTATTTTACTTGGTGCACAAATTGATTCTATCTGGGTTTCAATAAAACATTCCTCAAAATCTTCATATTTGTTCTCATAATTTATGAGCAACAATACATGTTGGATGAGCACAATTGAGTCTCATTGGATATCATTAATCCATCATGGATTATATATTTTTCATAGGAGAGTCTCCAAGATGTTTATGTGAGTTCCTGGGATCTCTTGACATACTAATTTACAAGTTAGAAATTTATCCATTCAATTCGCATGATTCCCCACCATTAACTCTAGTTTCTATTTCAATTTCTCAACACCTTGTGCATTGTAGCACACCTGGATCACAATATTAAGAAGAAATAGGTCATGGAAAGAGATATTGACATATCCATTGACTCTATTCTCTTTCCTAAAGTGTTAATTATGCTCCTCCTCTCCATTCATTTTCTACTTGGGGTTGTGAGGATATATTCTTGGAAGGTGGATTACCTCTTCAATGAATGTAGTGAAACCCTGACATATCCCATGCACCTAATAAGGAGATTCACACACCCTATTTAAATGAAGATATTTTCACTTTTACATCAGTAGAAGAGCCATTTGCAGTGATAAAACCTGGGTTCCCATTCATGTTTATGTAGAAACGTAGAGGAAGAACAAAATGTGTTTGATAAAATGCATCAATGAGCTTCGACAAGGCAAGGAGGTCTAGGAAGAAACAATAAGAAGTGGATTTCATTTTTATGTCTTTGTGTGAAATTATCTTGTAGACATGTATTGGAAGTGTGGGAATTTTGCAAATGATTGTCATGTATTTGGAAAAATACCTAACCGAAATGTTATCTCATGGAATACCATTGTAAGATATTCCATGCATGAGTGTAGGAAGGAGGTTATTGAAATCTTTGAAGAGATGAAGTGTTTTGGCATAAATCCATGGGGGTTCACCTTTATTGGGGTTTTGTCTACACCATGTAATGTAGGTCTAGTTGATGTTTCTTGGGAATACTTTAATATATGGGTTATATTTTTCAAATCATGGCTACAATGGATCATTATTGTTTCATGGTTGGCCTCCTTGGACATTCTAGGTGCCTTGATAAGGTACAACATTTTATGAACAAAATATCAATAAAACCTAATACTATTGTGTGGGGATCATTACTCGGTTCTTGTAGTGTTTGGAGAGAATGTATTCCTTTGTTTTGGATATAATCCAAAATAGATCAATTGACCCAAAGAACTATCTTTATTCCCAAGAAACAATCAAGATCTTATAACTAACTAACTAACATGGAATGAGAATGAAGGACACCAACCTAGATCCTAATGTTTGATTTATATCCCTCACTCAAATCCTTGCTCCAACATTCCACCCCAAAGCTTTCTCTAACAACCTACACACAAGGAGGAAGAAAATTTCAAGGTAGGTAGTTACAAATAACTAACTTTTAAATATAATAATTGAAATTAAACACATTAGTATTCTAAATAATCACATGTTGAGATACAACAATAATGAACCAAAAAAAAAAAAATGTACGAGAAAGAGAGCTCTTTATTATGTTAACAACAAATTCAAGGAACAATATGACATGTAATTGATGCAGTACTACTCTAGAATCAACATCCAAGTTTGTCCACCTGGGCCAATGAATACTAACTCACACCTCCTACTTCTTCGCTTGAGACAGGTCCAAGAAAGAGAAGGGGTCTCTTTATGATGGGATAAATGAGAAAATACTACTGGAAACTAGGGTTTCTAGAACTGAAGGGAATATATTTTAGAGGAGTATCTTGTAGACAGGGGGAAAAGGACTTGTAGACTCTAGCAAAAAAAGGAAATCATAATGATGTTTCAAAGAATGATGATCTCTCCTCTACCCCTTGGCATCCTTTCCAAAAAGTTGGTTATATTAGTTATCTATATCCAATAGGGGGTCAGGAACAGAAGGAACCCACAAACCTTGCCCAAACTTTAGCAAAATTATATTTCTTTGAGCCAAATAAATTCATATGTTCTCTTTTGAAGAAAAACTAATATACATACAGATGTTGCATAACTATTAGGGCATGTATGACTTGAAAAATGGGGGTTTTTAAGAATTTTGAGGGAAAAATGGGGATTGTGGTATGCAAGTAGGGAAGGGATTTAGAAATTAGACTAATATGTGGATTTATGTTGTGAGGTGGTAAAATATGTTATATAATGTAGGAGCCATTCCAATATAAAACTAGGGGAATTTGTGGTAGAGTGTTGTTTTTAGTCTGATTCTAAAAATGTTGTGCCTTATGTGCTTCTTGCTAACATATATGCATTGGTTGGTAAGTGGGGGAATGTTAAAATGGTGAGAACAATGATGAAATATAAGAAGGTGAAAATAAAATGAAATATAGAAAGGTGACAAATAATGTTCCTTGTGCTAGGATTGTGGAACATTTCATAGCTACAAAGAAGATGAGAGAACATATTATTTTCCACTATAATGAGAAGGAAAAATTTATTTTAGGTTTATTAGCAAGCCACTTGAGCTATACATTTGAATATTGGAGATCCTTCAAAGAATAGTGTCTGTCACTTTACTATCAAGGTCAATATATTTTGTTGTTGTGCAAGAAATTGTTTTCAAGGGAGCCAATCACATTCATATTTTCTAGAATGGAAGTGTTGGTTTAGGAATCAAGAAATAAACATATGCTTGTATATCTAGAAGATTATTTGTATTGCCAATTATGTATCAATAGAAAGAGAGTAAGGTACCATGGAATGAAAATTTCATTATATTTATTGATGGATTGCAATATCTTGGTGGTTCAGTTTTTCATATAATAAGGACTCATTAAAAATGTTGGACTTCCAGGGATTGTTTGCAAGATGAAATATTGAAAGATGATCCAAATTTCTAGGAATTATTTATGTACTCTTAAAGTCAAAATTGGTGGAATGTCATTAGGCACATGAAGCTATAATGGCCATCCTCTGGTTTGATGGTGCGGTGATTTGCAATGATTTAGACTAAAAAGCTAAATTTCATAACCTAGAATTAAGGAAACAATAACCTATGTCGTCTATCATTCAACATGATCGGATTCTTTGTAGTTATTATTCATTGGATATCATCAAAAAGAATTAATACAATAAATTGGGTTGCAATAGTTGTTTTTGAGTGCTCAAAATACTCTTTTTGTCACATTCCTATCCTAAACTTCCACCCAAAATCCCATATCCATGATTTAGTTATATCTTATTTTATCCATTTTTCCATAAAATCATGATCAACTACAGAACATGTGTATTGAAGAATGTTAAAGGTAAATTTTCCATTTTATGCTTAATTTCATTCTTCTTTGTGCAAACTTGATTTAATTAGTTATTATTCTAATACAGTTATGTAACCTCGTCATGTAATAGTTTTCTATAGAGAAATCGTTGTTCTATAGGAACATGATCATTCTAGGACTAAAACCCGCCATATGAAATATGCCAAATTCATCCTTGAAGCTCATCCACCTATCAATTCATCCCATAAAGACTCTAGATGAACACAAGTGGAAAATTAAACCTAAGAAGTCAAACATGTCCATTTGGAAAAATTGTTGGAGATATTACACACTCACCTAAAATTATTTTTCTAAGTTTTACAATCCAATGTTTAGAACTCTTCTTTAGATGAGAATATTCTCTATAGATAATATTCCCCTAAAAAATAGGATGTTCCTCTTCAGTTTACAGTCATTTACACTTAGTTAGACTAGTGGAAGTCGTGATTCAGTTAACTGATGATTTCATGGATCAATTAACTAGGACTAGGTGGCGGTTCATTCCAATATCTATCAGTGAGTGTCTATGTCTCTCTAGATCACTACTATGGCGCATTAGTTACTCATGTAGACTATATCTATTGTAAATTATTCACTCTTTGAGTGTGGAATACAGTTAATGAGAATTCTTTCATTCTTTCTCTCCTGCTATGTCAATTCCCAGCTATATCTATTATGTGTAGGTTCAACACATTTACATGGTATCAAATCCAACATATTTCTAGGAAAAAGACACACCTAACTCTTTTTTCAGGTATTAAATATTGAAGAACGCAGAAAAGATGGATTGTTCATCGACAATACTTCTCATGCCTCATAACTATTTGGAGTGGAAGAAAAACATTTTTCTTCAACTCAGATACAAAGGCTTGTACCAAATAACTATGGCAATGGAAGTAGATCTTGATTCCATCAATGAGAAAAATGACTTTCTCAATAGACAAGATATGGCCATAGGATGTATCCTTTGGTTTGTTTCTCCTTAAATTCTAAACCAAGTATATGATGACTCACAAGACTCAACTCCAAATGAATTATGGACTAGATTGGAGGTTCTATTCGGGAATGAAGAATATTGTGAAGATTGCATAAAGGAGATTGGAAAGAAAGATCCAGAAGAGAAACCATCAGAAGATCAAGCCTCTTATTCTGAAGAGTCTTCTACACAAGTATTTGCACAAATTTAATTAATTGCAAATGATGTCTACTCCATTTCAGATTTGCTTTCTGAATTTCATGTGGAATATATATTTCATGCACCTTAGGATTCACATGAAGAAACTTTTCCATGTGCCATGCATGCATGCACCATGCATGCATCTCAGGAGACAAAAAGGGGGTCGCGAACATCATATTCAATTATGATATTTTCTGAGAATCATTTTCAAAACAAATCGGATATTTGAATTCTTCTCAAAAAAATATCCAATTTCAAAAACAAATCATCTGAAACAGAGTCCGAGAAGTAAAGTTATGATCATTTTAAAATCAACAAAATTTCAGCATTTTTCCAGAAACGGCCGCATGGTTTTCAAAATTCCATCCAAACTTTATTTTGATATTCTTCATTACAAGAAGAGAAAGTGGATATCTGTGGACATCTCAATGGTGAATCTACTGCATCAGATCCATGTAGAAATCTACATATTCAACAAAATATTCAATGAACACAAACTTGCACAGTTGCAAGGACTTCTTGGAGTGAAGGACAGGGTTGCTTAGCAACTACTTTTTGTTCCTTCTCATTTTTTTATCTTTTTATGCATTACAATTTGAGGGGGGGTTTCTCTCATAAGGTTTTCCTTGTTTCCTCATTTATTTAGAGTCTCATTCTTATATTCATTGTACAATGGGTATCTAACATGGTCATGGTTGTCGGGACCCATTCATCATGTACACCTTAGTAGTGTTCAGGGGGGTGTTGGAGATATTAGACACTCACCTATAATTATTTTCCTAAGTTTTACAGTCCAATGTTGAGAACTCTTCCTTAGATGAGAATATTGTCTCTAGAGAATATTCCCCTAAAAAATAGTATGTTCCTGTTTAGTTTAGAGTTAGTTACACTCAATTACACTTAGTTAGACTAGTGGAAGTCGTGACTCAGTTAATTGATGATTGCATGGATTACTGAACTAGGACTAGGTGGAAGTTCACTCCAATGTCTGTCAGTGAGTGTATATATATCTCTATATTACTACTATGGTGCATTAGTTACTCATGTATCCTATATTTATTATAAATTATTCACTCTTTGAGTGTGGAATACGATTAATGAGATTTCTTCCATTCTTTCTCTCCTGCTTCTCTTTTCTCATATTTTCTCTACAACTGTGTATGTCAATTCCCAACTAGATCTATTCTATGTAGGTTCAATAAATTTAAAAAAAATCATGCAATTTAAGTCTTCAACAAATCAACATGAAATAGAAAAAGACCACATTCATGCATTATAGCATGAATTTCTCCAGTACGTGGATGAAAATTCCTATTCCATATACCCATGAGTTGTTATATGCACGCATGTGTTATTTTCTTTGTAAATTTTTTATGAAAACCCATTCCATAATAGAGAAACAATTTTGCAGGGTCAATTGCGAGCAGAAGAAGGAGGATCTCACAAATTGGGCACATGATTGTTTTGTAGGATAAGCCCATTTAGGTTCCATGTGGGAGATTTCCTCAAAATGTGAAGGATATGGGAGATATGCTTGATCCCTTAAACCATATTTTCTTAGAATTATAGTTGTGTCCAGATTTGAGATCCATGGGAAATGGATCTATGTGATCATGTATGCATTGTATAAATAAAGGGTAATCATACCTTCATAGGGATATGTACACATTTCTGATATAATATTGTTGTAATCAAATTGTTGTTGACATTAATATAAGTTCTCTATATCTTTGTGTCAATTACATGTGTTGAATTTATAAAATATTGACTCTTATATGATCTTTCTAAGTAGCGTTCCCTGATACAAGAGGGCCCCATAAGGAGGAGTACGCTATTATTTTATTTCTTTCCTGGTATTGTTTATTCATTTTCTTGATTTACATTTATGTCATTTCTTTCATGCAAACTTATTCATTTTTTTAACACAAGGTAACTAGCACAACATACATCAGTTGAACAAATTGATTGTTATTGCCACAAAATGAAATCCCATTCCTTCAAATGATTGAAATAATGTTCTTAATAGTCCAGTAGATTGATGATCCTAAGCGTTAGAATTACTCTTTTGTATTTTATTATTATGTTTTTTCACCTTTAGTGCATACTCTGTTCTTTCTACATTTGAACAAAACTTTTTTTTCGCAACTAAGGAAGTGAAGAAACTTCCTTTTTTCATAGTAACCATTTAGGGATAAATTGGAAGCTAAGGCATGCATATATTTTTCATGCACTTCATCAATTTACAATCCCTGTGTTGATAATTTAATGTATCATAGATCACCTATTGAACTGATTGACATTTTTGGCGTCATTGTCAAGGAAGTACAAAAATACATTAGTTTTTATTTTTATCATTTTTATGGATATATGAATGAATGCATTGGAAGAGAGACGGTAAGATGCAAAGACGACTTTACTATAATTTTTTTATAGTATAAAATCATTATGCACTCACTATAATTAGATATGTAGTGAGTCTCTCTTCAACCATTTAAACCATGTTAAGTAGAATTCATGAAAAAAACAACACATGTCAAATGATAACCTAGTGATAGTAGGGTCTTAGTAGCATGAGGTATTCAAGACATAGTGTGTTTCCTTTTTTGTAGATTTAATTCACAAAATTGAGAAATTTCAATTATTTTTGGGTGTTGTAGGAACCCCCATGCACTAAACCATGTGAAATATAGGGACTATCAACTAGCAAGAAGAATTCAATCATGTTCAATATTTTTTTGAGAAAAGGAGGATATGGTACTCCTAGAAATATATCAAATCCTAGTAGTAGCCAGAAACATCTCTGCATCTCAGGAGGATCAAATCCTGAAAACAATCAGGAACATACCTGCACTCCGAGAAGTGATAGAAGACAAAATGTTCCATGAGAAACATCAAGAATAAGATCTAGAAGATATCAAACAACCATGGGAAACCTATGATGGAGAGAAAACATTACAATCTGAGATTGAGAAATTTATACGAGGCATATCATTAGATACTTTATGCATTCAAGTGACTAATCAGCAAATAGTCGATGATATATATGTCATGAAAATGGAGGGCATACAAAGCAGTGGTAATGATCAAGTGAACCAAGGGAATCACGACTACATTGAATTATGGTTCTAGGGACCTATCAGTGCACAACATTCCTTCATTCTTTAGAAATTCTTGACATCATATCAATCATTAAAGCAGTTGGTTTCTCATATTTTGGTATATATTAAAATATATCTTTCAAACCTGAATATGAGTTAATTTGTAATCATGTTACACACTAAGATCCATTGGAAGTATTCATATACTTGAAAGAGATTTTCTTTTTCAAGAAAATTAGGATAGGGTAGAAGAATAAATAAATAAACAAAATAGTAAAGATAAAAATAAGTCCATTTGTGAAAATTGATTTACTAGTGCAACTGGACTTGAGTTTTCCTTGAAAAATAGAAAATTGGTAAGAAACATTTTCAATAAGTTTTGCATGTTGGTTCAATCTCATATTATGGTTCTTCAAATCATTTTTGTTCTATGCTCATACTATATGATGTGGGATTCCTTAAGGCCCTCCTTCTAGTAGGTCTTATCCCATCAATGTCAACACTCTACCTGGGATCAAGATCAAGAGATATTTATAAAGCCTTGGGACTTGTATGCCTCAATGACAGGTTTCCTCATTGATAGCCGTGGGGATGTATTAATTCCTCCTGACTATTATATTTTGTAGGTTACTCGACACCAACACATTCATTCGTTCCTGACATGATGCACTAAGGTACCTTGATGCTCATTGACATCAATGGTGAGTGATCTCGCATTGGTTAACTGCATACATTAATGGTCGATAATCCAATGATTTCTTTCCATGTTCAACATCAGCACATCCATTCACATGGTAAGAATTGTAACATGGATTCAGGTTTTAATGAATACTATATGGTTTAATGGTATCAACAGTTGGATCATTTTCTACATTTTGGAAATAAAAAGGGTATGTCATTATTTTTGCAGTATCTTTCCCTGTAGAAAAGTTTTTGTTTCACTGTAATAGTATTCATGTTTTTTTATTTTGGTTCCAGTAGTATTTCTCGTTTGATGATTTGGAAAATAGAGTTTCATATCTAAAATAAAATATCATATCTCAGAAGGATGCATGAGGACATGCATCATCCTTAGTATGGGGGAGAGAGAGCATTGAGGTATTAATGTCCTTCTATGGTTCCAGATGCAAATTGAGTTACAAATCCTTCAAACAATATTCAATATATGTTTTTTGGCCCAATCATCCAAACACCTGGTACTCATCTTATTCTCATGATTTTCAAATCATCATGACAACAGAGAGGTAAAATGGAACAAAATAATTTCAAGCATTTCAATATTTTATTTTTTCCTCAGCATCAAGATTTATTTCAAAATGTTTTTATAGAGGATAGGCGCACAATATCATAACCTATTGAATATGTTTTAGATAAATATGTAGTTTTTTAAGAATTTTTGTAGCTATCGAAACTCCCCTATAAACTCTTGTAGCTACGAAACCTGTAGCAGACTATCTTCAAGGATGATTTTTCACGACATTTTCAAATAGATGGGAATGAATTAAAAAATTATGAGATCTGGGTTTTAAGGAGAATATGATAAATTGAGTAATAAGAAAGAAAAAATTTCAAAAAATACACAATAAGGGATGCACATGCATGTTTTAAAGACGATCTATTAAAAATTACCAGAATTTATGTAATAGTCAGATCTTTTTGTAGAAATTTGTAGATTTGTATGGTTTCATGCATCCCAAGGCTATATTGTGGCTTGGATATGGTTTCAAATAATTAACATATGTTCATCCACCTATCAGCCATGATTTCCATCATTTTCAGAATTTGCACAAAGTTTTCAAAGCATAAAAAGAAATCAATCAAATTTTTTATTAACATCGCCTGTAGTAGAAGATTTAGATTATCATCTTCAACATCATTATTTTCAACATATTCATCAACATCATATTTATAATACTCATTAGCAACATCATGTTTAGAATTCTTCATCTACATCAGTCACGAATTAGTATTGGCACTCTTCATATCATCACTAGATTTCTATCAGCATCTTCAGTAGTATTAGAAGTATGCAACAAACAAATTTGTGAGTCCTAGAAGTAGAGATAGCATATGAGTTCATTCATCCTTCATCACCAGTTCCAGAAGTGAAAAATTCTTAAGGCTACATGTAAAATCACAAAGGTATTAACTTTTCAAATCATCTATGCATTCAGAACTATGGATTATGTATAGGATGGACATAACCTGAATTTCAATACATGTTTACTCTATTTTCCTAATCCTATCCTATCCTCTAACCAGAATGCTTGAATTCAAAGATATCTATCTAAACATCTGTCTGAAATCATATCTTAAATCCCCGATTTATCATATATCAAACACTCCAACTAATAATGATATATATGCATGTTGAAATTATATTTTGACATGCATTATATCATAGTGATTTTGTAAATTTGCCATATCTTCACTCTTGTTTTCCTTGTGAAAAGAATATTTCTTTAGTCAAAATTATTTCTAACTCTGCAAATTTGAGGCATGGAACCTATGGTAAGGCATTAACTAATTGGGATTGAAATACTAGAATCTTTTCCTAGATGTATGAGGCGATTTCAAAGAGTTAGATGGATTCCTTTCTTACAGAAATTCTAGGGCACGATAAGCAAGTAACTAAAGATTTTGAAGAACTTGAAAGGAGATAGGAAAAGCAATTTTTTTCACATCCTTGAAAGATAAAATTAATTGGCTAAGTTAAGATATTAAAAAAAGGATCTCAAGGAGTTTTCACTCCTTGAAAATCATACTAAAACAAAAATGCAATTTTGAAGGCCAACATTTCTTAGTTATAAAGGGATAAAGAATAGTTGGAATACCAAAAGAATCGCTAGAAAGAAAGGATAGGAAATGACACATTCAAAGCATGCAAGGTGTTAGCGCTCAAATTTTTCATTTAAATTTTAAGCACCTTTAGCATCTTTGTGCTAAAATTGTCTAAACTATTTGTTCATTTTGCCTTATGTCATAAGCCTTTTCTTAAAAATGAGTCCCATCAACTCTTTCATAATCCTTTTCTTAAAAATGAGTCCATCAACTCTTATTATCAATTTTGACCAAAATCCCTATGAGTTTTGTTGTTGATTTGTTTCCCAAAATTATTAGGTTAATGTCATTTTTCTTTCATTTTTATAACATATATATATTATAATATTAAAACTAAAGTTTTTATATTTTAATATTATATATATATATATAATAAAAGTCTAAAACGTGTGTGTGCATTAGTGACTTGTTCCATATCATTCAAACTAATGCACATAACAATGTTTATAAGCTACACATTAACCATCATAAACCCAACGCATGTGCCAAAGCCTTTTAAATGGAATCTTATCGATCATGCATAAATAGTATTGGCACATATGTGGTATTGAAGTTATTAAACATTATTATATATGGGATGTAGTTATGCACTGTCAATAACAAATGCATAAAGCCACGACAGGTTACAAGATAAAGCTTAAACGCCAAGCATGTCACAACAACATCAAGCCAAGACAAATGTCCAAGGGTTTTGACTGTGGAAACACCTAGGATCCCTGAAGAAGGTGACGTGAGTGAGTTACTTGGTGCTTCAAGTCAGAAGAAACATAGTTACATTTCTTACAGCTGAGAACTAGTTTGAAGTTTTGGCAGCACACGGGTGGATCTATGCCGAGCATTTGTTGTTGCTCAGAATAAATTATATCGTCTTGAGGATTCCATCAAAATCAATGTTGTGGATAAACCTTCAAAGGCTATGATCATGGATTGGAGTTATTGTATTGACATGTGCTATAAAATAATTATATGGGGTTAATGTCATGTGAAGGAAATGTTGGAATTCATCTTTAAGCGCCTGGATCATAAAAGCCCTCGGGTCAAGCAAAAGGTTTTGAGAGTAATTAAGTACTCTGTAGAAAAATGGAATAGAATTCAAAAGAGAAATGCAGTGGTACCCAGGAGCTATACGCCATCTATTTGATTACAGAGTTGAACCAGATGCCTTTAAAGGCGATTCTTTGAATGCAGTCTGTGCCTTAAAATGCAACACGATTAGACGTAATTAGACGTTTCTCAGAAACGTGGTTTGGCAATTCGTAACTTTAAATATACAGATCTTTGAAATGTACATATCGAAGACTAAAGGACATCATTTTATAGTTGAGAAAGAGTGTACAGAAGGGACTGGCAGCAGAATTGGTTCATATATTATTTGTGAAGAAGCCTCCACTTTGCCAAAGAAGGTTGTTTCCTTTACTCCCTTCAACACTGGAATTGATCATTCATAAAAGGATGTTATTTCAAAGACTTTAAGTTCAGGTGATGACATCTAGGTGTGTGCACTATAAACAGGAAAATGGATGACTACCCTTTCTTCTAAGATTGTGAATAAATGAAAACACATGCTAACTGAGATTACTGTCAAAGCAGTGCTTGCTGTTGCAGATTTGGAAACAAAGAGCACATTGGCTCACTGATCATTTTTTTGCCAAAGGAAAATATGGATGATCGAAGCATAGGGAAGATGCTTGATAGAAGATATGGAGCAATTGAAGAAAACACAGATGCATATCACAGATTACTTTGTTTTAAGATAGTAAAAAGGAGATGAAAGTGCAAATGCAACATTGTTATAAATGTTTCTTTTGAGATACAAAATATTCACTTCTCAAGTGATACATTTCTTCAACACTATTTTTGGGCAATGAAAATATCATCCTATTATATAAAACCTGTGATAGTTTCTACAGCAGTGCATCTAGTCAAGATTTAGCAGTCCTTTCTCTTTGGATGAAGATCATTGCAGCGTTCAGAAAACTCATAAGATGGAGTTCTCATGTTGGTTGAACTTACTGGAAACAAGAAACAAATCTAAATGATTCTTAATACTGCCAAGAGTATATTCATTGTAAAATACTTCAAATCTTTATCTGGATCTCCTTCAGATCGAATCCCAAATCCTAGGCAGATTTTCAGCAGCTTAGGTGCTCTTGAAGATATGTTGTTAGTTGTTGAATCCTTTGACTTTCGGCAGCTTATCTTGCTCTATTTCATACGTGTAAGTTGTCGAAAGCGCAGAGACTGGAAAAACATTCTTCTTTTTTCCCAGATCAAGGATTTTTGTTTCCAGATTAAGTGGGGATGGTTTTTTATGAAAGATAATAATTAAGGGGCTACAAATCATCATTCATTTTCATCTTTTTTTAGGCATATCACAAGGAAAAAATACCATGTGGCCTTTTTATTTTTTGTAAAATAATTGCTATGTTGTTATAAGAAGATATCGAAGTGCTTTCTCACCACTCTATAGGGTATTGAAGACTATGAAGATCATTGCAGTTGTTGAATATTGTTGAAGACTTAGTGTTAAGGGTTTGACCTTTAAATTATGATTGATTGTACACTTCATAGAAATTTGATTTTGTTTTATCTTTAGTATATCATATCCAGTTTTATAGGATCTTAAATTGTTTTGTAAAGGTTATAAAGCCTATGACTTTTGAAGAAATAAGGATTCGAGTCTGGAGACTAGACCATGTTGATATTGTACTAAGACCTTTTAGATATAATACAGATCACAAGTTTCTTTCACTATTTATTTCAGATTATCATCTTATCTCTTTTTCTATGCTTGACTGATCACTGTTGTCTAAGTTTATCTAGTTTCAAATTACTTTCATCTCATTGGTCAACTCATAAACACTGATTTAATAAGTAATCTGTTATATATTTATTCATCCTATCACACATCTGATATGGTTGATAGATATAGACTTTCTTCACCCACCACTCAATTAATCATCTGATTATACACTTTTGAAAGCATTGTCTCATCTGATTATATTATTAAGTGTCTGAAGTGTGAGCTAGTAGTTTATGTGTCCCATTTGATCCAACCTACACAGAAAACCAAAACATATTTTAAGTTACCAAGCTTCTTCTACCTACAACCTGAGAAGGACTCCTGGAGTGATAACAAATTGGCGTCATTATCGGGGAAAGGAGATTGAAGCTCAACTTCCTTGGGATATAAAAAGATCCATCTTTGATGATAGACAAAGTCTGTACATATTTTCGGTTGTAATCATCTATCTGGGGATTCCATGAAGGACAAATTCAGGAATGATTCCATTGTTTGGAAGTCTGTTGGCGACTCCATTGGTATGAAATGAACAAGAGGTATGCATTTTGCAATTTCTCAAATATTTCTGGTTACCCTCATCCAGTACCTAGTAAGGATGAATGGGAAAGTAGTCTTCCCAGATTTCAAGGAGAAGAGTGGGAGGTTCCAGCTGAATACTTGATGTATTTTCATGACTTTATTCATCGGCTTGAAATTGTACATGAGGATGTTCAAATTAATCTTTTTTGGTATTCATTAGAGGGGATTTCTCTTGACTAGTGCTGGTCTCTTCCAAATGCAAGTATTAGTTCCTTGGAAGACTTTGATGCTGCATTTCATTTATTTTGCAAAGGAAAGTTTTCAGTTGACCTTATATATCTCGAATCTTGTCAAAAATTTAGTTTGTTGAATAAGGAATTAAACATTTATGAAGAATTTGTTGCAGTAGAAGATACCTATTTCTATGACCAAGAGATTGGTGACCTACAGAATGACAAGATTAGTGTAAATGCCTTTGACATTGTACCAAATGCATTTACTGTCTCAGGTTGTCATGAAGATCAAATTATTCATTTTGGAGATTCAAAAGATAATCAGTAGATTGACATATCAGCAGATGACAGTTTCAAATCTGCAACAAATACTAAGGATAGCCTTCAGCTTTCAGATTGGCAGACAAAGGGAAATCACAGCAAATATGGGGAAAAAGATGATGAGCATATTTTTTCAGCATGTGATAGTTCTAGATCTGCAACAAAGGTTGAGCTATCTACATTCAACACCGAGATCAGTGAAAGTAGCCAACAGCACCAGCAACATTTCAATTTTCAGTTGGATCAACAACAAATAGAGGTATTTCTTTGTGGATTTGATGACCCTGTTGCTGACTATTTGGACTCTATAAGAAGCAAAAATGTCAAAATGTTTTTGTTAGATGAAGGATGGTTGTGTTATCTTAACAAATTACATTTTTTCATGCTATGGTTTCCTATATTTTTTGGGTCAAGATCAAGGAGATTATTAGTTAATCAGTTTCTAAATTGGTTGCATTGGATATCCAGTTTTACTTGATCAGTTCGCTTCTATTGTTTACAAGTAGGAGTAGGTATGAGAATAAGCTCTTCATATGAGCAACTAGATCATTTTTAGTTCGTTGATTTATTGAATAAGCAGAGCAGGCTACAAGCAGGCTACAAGTTTTCAGAAGATCAGTTGCATAGGCCAGCTGACTCCATAGCCCAATGGTAAAGGCGATTGAAACTAATAGGTTCTTAGAAACCTCGTAGGAAGGTCTCCATCCCAACTGGAGCCATATGTTAGTGCCCAAAATTTTCATTTAAATTTTAAGCGCCTTTAGCATCTTTGTGCTAAAATTTCCTAAACTATTTGCTCATTTTGCCTTATGTCATAAGCCTTTTCTTAAAAATGAGTCTCATCAACTTCGTCATAAGCCTTTTTCTTAAAAATGAGTCCCATCAACTCTTGTTATCAATTTTGACCAAAATCTCTATGAGCTTTGTTGTTCATCTTTTTTCCCAAAATTATTAGGTTCATGTCATTTTCCTTTCATTTTGGACACAGACCCCTGACTCTCTGTTCGAGAGCCGCACAGGATCATTCTATATTCTCCTTGAGTCGAAGTGTCTCCCTCGGATCCATATTGGAACCTCGCGAATTCGATCCATAGGTCCTTCGTGAAAACCCGCCCTGTGCAACTTAACACCAGACACGAGCCTTATGTCTCCATGCGACCACAACCCAATCTTATCACAAGTGCCTTTCGTGACTCGCGATCTTGCGAGTTTGTGAGTCGAAGACCCTCGAATCCAAACCTCTGATACCTGAGATGCGATACGGGTATGGCTCCTTCCTCGCTAGCGCCTCTACAAGCGACCGTCGGCTAGGGCCTAACTATAGCACCCCTTGCAACTCACAACTTCGCAAGTTGGAGTGTTGAGCCCTTGTGATCCTCCTTTGTGAATCCCTGAGATGCAATAAGTCAACAACTGGGTTGACTCCTTCCCAAGGGACGTGTGTCCACCACCTGTCACCCGCTTCCACTTTTCTCTGGGCACTTCTTGTTACGCCACCTGTCAACTACACAGCCCACCTATCAATTGTGCTACATATTCATACGAACCCTCGGTGCTCGGCACTTCGTGACTTCTGCAGTTGAAAAGAAGTTTTTTCAACCCCTGAACCCCCGATACGCGATACCCCGCAAAGGTTTTGATCCAACAGTTGTCTCATGGCTTGGATCCAACGATCTGGATCTCCTTCCCTACTCCTCGCAACTCAGGACTTCGTGAAACCAAAGAATTTGGTCTACCCTCCAAACTCACGAACCCCAAATTCGCGAAATGATCCAACGACGTGGGTTGAAATGAGATCAACGACTTGTATTGACCATGATCAATGGTTCACGTTGATTCTTGATATTAGGGTGGTGAGTTCGTCCAACTCCTAACCACCTTACAGCTCCACTGGATCCTACGGCCCTCGTGATTTTGCAAGCTCTCCACGGAGAATTATGACCACCCGATTCACTACTGAATGACTTCTACCCAACAACTGGGTGTTCTGCCTTCTAAACTTAATTTCTATGCAAAGGCTTTAATCTTCGTCTCCCTTTGAACACTTCAAAAGAGTTATCTCTCCTAAGCTTTCACTTGCAAACTCAAGCCTTCCAAAAGGGTTCATGCTCGCACTCCTTGCGGAAAACTTTCAAATAATCTTTGGTTATTCGAGTCTTCGACCCTGTGCACTCTTTGCAATAGTATTCCTTCAAATTTCCCCTTGGTTGATAAGTTCGAAAGTCTCAACCAGCCTGTACACACCTTGCATGGCTCTGTGCTTAACCTACACTTCTGCAGGTATGAGAACAATGGTATCTCTCCTGAGCTTTCTGAGATAAAACTCAGACCTTGGTCAATGCACACCTTGTGGATATTCACTGCACTCCTTGTTGGAATTCTTAGGAAGAGAAACAATTGAAACTCATTCTTCTTCTCTCTCAAACTTCATACATTCAAGATGAAATCATACACACAATACAACATTGGAATAAATACATAATAGAGAAACAAAACAACTGTAAACATACCATTTAACAAATGTAAACAATAAGCATCATAACACCATGAAAATTGAGTCAAAGCTTCATATATTAACTCAAGTGTTCCTGTACATGGGTTCTTCTCTACATCTCTCTGCTACAGCTCTACAGCTTATGAATTCTGAATAATCATCTATTGTTACTATGATACAAAGGTGAGGGTGTCTATATCTGTTTTCCCTCTTACACTTCTAAACTGTCTAATCTAACATTCATATCTACCTACTTTACATCAACAGACTTAAATGCCTATTACATCTGACAGATGAGAGTAATTTCTCCAAATCTGTTCATATATCCAAGTCATAAATGTAAGTATGCTTCTTCTAGCTATTACATTAATGCTTTAGATTTCAAAATTCAAAACGTTTTCATAAAAATGTGTACTTTTCATCCACACATTCAGTTGTTCCTTTGGATAGGTGTGTGCTTTGGCTTTGTACGATGCTCCTGCATCATACTCCCTCGCTTGAAAATTTTCATGAACTCCTATTCATGAGCTCTTGCATGGTCTTTCCATGCTTATGAATTGCTACTTTATCCTCCCAACTGGCATCTTCAACTAGATGTCCCTTCCACTTGACCAAGTATTCAAAATAATCTTTCCTCCTGGTCTTTCTACTAATCCTTTTGTCAATTATGCCTTCCATTTGTGGATTTTCAGTTATAGGCATTTGTTTTGTCCATTGGACTTCTTCTTGCTCATCCTCTACTCTTGCTTCTTTAGCTCTGTAAGGGTACAAATCCACAACATTGAATATCGGTGAGATTTCGAACCCATCAGGTAATTCAATCTCATATGTGTTTTCCCCAAATTTCCTTATGACCTTGTATGGTCCAATCTTTTTCATCTTCACCTTATTATGTGTTCCCCTTTGGAACCTCTCCTTTCTCAAATGTGCAAGAATCATATCACCAAATTCAAATTGAAGTTCTCACCTGTGTTGATCTGCTCTCTACTTGTATTCTTGACTTGAACTCTGCAATCGCTCCTTGATTAGACTGTGAAGCTCCTTCATTCCTTCCACAAAGTCCTATGCACTAGCACTTGTGAATTCATCTTGTTCAGAATCTTTCAATTTAGAAACTCCCCTTGGATGCATTCCATATACAATCTGGAATGGACTCTTCCCTGTGCCTCTATTGAGTGAATCATTGTAAGCGAATTCCACCTGTGGCAGAATGTGATCCCACTGACTGTGGTGTTCAGTCACTAAGCTCCTCAACAAATCTCCCAAGCTCCTATTTACGACCTCTGTCTGTCCATCCATTTGAGGATGATACGCTGAGCTAAAAGACAAGTTTGTCTCCAAATTTTTCCATAAGTTCCTCCAGAAATGTCCCACGAACTTGATATCTCGATCAGAAATGATACTCCTTGGCAAATCGTGAAGTTTGATGACTTCCTTGAAAAACAAGTTCGCAATATGAGTTGCGTCGTTGGTTTTCTGACATGGTATGAAATGTGCCATCTTTGAGAATTTGTCGACTACCAAAAAGATTGAATCACATCATCTTTGTGTCCTTGGAAGTCCCAATATAAAATCCATGCTCACTGCATCCCATGGCCTTTCAGGTATGGGTGACAGTTGATATAACCCTGTGTTCTGCCTTTTTCCCTTCATGTGATGAAAAATTCTGCACCTGTCCACAAATTTCTTAACATCTGTCCTCATCCCTAGCCAATAATATGAGCTATTCAACTTTGAGAATGTTTTATCATGACCAAAGTGTTCGACCAATCCTCTGTTATGTTTTTCCTTCAACAGGTTCTCCCTCATGGAGCATTTCAGAATACATAGCTGATTTTCCCTGAACAATAATCCATCCTGGATCATGTATTCATCCCATTGACTTCCATCCCTGAGAATTGGATTCTCAGATGCCTCATATGCCTCTTTAAAATCTATCCCTATACATTTCTTTGAGGTTATCAAAACCCAAAGTCTTGACTCTGAATTCCTGCATAAGAAAACATTTCCTGCTCAAAGCATCAACAACTTTGTTAGCAGTTCCAAAAATATGCTTAATCACAAAAGTAAAATTTTGCATGTATTCAACCCATTTAGCATGTTTTTGGTTTAACTTCTCCTATCGAGTCATGAATTGTAAAGCGTGATTATCGATGTACAAAACAAAATCCTTGGGAACCAAATAATGTCTCCATTTCTTCAGCGTTTGTATGACTGCATAGAATTCTTTGTCATATGTGGAATACTTAATCTTCGCTTCATTCAGTTTTTCATTGAAATATGTGACCGACCTATCGTAAGACCGCTCCAA
This sequence comes from Picea engelmannii, assembly GCA_009831015.1. NCBI lineage: Eukaryota > Viridiplantae > Streptophyta > Pinopsida > Pinales > Pinaceae > Picea > Picea engelmannii. The sequence continues at coordinate 461,126 of ML779495.1, read as the reverse complement.
TTGAAAATCCACTCACATCACACCTGACCTGGAATGTCTTGCTAAAATATGGAAAAACCAGAATTGGTTGCTCAGTGATCTTCTTCTTCAGCAGATTGAAACTCTTCTCTGCTTCCTCCATCTAGTGAAAAGATTTATGTCTTTTCCTCACCATATTCATCATTGGTGTGCTAATCCCACTGAAGTTTCGGATAAATTTCCTGTAGAAGCTAGCCAAACCATGGAAGCTTCATACTTCAAATACACTCTTCGCTGATGGCCAATCCTTAATCCCCTTTATCTTTTCTAGATCCATTTTCAGTTCATTTGTAGAGATAACAAAACCCAAATAAATGAGTTACGTCCTCATAAATGACGTTTTCTTCATATTAATCAGAAATTTCTCTTGCTATAATATCCTCATTACTGCAACTAGATGCTTTAAGTGTTCTTCTTCTGTCTTGCTGAAAATTAATATATCGTCAAGATATACAATGACGAATTTCCCTACGAAATCCTTCAGGACTTCATTCATCAACCTCATGAAAGTATTGGGTGCATTCATTAAGCCAAATGGCATGACAAGCCATTCATATAGCCCCTCATTCGTCTTGAATGTTGTCTTCCATTCATCACCTTCTCTCATTCGAATTTGATGATACCCACTTTTCAAATCAATCCTTGAAAAAAACTTTGCTCCACTCAAGCAATCCATCAAGTCATCCATCCTTGGCAATGGAAATCTATATCTGATGGTAATATTATTGATTGCCCTTGAGTCTCTACACATTCTCTAGCCTCCATATTTCTTTGGGTTGAGCACTGTCGAAATAGCACATGGACTCAAGCTCTCCCAAATCAATCCTTTGTCCATTAAGTCTTGGACCTATCTCTTAACTTCTTCATTTTCCTGTGGCATCAACCTATACACTACTTTGTTCGGTAAACTGGCTCCAGGTATAAGATCGATATGATGAATTATACTCCTGATAGGTGGCAATGAACAAGGTAGTTCGTCCACTACTATATCAGCAAACTCTTCCAACAACTTTTGGATTTCTGTTAAGAACCAAACATCAATATAGCATAGAAAAACCTCAGGAAAAGTACTCAACGACTTGAAAAAGAGATAATTTCAGATAATAAGCCTCTTCAAGGGGGGAACCTCCTTTTACCCCACTTAAATGTTCAAGTACAAGATGATTCAAAATGAAAATGTCTCCTTGGTATATATAGGAGACTAGTAGGTATAATTACAACTAATGGCCTAAAGCCGACATAAATAAAATAACATTACTAATATAATATGCCCCAATTAAGGGGTAATGAGCCAATATTAGGGCTTAACATGCCCCTCCCCTTGAGACAAGTGTTGTCTGCAATGCTTGAGTAACTATGGATGCTTCTGTATAAAATACTCATCTTCCCAAGTGGAATCTTCAGCCGGTAGTTTCTTCAATTTAATGAGATACTTTGAAATGGATCTATTCCTCAGCTGGCGAATTCTTGTGTCAGTGATGGATTCAGGCTCCAATATGATTTTTCCTTCCTCGTCAAGTTCTGAAAATATAGTTCGAACTGGGATCTTGTCACCTATAACCTTCTTTAAGCTTGAAACATGGAAAACTAGGTGTACTCGTGAATATGCAGGCAACTCCAATTTGTATGCCATAGTACCAATCTTTTGCAACACCTTATAAGGTCCATAGTACTTTGGTGATAATTTATTATCCTTCATGGCTTGCTTGAGGGACATCTGTTTGTATGGTTGTAGTTTTAAAAACACCCAATCCCCTACTTCAAAACTTCTTTCACTACGATGTTGATCTGCTTGTTGTTTCATGCGATTGTGTTCCATGGTCAAGTTGTCCTTTAAGATTTGGAGAATTAGTTGTTGATTCTCGATGTGATCTTGCACTGCTTGAACCTTAGATTTTTCTTTTAGAGAAGAAGTGATGGAAGGAGGGTGGTATCCATAAAGTGCCATAAATGGTGTCATTTTTGTTGCAGTATGAAAGGAAGTGTTATACCACCATTGCAAGATACCAGATATATAAAATATGCAGAACATAAATGAAATGCTAGAAATGGCAGAATAACAGTAAAATATCCAACATAATCTTCACAATACACAGAAATGATATACGAAATAGCAATAGAAATAGCACTTTGATTCAAATAGAAATGTTCACAGGCCTCTTCGAGGGGGCAACCTCTAGTCGAGCAACGCTCTGTTACAATAATCTCCTCGCTAGGGTTTTCATACCCTCGACCCTTATTTATACTAAATATGTCTATTAAGAGAAGCATCTAGAGGAAGATCCTTCTAGAAGCGGAAGTTTCTATTAGGTCTTCTTACATCCTCCTTATTCTATTTTATTGAAAGGCCTTATTAATATTGACCTTTATTACATCCGAATACATTGATCTACCTATGTGTGGGTTAGGACCTTAACATGTCTTCCCCCTTAAAAACAACCTTGTCCTCGAGGCTTCAGATGTGGAAACTGCTGCAGAATGGTAGCTGGTTCCCAAGTGGCATCTGCTGGAGTCATATCTTTCCATTGTACTAGCACTTCCTTGATGGTTCTCTAATGCAGGCGATGCTCACGTTGGTCCAAAACTGCTTCTGGTTGTAGCCAAATGGATCCTTCTTCAACTAACTTTGGAAGGTTGGTTTGAATTTGGCACCTGGTTCCAATCACCTTCTTCAAGCATGAAACATGAAAAACAGGATGTAGCTTCAACTGACTGGGCAGAGCTAACTGATATGCGACTTGTCCCACACGCTTGAGAACTTTGTAAGGGCCATAAATTTTGGGTGCTAGCTTCTGACACTGCTTGGCCTTGAGGGAAGTTTGCTTATATGGTTGCAGTCGTAGAAACACCTAATCCCCTTCTACAAATTGACGTTCAGAGCGACCTTGATCTGCTTGTTGCTTCATTCTATTCTAGGCCCTGACCAAGTTCTCTTTAAGGGTACGAAGGATATCCTCTTGGAATGTAAGTGTTTGGTCAACCGCCTGGACCTTCGAGGTACCCAGTAAGTATGAGAGAACTGAAGGTGGCTTCTGTCCATACACTGCTTCAAAAGGAGTCATGCGAGTGGTTGTATGGTATGTAGTGTTGTACCACCCTTCGGCGAGGGGTATCCATTGAGCCCACTGGTGTTGTTTTTCAGAGGCAAAGCACCTCAGATATGTTTCCAAACACTTGTTGACGACTTCTGTTTGACCATCTATCTGGGGATGATAAGTTGAGCTGAGATGCAATTGTGTGCCTTGTAGCTTAAACAATTCTTGCCAAAAATTGCTTTTGAAAGTTGGGTCTCGATCAGAAACAATAGAGTTTGGCATGCCATGAAGCTTGAAGACCTGATCCATGAAAATTTGAGCCACCGTGGATGTAGTAAATGGGTGGTGAAGAGCACAAAAATGAG
>ML779495.1:413095-434798 GCA_009831015.1 Picea engelmannii | reverse complement strand
AATATAAACCTATGTATGTGATCAAGGAATCATACAATAAAACACAACAAGATTTATAGGAAAGAATCATATTACTGTATCATATTAAATGTGAAAGAGAAATTACAACCATGGCCTTGATGTCGTAAGCTCCCTTCCAACTGTCCTTTATTCCCCACACACTTTCACTACAAGAATTTTGAGAGCACAGATCTGATAATATTCACAATCTATCTTGACAAAGTGTCTCATCTAGCCAAGCTAAAAATCTCCAAAACTCAATCCAATCCAAGATAATCCCAAAAGCTCCAAAGCTAACCAAAGCTAACTTTCTCCATGAGAACTCCTCTCCTTTTATAAGTTGAAGAGGATAAGGTGAGGAGGTTAGGATGATCCCACTAAATCAAGAAAGCGAGTAAGATCCAAACCATTCGGATGCCACCTCACCATAGAAGTTTCTCCTTCTAGAAGATTCGAGAAAACGATTGTTTTTTCCACATGTAGGCATTCTCTCACCCTGCCTATAGAGAAACCTACGAACATCTCGCAACCTAGCTATGGTGCAACCTGCGAGAATCAGGCATTCTTGCATCCTGCCTATATAGCAACCTGCGAACTTCTTTTTTTTACAAGGTTTTTACAAGGGAAAATGCAACTTATTTTCTCAGGAAAAGTTCTTCTCCCTTCTCTCTTTAGGAACTTAGGACACTGACCCCTCTGAAGGCAACAGATAGGTTTACATCATTAACAGTCATAGGGATGACGAAAATAATGTGTAACAACTATTGGATCAGGTATTTGCCTGTCTCTTCTTCTCGGCATTTCTCTTTCCTCTACTGGATCAAGTATTTTCTTGTCTCTTCTTCTTGGTGGCATGGCTATAAAATTTTCTCCCTTCTCTCTACTACAGAAAGAAAATAAATTTATTCTAGGCTTTGATACCATTCTGATGCAGACCCTCGACTCTCTGTCCGATATCCACACAGGATCATTCTATATTCTCCTTGAGCCAAAGAGGCTCCCTCGGAACCCTATTGGAACCTCGCGAATCCGATCCATAGGTCCTTCGTGAAAACCCCCCCTATGAAACTTAACATCAGGCGTGAGCCTTACGTCTCCATGCAACCAAAACCCGGTCTTAGTGCAAGCACCTTTCGTGACTTTTGATCTCGCGATTTTGTGAGTTGAATACCCTCGACTCCAAACCTCCAATACCCGAGATGCAATATGGGTATGGATCCTTCCTCGCTAGCGTCTCTACAAGCGACCACTGGCTAGGGCCTAGCTCTAGAACCCCTCTCAACTCGCAACTTCACAAGTTGGAGTGTTGAGCCCTCATGCTCCTCCTTTGCAAATCCCCAAGACGTGATAAGTCAACAACTGGGTTGACTCCTTCCCATGCAATGAGTTTCCACCACCTATCACTCGCTTCCACTTTTCTCTGGGCACTTTTTACACCACCTGTCAACTACATGGCCCACCTATCAGTTGTTCTATGTATTCATACAAGGCCTCGGCGCTCGGCCCTTCATGACTTTTGCAGTCAAAAATAAGTTATTTCAACCCCCGAACCTCCGATATGCAATACCCCGTGAAGGTTCTGATCTAATGGTTCTCCTATGGCTTGGATCCAATGATCTAGATCTCCTTCCCTGCTACTCATAACTCGGGACTTCACAAAACCAAAGAATTTGGTCTGCCCTCCAAACTCACGAACCCCAAATTCATGAAATGATCCAACGCCATGGGTTGAAATGAGATCAACGGCTTGTATTGACCATGATCAACAGTTCACGTTGATTCTTGATATTAGGGTGGTGAGTTTGTCCAACTCCTAACCACCTTACAGCTCCACTGGATCCTACAGTCATCACGATTTCGCGATATCTCCAAGGAGAATTTTGACCACCCAATTCACTACTCAATGACTTCTGCCCAACAACTGGGTGTTCTCCCTCCTGAACTTAATTTCTATGGGATGGATTTGATCTCTGTCTCCCTTTGAACACTTCAAAAGTGCTATCTCTCCTAAGCTTTCACTTGCAAACTCAAGCCTTCCAAAAGGATTCCTACTCGCACTCCTTACAACAAACTTTCAAAAAACCTTTGGTTATTTGAGTCTTTGACCCTCTGCACTCTTTGCAATAGTAGTCCTTCAACTTTCCCCTTGGTTGATAAGTTTTAAAGTCTCAACCAGCCCGCGCACACCTTGCACGGCTCTGTGCTTCACCTGCACTTCTACGAGTATGAGAACAATGGTATCTCTTCTGAGCTTTCTGAGATAAAACTCAGACCTTCGTCAATGCACACCTTGCGGACATTCACTGCACTCCTTGCAGGAATTCTTAGGAAGAGAAACAATTAAAACTCATTCTTCTTCTCTCTCAGACTTCATACATTCAAGATGAAATCATACACACAATACAACATTGGAATAAATGCATAGCAGAGAAACAAAACAATTGTAAACATACCATTTAACAAATGTAAACAGTAAGCATCATAACACCATGAAAATTGAGTCAAAGCTTCATATATTAACCCAAGTGTTCTTGTACATGGGTTCTTCTCTACAACTCTCTGTTATAGCTCTACAACTTATGAATTCTGAATAATCATCTATTGTTACTATGATACAAGGGTGAGGGTGTCTATATCCGTTTTCCCTCCTACACTTCTAAACTATCTAATCTAACATTCATATCTACCTAATTTACATTAACAAACTTAAATGCTTATTACATCCAGCAGATGAGACTAATTTCTCCAGATTTGTTCATATCTCCAAGTCATAAGTGTAAGTACGCTTCTCCTAGCTATTACATTAATGCTTCAGATTTCAAAATTCAAAACGTTTTCATAAAAATGTGTCCTTTTTCATCCGCGTGTTCAGTTGTTCCATTGGATAGGCATGTTCTTTGGCTTTGTACGATGCTCCTACATCAATTTTTATAACATATATATATTATAGTATTAAAACTAAATTTTTTATATTTTAATATTATATATATATAAAGAGAGAGAGAGAGAGAGAGAGAGAGAGAGAGAGATAAAATATAAGTCTAAAAAGTGTTTGTGCATTAGTGACTTGTTCCATATCATTCAAACTAATGCACATAACAAATTTTATAAGATACACATTAACCATCATAAACCCAACGCATGTGCCAAATCCTTTTAAATGAATCTCATCGATCATGTATAAATAGTATTGGCACATATGTGGTATTGAAGTTATTAAACATTACTATATATGGGATATAGTTATGTGTTTTCAATAACAAATGCATAAAGCCATGATAGGTTACAATATAAAGCTTAAACGCCAAGCATGTCACAACAACATCAAGCCAAGACAAATTTCCATCTAAGGGTTTTGACCGTGGCAACACCTAAGATCCCTGAAGAAGTTGATGTGAGTGAGTTACTTGGTGATTCAAGTGAAAAGAAACATAGCTTCATTTCTTACAATTGAGAACTAGTTTGAAGTTTTGGTAGCACACAGGTGGATCTATGCCGAGAATTTGTTGTTGCTCAAAATAAATTATATCGTCTTGAGGATTCCATCAAAATCAATGTTGTGGATAAACCTTCAAAGGTTGCAATCATGGATTGGATTTATTGTATTGAAAGGTGATATAAAATCATTATATGGGGTTAATGTCATGTGAAGGAAATGTTAGAATTCATCTTTAAATGCCTGGATCGTAAAATCCCTCGAGTCAAGAAAAAGGTTTTGAGAGTAATTAAGTACTCTGTAGCAAAAGTTGGAATAGAATTCAAAAGAGAAATGCAGCGACACCCAAGATATATACACCAGCTATTGGATTACAGAGTTGAACTAGATGCCTTTAAAGGCAATTCTTTGAATGTATCTCGTGCCTTAAAATGCAACACGATTAGATGTTTCTCAGAAACTTGGTCTAGAAATTATTAACTCGAAATATACAGATGTTTCGAATGTACATATCGAAGACTAAAGGACATCATTTTATAGTTGAGAAAGAGTGTACAGAAGGGACTGACAGCATAATTGGTTCCTGTATTATTTGTGAAGAAGACTCCACTTTCCCAAAGAAGGTTGTTTCCTTTACTCGCTTCAACACTAGAATTGATCATTCATAAAAGGATGCTATTTCAAAGACTTTAAGTTCAGGTGATGACATCTGGGTGTGTGCACTATAAACAGGAAAATGCATGACTACCCTTTCTTCTAAGATTGTGAATAAATGAAAACACATGCTAACCGAGATTACTGTCAAAGAAGTGCTTGTTACTGTATATTTGGAAAGAAAGAGCACATTGTCTCACTGATCATTTTGTTGCCAAAGGAAAATATGGATGTTCAAAGAATAGGGAAGATGCTTGATAGAATATATGGATCAATTCAAGAAGACAGAGATGCATATCACAGATTACTCTGTTTTAAGATAGTAAAAAGGAGATGAAAGTGCAAATGCAACATTGTTACAAATGTTTCTTTTGAGATACAAAATATTCACTTCTCAAGTGATACATTTCTTCAACACTAGGTTTGGGTAGTGAAAATATCATCCTATTATATCAAACCCATGATATTTTCTATAGTAGTGCATCTAGTCAAACTTTAGCAGTCCTTTCTCTTTGGATAAAGATCATTGCAGTGTTCAGAAAACTCAGAAGACAGAGTTCTCTTGTTGGTTGAACTTACTGGAAACAAGAAACAAATCTAAATGCTTCTTAATAATTCCAAGAGTATCTTCATTGAAAAATACTTCAAATCTTTATATGGATCTCCTTTAGATTGAATCCCAAATCCCAGGCAGATTTTCGACAGCTTAGGTGTGCTTGAAGATATGTTGTTACCTATTGAATCCTTTGACTTTCGACAACTTATCTTGCTCTATTTCATACGTGTAAGTTGTCAAAAGCACAAAGACTGGAAGAACATTCTTCTTTTTGCCCAGATCAAGGATTTTTGTTTCCAGATCAAGTGGGGATGGTTTTTTATGAAAGATAATAATTAAGGGGCTACAAATCATCATTCATTTTCATCTTTTTTAGGCATATGACAAGGTAATAATACCATGTGTCCTTTCTATTTTTGGTAAAAGAATTGATATGTTGTCATAAGAAGATATCGAAGTGTTTTCTCATCACTCTATAGGTTATTGAAGACTATGAAGATCATTGCAGCTGTCGAATATTGTTGAAGACTTAGTGTTAAGGGTTTGACCTTTAAATTAGGATTGATTGTACACTTCATAGCAATTTGATTTTGTTTTATCTTTAGTATATCAGATCCAGTTTTATAGGATCTTGAACTATTTTGTAACGACTATAAAGACTATGAATTTTGAAGAAATAAGGGTTCGAGTCTAGAGACTAGACCATGTTGATATTGTACTGAGACCTTTTACATATAATACAGATCACAAGTTCTTTTCACTGTTTATGTCAGATTATCATCTTCTCTCTTTTTATGTGCTTGACTGATTACTGTTGTCTAAGTTTATCTAGTTGCAAATGACTGTCATCTCATTGGTCAAATCATAAACACTGATTTAATAAGTAATCTATGCTATATTTATCCATCCCATCACACATCTGATCTGGTTGATAGATATAGACTTTCTTCACCCACCACTCAGTTACTCATATGATTATACACTTTCGAAAGAATTGTCTCATCCGATTATATTACTAAGTTTCTTAAGTGTGAGCCAGTAGTTTATGTGTCCCATTTTATCCAACCTACAAAAAAAACCAAAACATATTTTAAGTTACCGGGCTTCTTCTACCTACAACCTGAGAAGGACTCCTGGAGTGATAACACAAGGCAGAATCAGAATCAAAAGATGAAGGACAAAGTTAAATGAGGTGAGAATTTAGATACAATCCTCATTTTTAGGGATGAACATTTTGATTGATGTTTCAAAAGGAGCTTAAGAGGAAAGGGGTAAGAAATTTTTGTTGGAGGAAGAAGAATGCAATGTTGGTTGCATGAGGACATGCAACATATTCCATGTGAGTGAGATGTTGAGTCCTCAAAATAGACTTTTTTTTTTCACATTCCTATCCTAAACTTCCATCCAAAATCCCATATCCATGATTTAGTTATATCCTATTTTATCCTTTTTTTTCCATAAAAGCATGATCAACTATAGAACATGTGTGCTGAATAATGTTAAAGGTAAATTGTCCATTTTATTCTTGATTCCATTCTTCTTTATGAAAACTCAATTTAATTAGTTATTATTCTAATAAAGTTATGTAACCTAGTCACTTAATAGTTTTCTGCAGCGAATTTTTTGTTCTATAGGGACGTGATCACTTCAGGACTAAACCCCGACATATGCAACATGCCAAATTGGTCCCTGAAGCTCATCCACCTATTAGCTCAACCTGCGAAGCCTCTAGATCAACACAAGTGTAAAATCAAACATGTCCATTTAGCAGAATTATGCAAGTTGAGTCTTCAACAAATCCACATGAAATAAAATGAGATCGCATTCAATCATTCTGGAATGAATTTCTCCAGTACATGGATGACAAATCCTGTTCCATATACCCACAATTTGTTATATGCATGCATGTGTTATTTTCTTTGTAAACAGTTTATGAAAACCCTTGCTAGAATAGAGAGATAGTTTTGTGGGGTCAATTGCAAGCAGATGAAGGAGGATCTCAAAAATCGACCACATGGGTTTTGTGGAGGATGATCCCATTTAGGCTTCAATTGAGTGGTTTCCTCAAACCGTTAACGATATGGGATATATGCTTGATCCTTTAAACCATATTTTTTTAGAATTATAGTTGTGAACAACTTTGAGATTCGTGAGAAATGGATCTATGTGATATTGTATGCATTGTATAAATAAGGGTAATCAGTCCTTTAGAGGGATATGTACACACTTCTGATATAATATTGTTGTAATCAAATTGTTGTCGAGATTAATATAATTTCTCTATCTCTTTGTGTGAATTACATGTGTTGAATTTATAAAAGATTGAGTCTTATATGATCTTTCTAAGTAGCATTCCTCGAGCCAAGAGGCCCCCCCTAGGAGGAATACACTGATATTTTCTTTCTTTCCTCGTATTGTTTATTCATTTTCTTCATTTACATTTCTATCATTTCTTTCATGCAAGATTATTCATTTTTTTTAACACAAGATAACTAGCACAACTGACATTAGTTGAACAAATTGATTGTTATTGCCACAACAAGAAATCTCATTGCTTCAGATGATTGAAATAATGTTCTTAATAGTCCAACAGATTGATTATCCTAAGCGTTATAATTACTCTTGTGTCTTTTATTATTCTATTTTTTCATCTTTAGTGCATACTCCATTCTTTATACATCTAAACAGAACTTTGTTTTTGCAACTAAGGAAGTGAACAATCTTCCTTTTTTCATAGTAATCATTTAGGGATAAACTGGAAGCTAAGGCTTGCATATATTTTGCATGCACTTCATCAATTTACAATCCCCATGTTGATAATTTAATGTATCTGAGTTCACCTATTGAATTGACTGAAATTTTTGGCGTCATTGTCGAGAAAGTGAAAAAATACATTAGTTTTTCTTTTTATCATTTAAATGGATATACGAATGAATGCATGGGAAGAGAGATGGCAAGGCGCAAAGATGGATTTAATATAATTTTTTTATAGTATAAAATCCTAACGCATTCGCTATAAGTAGATATGTAGTGAGTCTCTCTTCAACCATTTAAATCATGTTAAGTAGAATGCATGAAAATAACAACTCATGTCAAATGATAACCTAGTGACAGTAGGGTCTTAGTAGCATGAGGTATTCAAGACATAGTTTGTTTCATTTTTTTTGTAAATTTCATTCAAAAATTTGATAATTTTAAAATATTTTTGGGTGTTGTAGGAAACCCCATGCACTAAACCATGTGAAATACAGGGACTATCAACCAGCAAGAATAATTCAATCATGTTCAAGAATTTTTTTAGTAAAGGAGGAAATGGTACTCCTAGAAATATCTCAAATCCTAGTAGTAGCCAGAAACATCTCTACATATTTGGAGGATCAAATCCTGAAAACAATCAGGAACATACATGCACCTCGAGAAGTGATAGAAGACAAAATATTCCATGACCAAAAATCAAGAATAAGATATAGAAGAGATCAGACAACCATGGGAAACCTATGATGGAGAGAAATCCTTACAACCTAAGATCGAGAAATTTATACCATGCACATCATAAGATACTTTATGCATTCAAGTGACTAATTAGCAAATATTTGATGATGTATATGGCATGACAATGGAGGGAATACAAAGAAGTGGTAATGAGGAAGTGAACCAAGGTCATCACAAATACATTGAATTATGGTTCTAGGGACCTATCAGTTCACAACATTCCTTCATTCTTTAGAAATTCTTGACATCATATCAATCAAAGAAGTCGGTTTCTCATATTTTGGTACATATTAAAATATATTTTTCAAACCTGAATATGAGTTAATTTGTAATCATGTTACACACTTGGATCCATTGGATGTATTCCTATACTTGAAAAAGATTGTATTTTTCAAGAAAATTAGGATAGGTTAGAAGAATAAATAGATAAACAAAATAGTAAAGATGAAAATGAGTTCAGTTGTGAAAATTGGTTTACTGGTGCAACTAGACTTGAGTTTTTCTTGAAAACCAGGAAATTGGTGAGAAAAACTTTCAATAATCTATGCATGTTGGTTCAATCTTATATTATGGTTCTTAAAATCATTTTCATTCTATTCTCATACTAGATTATGTGGGATTCCTTAAGGCCCTCCTTCCAATAGGTCTTAGCCCATCAAAGTCAACACTCTATCTGGGATCAAGATCAAGAGATATTTATAATGCCTTAGGACATGTATGCCTCAATGACAAGTTTCCTCAATGATAGTAATGGGGATGTATTAATTCCTCCTGACTATTAGATCATGTAGGTTACTCGACACCAACACATTCATGTGTTCCTAACTTGATGCATTAAGGTACCTTGATGCTCATTGACATCAATGGTGAGTGATCTTGCATTGGTTAACTGCATACATTAATGGTCGATAATCCAATGATCTATTTCCATGCTCGACGTCAGCACATCCATTCGCATGGTAATAATTGTAACATGGATTCAGGTTTTAATGAAGACTATATGGTTTAATGGTATCAACAGTTGCATATTTTTCTACATTTTGCAAATAAAAAGGGTATGTCATTATTTTTGCAGTATCTTTCCCTGTAGCAAAGATTCTAGCTCATTGTAATAGTATTTGTGTTTGTTATTTTAGTTCCAGTAGTATTTCTCATTTGATGATTAGAAAAATAGAGTTTCATATCTAAAATAAAATATGAGATCTCAGAAGGATGCATGAGGAAATGCATCATCCTCAGTATGGGGGAGAGAGAGCATTAAGGTATCAATGCCCTTCTATGGTTCTAGATGCAAATTCGGTTCCAACTCCTTCAAATAGTCTTCAAAATAATTTTTTTGTCCCAAGCATCCAAGCACTCGGTACTCATCTTATTCTCATGATTTTGAAATCATCATGACAACAGAAAGGTAAAATGGAACAAAATAATTTCAAGCATTTCAGTATTTGATTTTTTCCTCAAGATCAAGATTTATTTCAAAACAATTTTACATAGGATAGTTGCACAAGATCATAACCTATTGAATATGTTTTAGATCAATATGTAGTTTTTTTATAATTTTTTTAGCTATCAAAACTCCCCTATAAAGTCTTGTAGCTACAAAACCTATAGCAAACTATATTCAAGAATGATCTTTTCGCGACATTTGCAAATAGATGGGGATGAATTAAAAAATGATGAGATATGGGTTTTATGGAGAATGTGATAAATTGAGAAATAATCAGGTGAAATTTTCAAAAAATACACAATAAGGGATGCACATGCATGTTTTTAAAGACGATCTAGTAAAAATTACCATAATTTATGTAACAGTCAAATTTATCTTTCTGTAGAAATTTGTAGATTTGTATGGTTTCACGCATCCCAAGGATATATTGTGGTTTGTATATGGCTTCAAATAATTAACATATTGTCATCCACCTATAATCCATCATTTCCATCATTTTCATAATTTGCGTAAAGTTTTCAAAGCATAAAAAGAAATCAATCATTTTTTTTATAAACATCACATGTAGTAGAAGATTTAGATTATCGTATTCAACAACATCATTATTTTCAACATATTCATCAACATCATCTTTAGAATATTCATTAGCAACATCATATTTAGAATTCTTAATCTACATCAGTCATTAATTAGTATTGGCACTCTTCATATCATCACTAGAATTCTATCAGAATCTTCAACAGTATTAGAGGTATAAAACAAATAAATTCATGAGTTCTAGAAGTAGAGCTAGCATCTGAGTTCAGACATCCTTCAACACTAGTTCGAGAAGTGATAAATTCTTAAGGCTACATGTAAAATCACAAAGGTATTAAATTTCCAAATCATCTATGCATTCAGAACTATGGATTATGTATAGGATGGACATAACCTGAATTTCAATACATGTTCACTCGGTTTTCCTAAGCCCATCTTATCCTCTAACCAGAATGATTGAATTCAAATATATCTGTCTAACCATCCATCTAAAACCATATCCTAAATCCCTGATTTCTCATATATCAAACAGTCCAACTAATAATTATATATATTCATTTTGAAATTATATTTCGACATGCATTATATCAGAGTGATTTTGTAAATTTTCCATATCTTCACTCTTGGTTTCCATGTGAACTTTGCAAATTTGAGGCATGGAACCTGTGGTAAGGAATTAACCAATTGGGATTGAAATACTCTAAGCTTTTCCTAAATGTATGAGGTGATTTCATAGAGTTGGATGGATTCCTTTCTTACAAAAATTTCAAGGGCACGATAAGCAAGTAGCTAAAGATTTTGAAGAACTTGAAAGGAGCTAGAAAAAGAAATTGTTTTCACATCCTTGAAAGAACAAACGAATTGGCTAGGTTAGGAAATTTTAAAAAGGATATCAAGGAGTTGTCACTCCTTGAATATCATAATAAAAAAAATTTGCAATTTTGAAGGCCAACATTTCTTAGTTCTAAAGGGATAAAGAATAGTTGGAATCCCAAAAGAAATTGCTAGTAAGAAAGGATAGAAAATGGCACATTCAAAGATTGCAAGGAAAAATCAGAATCAAAATATTAAGGACAAAGTTAAATGAGGTGAGAAGTTAGATACAATCCTCATCTTTAGGGATGAACATTTATATTGATGTTTCAGAAAGAGCTTAAGAAGAAAGGGGTAGGAAATTTTTGTTGGAGGAAGAAGAACACAATTTTGGTTGCATGAGGACATGCAACATCTTCCATATGCAAGAGATGTCGAATCCTCAAAACAAACACTTTTTTTCACATTCCTATCCTAAACTTCCATCAAAAATCCCATATCCATGATTTAGTTATATCCTATTTTATCCCTTTTTTCCATAAAATCATGATCAACTATAGAACATGTGTATTGAATAATTTTAAAGGTGAATTGTCCATTTTATGCTTAATTCCATTCTTCTTTATGCAAAATTAATTTAATTAGTTATTATTCTAATACAATTATGTAACCTAGTAATTTAATAATTTTGTGCAGTGAAAATGTTATTCTATAGGGACGTGATCACTTTAGGACTGAACCTTGACATATGCAAGATGCCAAATTGGTCCCTAAATCTCATCCACTTATTATCTCAGCCCACGGAGCCTCCAGATCAACACAAGTGTAAAATCAAACATGTCCATTTGGCAGAATTATGCAAGTTGAGTCTTCAACAAATCAGCATGAAATGGAACGAGATCACATTCATTCATTTTGGCATGAATTTCTCCAGTACGTGGGTGACAAATCCTATTCCATATACCCACAATTTGTTACTCGCACGCATGTTTTATTTTATTTGTAAAAACTTTATAAAAAACTGTGCTAGAATAGAGAGATAGTTTTGTGGGGTCAATTGCAAGCATATGGAGGATCTCAAAAATCAACCACATGGGTTTTTTGGAGGACGAGCCCATTTAGGATTCACTTGAGTGGTTTCCTCAAACCATTGTTGGAGGCAAGCCGAATCAGAAAGCAACAATTGGAAAAAAAAGTAGCACACACGCATGCATGGAAGACCTAATGATGCTAGGGTTAGGTATTTTGTACTAATACAATGTAATGATTGATGAGCCAAAAACACATATAAATAAATGCCTAGGAGGTCTAGGTGAAAAATTCTAATTTATGGAGTATTACTCATGTAAGAAGAAGTAACTAGTCTATAACACTATTGTAATCCGATCCAATCTTGTAAGTTGTTGAGTTGTAGAGGATCAAACGGGTAGACCTCGAGGGTTAGATCACAAGCTAAGGAGCCTATTGTGATCTAGTCCACCTCATCATAGATCTCGACCTGACTGAGGATGATTTGTAAAGCGCGTGACACTATAATTTTGGAACTGCCATAATAAAAGAGCTTGAGAGCCAGATCTTTGTGGACATAGCCCAGGAGGGGGTGAACCATGGTAACACCTTTGTTATGTGATTGAATTTTTGTGTCTCTTTTACTGTCAATAAGTAGATGTTAGAATGATGTATGAATGAAATGATGAATCTAATTTCATTATATGAATGAATGAGAATGGCGACAATGCTCAAATAAGTAGATAGAATTCACAGCACGCAATTCACCTATCCCCATTTAGTCCTGGAATGAAATTACTTGAGTATTACAGCCACCCATTAAGACTATCTCAGGTGAGACTATGCAATCCACTCTATGCGCTGCACTGCCTTTTGGTTTACCAGGAGGGCCAATAGTTTTAGAAGCTTTTTTGGATCCCTAGTAGATCTGAACCTAGGTCAAATCAAGTTAAAGGTATAACTAATATAAGAAACCAACATATGGATTTGTTTCTAGTTGCAAAAACATAGGATTGAGTGGATGAGATATGTTGAAAATATATCAAAAGAATGTTTGATATGTTGAAGATCTGGTAAAAGAATGTTTGACCTGTTGAAAAACTGTTAAAAGCATGTAAGATGTGGGACCGAAGTGTCAAAAAGGATGAAAATATAGAAGGGAATGTTTATACTTTGGAGACCCACGAAAGAGGAAATAAAGAGATGGTTGAAAACAAAGGATCTAGAGTTTGTGCAATAAGATAACATGAACCCTAGAGTAACACCACGCAAATATCTTGAGAAATATGTGTTTACTGATCTGCATAAAGTATTTTCTGTGATTTTCCACACTTATTTTAGGAGTGGATATTGAGGTTGAAAGAAAACCATGCAACAAATCAGATCCAATAGTTAGAGTGGAACCCATTTTAGATCACGTAGTTACAACAGGTGAATAACAAATTCACCCGTGCAGTAGATTTTTGGCTCGACGGTATTGTAGAAGGATTTGTAATAGAGTTTGCAGTAGATACAGTGAAGTCGTACAGTGCAACAGAGTAAGAGTTTCTACACGGACCTCAAGGAAGGTGTATTAGATTGTTGTATACTTCTATTAATCTATTTCTCTATAACAAAGGTGTAATGACAATGGATTCAAACAGCTAAACTTCCCTATGTGCATGGGGGAATGGGGGAAGAACTGATAGAAATAGGAGAAATTTAAGGAGAAGGGGATAGAGGAAAGAAGGAGGAAGCCTTGGACCAAATCATGATGAAAAACAAACAGATCAAGAGAATCATGGTGATAGATGGAAGGATGTGCAGTGGGGTACCCTACCAATACAAGGTGAACACCAAGAAGAGAGTCATAGATGTGAGGCAAGGCTTGGCAAGTGATGAAGAGGAGGTAGAGGATCTTCTGGCTATGGAGAAAATTGAGGAAATCCTACTCGCGACATATGAGAGGAAGACGAGAGGTCCAAGAGTGGGAATATAAAGAAACAATCCTATCCATATTAATGTCAGTGTGGAACCCATAAACCCATGTGTGACCAACACACCAAAAATAACACCACCATTTAGACAACCGAATTTCGGGAGAAGGAAGATAGGAGGAAGTACATCTACATAAGGAAAAATAACTGGGGCAGTCAGTTTAGGAAGCATTAGTCAAGTATATACATCGCACGGAGGTATTAGTTCATCATTCAATATGGAAGGACATGATCCCACCATTAGGTTACCATAATTCAAAGAAGAAGCGTCGGAGGACCCGAAGAAGCACCTTTTTATCTGTGAAAAGATATGGGAAGCAAAATAGATCACAGACGAGGACACTAAACTTGCACAGTTAAATATCAAACTAAGGGATTTCACACTGGATTGGTATATTATTTTAGCCACAAACAATCCAACAGAGACAACCAGAACGATTGCAAATATCAAGAAGTTGTTGATAAATCAGTTTCAGAAGCCAAGTTCAGAGGACCAAAAAATGAACGAGATGATATAAATTAGATAGAAACCAGGAGAATTTGTATGGGATATTGACCAAAGATTCAAGTGACTCAAAGGAAAGTTGAAATATTTCATGATAGATATGCAGAACAGGCACCTTTTCATCAATTCCCTATTTCCACACTTGAAATATCCACTGCAACAACATAAGTTTTAGACGCAGGCAGAGGCTCTGTAGGAAGCCCTACAACTAGAATAAAACTAATATTAGAATACAAATCTAACCATTGAGGAGCTGAAGGAGGATATGAAGAACTTAATGTTCCATCTAAACCAGAACAAAATTAAGGAAAAAATAGAAGTCATTTGGTGCACCACATGTAGGACAGAAGGACACCATAAAAACAAATGTCGAACATTCACGTAGTACATGGCTGCAGGAATGCCAAATCCATTACCAACATGAGGACTATGGTGAAAAATATGTAAAAAATAGGGCCACGATCCATATCACTTCCCAATGATGAAGAAGTACGAGACATTCCCAAAGATTTCATATTGCAACTTTTTCAAAACAGTAGGCCATGATGACAAAGACTGTAGAACCATGGAGTTGATGAGAGAGAGGACATCGGATGCATATAGGGTGCAGGAAGAAATGATGATCAGGAAAGCCACACCTCTTTTTAACCAAGTACCAGCACCATACAACACTATGCAGTAGTAGTATAATACTGTGGAACAACCATATAACATGGCACAACCAGAGTACAACACAGTGCAACCCCACTACAACAACTCATAGTATAACCAAGCGCCTCATTATAATGCACCATGAGGGGATCTATCTGGATACAGAGGCAGAGGAAGAGAAAGAGTAGGATTTGGAAGAGGTAGAGGACCAGTGGTATGTCACAATTGTCAACAACCAAGACTCTATGCAAGAGAAAGTACACTTCCACCATCGACTTGTATGTATTGTCGTGCATCGGATCATGACATGGAAGAATGTCCTATGTTATTAGGGAATATCCAAGAAAAGAGGAATCAAAACAATCTGAATGTTCAATGTATTTCAATGGAAGCAAGGGATGAAGGAAGAAACATCAACATAGTTACACATGAAGGAGCTAAAACAGGAAACGACACAGTTCGACAAGAGCCAGTACAACACCAATGGGTGAAGAAGAATGTCGAACCAAGGAATAAATTTGATGTGCGGAATGAGAATGAGACATTTAAGAAAGCAAGAAAAGAATTTCTTAAGCTTGACATTGCATCAACCTCAACCATACAACATAGTAAGGAAGTACCAAAATACAAGATGCCTCCATCATTGGATCATACAAAAGAAATGCAACCCCTGGGACAAGTAAGTACAATCAAAGGTTTTATGCAATCATGTGTAAAATTACTAAATGATCCATCCTCTATCAAAGTATTACAAAATGTTCTAGAAATTTGTAGAGTAGAGACAGAAGGAAAGCTAGAACAGAAAACAGTCAATCACCTACATACAATGAGAAGAACAAGTAGGGAGTTCAGGCTAAATGCCAACATTGGAGATTTCAACATGGGATATATCATACTAGATTTGGGATCCAAAGTCAATTTATTACCCAAGAAGACATGGAAAAGTATGGGAGAGCCCACATTAGGATATTCACTCGCTCAGATGAAACTAGAAAACCAACACAGATTTCTGCCAATAGGGGGACTAAAAGGAGTGACAGTAGATCTAGATGGAGTGCGCACTAAACCTAACTTCAAAGTAATAGAGATAGTGGATGGCACAACACCTTACCCAACGTTTCTTGTCTTGGATTGGACATTTGATAACTAAACCATACTCAACTTAATGACATGGAAAATGACCTTCGAGTCAGGAGAATACAGGGTCATTGCGCCATTAGACCCATCAGAAGGGGAAAGGTTCATAGAGCCTACTTGCTTGGATTTGGAGGAAATTAGCCAATTGTACAGAAAAAATGTGTGAGATGAGGATTACGTAAACCCAACTGTAGATGGGATACTCAGTTGGTGGAGCATCACCTCATGTGCGTTAGACTCAGATACGAGTTTAGAGAACTAGAAACAAAGGCAACAAGAAGTTTCCATAAGAAGATGCGCAAGAAAAGACCGTGCAGTAATATTGGTAGGTACGGAGATAAGGGAACCACCGAGATTCCATGGGGTAAACGATCTAGAAGAATTCTTGACACGTTACAAAGATGAAGTGTTAAAAAATCAGAGACTCTTAGCACTAGATATAGCACTCAAGGCCACATGTTACGAGGAAAATCTCTCTATGGCTAGGGGAAAACCACAAAATACGAAAATGACTGCATAAATAAACTACATTCTCAAGTATTTTATATAAACAAATATGCTAGCAAGACAAGATAAAATGCCTACATCGTCCAGACGTTCGTTGAAATCCATCGTTGAACACCTAACCTAAAGCAATATACCTGCAACTAGTCCTCAACAACCAAGAAAAGAAAGCATATGGTGATAATGTATGATGTTAGCACATTCAATAGCATAATACATTAATATACATAAGAAATACTCCCATGGAATAATAATTCAAATATTTACAAGATACCAATTGGATGGGAAAAGAATGTTTTTATTAATATATGATCAGCAGAAGTGAAAAATTTACAGACTTCTATATTGGTATGGTTTGGAACTAAGAAAATAAGTTCCTTCTAGTTGGGCCTCCAACACTTCAATCCTCCACCAAAGGAAAGCTCATAGAAGAGAGACAATGAATTTCTCAATCAATAAGGGAAGAGCTTGGGGGTTGAACACTGTGTTCAGACTTAAAGGACAAAGGGATGCAGACTCAAGTGAAGTGAATTATTTCTCCATGCAACTTTTCTCTCAAAGTTGAATTCTTTCTTCTATTTTCCATAGCTCATAATTGGCCCATTTATAGCCTTCAAATGGAACTGAAGGGCTGATTCGAAATGTTTCTAGTATATGGAAGGCCAAAGATCATTGATATCCTATCATGACATGGAAACCCGAGACCATTTTTCATTTTTGGGCACAAATCCCTATGTACATGGGATGTAGTGGTGAAACCTACGTATACACATGTTGTATAGTAGGAAAGGTGCATATATGTGGAAAAAATGTATTTTTTAGCTCTGGGATTTGAAAAAAGGGATGAAAAGTCTGCATAGGGAAATGGAAAAAGGTTGTCTGTGCAAGATTGCATAGGGTGAGGAAAATATTTCTATAAAAAATTCCCCCTAATGTGTGAGGTCAGAGGAGTATCTGGGATGGCCAAAATACATTATAAAACCCAGAAGTGGAGTGATGGGGAGCCAGTTGGAAGAACTAGTTTCTCGTTACATTCTGTAATAACTTTGCATACATGGTTGCCAATTTGAATTACATTGTAGATCCATGTGAAAATATACCAAACAACTTTCCATGGCCATGAATAGGAAAATACAAATGCGGTTACATGCCAAAGGTTCTCATAGTCATGAACAAGGCCTGGTAGAACTCGTCTCAAAATCAATCTGAAGATATCTGTATACATTAGAGTACAATATGATCTCCCATGATCACTGAAGTCATATAGGTATTGGTCCAATGAAAGGGAAGCAACAACTTAGGAAATTTGCGACCACATATTGATGTCTTCAAGTCTTATACACAATCCACCAAAGGTGCAAGTCTACATCATGTGAATAAAGGAGTTCAGGTCGAACACAATGAGACATCATTTGATGACTGGTCATTGAGGTATACCGTTAACAAACATGAGACAACCTACCGATGATGAAAGTAGGTATCAAGGCACCAAGTACATTCTTACAAGTGTGAATAAAGGATTTGGGTCGAACAATTGAAGAATCCATCGATCAAGAAACATTGATGTATTCACAATTGTCGATGGCGAGAGAACCTGCCACTAATGACTACAAGCCTCAAAGTACTCATAGGACTCTAGGTATCATTTCTAGAATAGATAAGATGAATTCGATGGAAGGAGGCCTGTTGAAAGGAGAGAATTAAGGCATATCTCATCATTCAGCACGAGGTACAAAGCAGGAGCTTCATGATTTGAAGGAAATTGTACGAAGAACATCTTCACGAACCAACGACCATGTGAGTCTTTCATGTGTGCCAAGTGAAAGAGGTACACGAAAAAGACCCCTTGAATAGCAGCCAATGAGGAAAATTGTTGACAAAGGAGAGGAAACCATCAATAAGGATAATGGAATCCAAGACACTGCACAAATCCCAATGTGTGAATAGATGTCTTGTCATCGAATAGAAGGGAAACCACCTAGTCAACGACCAATGATGAAATGTTGACTGTTGGGTTCAAGTTTACCTACCAATGATGAAAGTAGGACCAGGGTGCATGATAGGACTACAACATCATGTGATTCTGAGACAAACCGAGGGTATGGCCTGACATGCAAATTCAAGTGTTCTAAGGAATGGCCGACACAAGTTGATAGACTTCCTTTGAACGAGAGCATGAGACATATGGAAGACTCTAGAAGCATAGACTCAATGATGAAACCATGAGATACAGGAGGAATCAATCAAATTCTCCATAGAGACTGGAAGAGTAACCAATCGGTGGAGAAAACTCTTTGTAATGATCTCAGCTTCCTAAGGCAATGCTAAACCCAAAATTATGATGCAAATGGACTCAATAAGTTTGTGCTATGTTCAAAGGGAACACAATTGATGCCAATATAAGATAATCCTCCCTTCCCTCCCATCTTTTTTTCTTTTTTCATAGTCAAATAAATGTTATGATACAGAGGAGGAAATGAGTGTCACAAGTAAGAAAAACTAGTTCCAGCAGTGTAACATACCTATGCTCAATGCAAGGAGATGCATGTGGGATATGGACACTCAGGGGAATGTTCCTTCCTGGGTATAGGGTGTCAAATTGTGAAGGATATAAATGAGGCTCTGCTTGGTTGAGGATGCAAAACTGCTAAGGCAAATGGTTTCTAATGCAAAGTGAGAACCGGCTATAGGCTCAATACTACAAGAAAGGGCATGAGATACAATCACAACTTAACGCCAAAAAATTTCATTTTTCATAATCGTAGTCTACTTGGAGTGAAAAAGGGATAAACTTGTACCAAATAGACTTCCTTTCAAATCCAATTTTACGAGTGTTAAAGGGACAAATTCACTCGACAATATTTTCTCTTTTTAGACGAGTTAGAAAAGAGATTAAATCAGACACGTTTGGGAGTTTCTTGGTGGCAAGTCACAGGGGAGGCCAAGGCATCCATGCTGGAATTCTGTGGAATGTTAGTATCTTACGAATAGTCGACATAATATTGGGAAAACCCAAAGATATCCAAGTTGAGGAGGATAAAGTGCTAGTGGAGGATATCGTCTCCGTGATATATCGGATAATGTCTCTTACTGAAAAGGACATAGGTGTAGGTGTTGGATAGCCCACAAGACCATCCCAATCAAAGGTAAATTCTCCAGGACTTTAAGGGAGAGTGCTCGAGGAGAGTAAAACTCTCTCTTGTTTAGAAGGAGAGGTATAAGGAATGCTGATGACATGGTTGAAGGATGCGTCACCCTCCAAAAGGAGAGTTGGATTGACCCGAGATTGCACTGGTATGACCACTTCTTCAATTCTAGGTTGAAGAGGATGCGTGATAATA
The DNA here is from genome assembly GCA_009831015.1 of Picea engelmannii. Classification (NCBI taxonomy): domain Eukaryota; kingdom Viridiplantae; phylum Streptophyta; class Pinopsida; order Pinales; family Pinaceae; genus Picea; species Picea engelmannii. The sequence continues at coordinate 414,741 of ML779495.1, read as the reverse complement.
GGGATAGGGATACATCACCCTCTACAATGGGGGTGTGGTTAGGAGAGGATTGTAGTGGCATGGTTTTTGTTTCAATCAAAGGAGAAATAGGGTGTGGGGAAACCACAAATGCCTTAGAACCCAAAGGGCCCTCAGGTGAGAACCATGCTTCTGGTATACCAAAAGTAGCCGAGCACAAACAAGTAAGGTGATATCCTTCGCAAGTCCTACAAAGAAATTTATGCTTACATATGATACATATAGGCTTCTCAATGCCCCCAACGTCATTCACAACGATTGGTGACATGCTCTCAGCGTGACTAGCAAAGGATAGAGAGACATCTCCCACATGATGTGAAAAGGTTGGAGATGTGACATCGATATGACTCGTGGTGACTAGAGTGATGCCCCCAACATGACTAGTAGCAGCTGGTTGTAGATATTCAACATGACTTGCAGAGTTCGTTGACCCATCTCCAACATGACTGGCAGAGGTTGGTGATGGAGCTCCAGTATGACTGGCAGTGACTGGACTAGGGGTGGGTTGTGGCATTTTATACCAAGGTCTAGGGAAATATTGGCTTTGAAACATTGCAGGCCAGGAAGGGTATTGGTTTACCCCCTGTCACTATCCGGAAAGGTAGTATCCTCTACCTAAATGATCCAAAGAGGTTTGTACGAGAATCACCATTGAAGTTTGCGAAGAGACGAAAGTATGATAAGGATTATTCAAGTGAGGATATATGTTTCCCCCATGTGAAGGGGTTCCATGAAGAGGGTATCTTGAACCGTAAAACTAATTCTCCCCATATGAAAGACCCGGGGATACATGTGGACCTTCCATGGGAAACATTTTTGAAGGAATCGACATGGCGAACGAAGGATACATGGATGGGGTGTAATAAGTAGAATAACCACCCATTTGAGTATTGGATTGTTAAGCCCTAATATTGTCTCATTACCCCTTAATTGAGGCATATTATATTAGTAATTTTATTTTATTTATTTCGGCTTTAGGCCATTAGTTGTAATTATACCTCCTAGTCTCCTATATATACCAAGGAGACATTTTCATTTTGAATCATCTTGTACTTGAACATTTAAGTGAGGTAAAAGGAGGTTTCCCCCTCAAAGAGGCTTATTATCTGAAATTATTTTTTTTTCAAGGCGTTCATTACTTTTTTTGAGGTTTTTCTATGCTATATTGATATTTGGTTCTTAACATATTGTTGGATTACTGAGAGGGGGGGTGAATCAGTAATAGAGCAATTTGATCCCTTTTAACCATATAATCCAAGTGCTATATCAATGAAGCATTATTATCCAATAACTGCAGACTAAATAAGAAATGAAAAAATGAACAATCATAGACATACATAGTACACCAGTGTTTTACGTGGAAACCCAAATCGGGAAAAAACCACGGAATGATTTTTCTTATATGTCTTGAAGAATTACATTCATTCGAAGCACCAAATTCCTTTGTTTTCCAGCTGCAACTGGAAGGAGGCTCCAACCCCCTATTTTCTCAGGCTACAACCTGAGGGAAGCTCCAACTCCCCAAATCTCTGGCTACAACCAGAAGGAGGCTACAACCCCCAATGTTTTCTGGCTACAACCACCTGTCCTTGCCCCATCCTGCCACCCTGAAGTAGAAGTAGAATGAT
>ML779495.1:376298-398428 GCA_009831015.1 Picea engelmannii | reverse complement strand
TCAGTTGTTACTGTTCTTAAACAACTATGCCCATTTTAAACTCTTTACAGAACACTCAATGATGATCATAGTAATGTAGGGAAGTAATCAATAGAATATTCAATATCAATCACACACATGAAATATACAAAGATATATATTTCTTGAGGAAACCCATAAGGGGAAAAACCTCTTCTTCTTGATATGATAAGTAATATTTATATTTTGTACATTATCATTCTTATGAGCACCACTTCCTCTTTGAGGCTACTACCTCTATTTTACAAGAAACAACTTGCTAAGAGAACCAACTCTTTGGTTTCTCTAGCACCCACTAGAAGGAAGCACCAACTCCATTTTTGTTCCAGCACCAACTGTATAGAAGCACCAACTTCAAAAAACACAAGAACCAACCTGTAAAAGATGAAACTTGTTGAGAGCACCAACTCTCTGGATTCTCTAGCACCCACTATAAGGAATCACCAACTCCCTGAGTGTTTCAGCACCAACTAGATGGAAGAATCAACTTCTAGTCACACAAGCACCAACCTGTATAATAGAGAACAATAGTTCTCCCTTGCACCACCCTACCACCCTAGTTTTTCTATATGGAACCAGATGGAATATACAACTCCCTATGTTCAAGAACCCACTTGAAACTCTGAGGAAAACAATCCTCCCTAGCACCTCCCTACCACCCTGAAATATAAATCTTTGCTTTCTTAAAGTTATTACAGTAATTCAATGTTTATCAATGGCTTACTAGTCTCATCATTGTTCTTCTACACTACTCTTCTTTGCCTGCATTAGTGTCTTCTTGCTCACATTTTCTTGATCTTTCTGTTCTTCTTCTCTATCTCTGCATGTGCACCTTGACTTTTTATTCCTCTCTCAGATATGCATTTATTTCTCACGCCAATTCCTCTGCCAGATCCTTCATACAACTCATCATCTTCTTTGGCAGTTATACTGAGTCTGTTCGTCATCAGTGGCTTATCCTAAGATTCTCTTCCCTTTCTGGAAGTGCGACTCTTCATATTCTATGTCAAAGTCGAGCTTTATCTTCTCTATTGCAGTTACAAACTTTGACACTTTTCAATCTGTCAATTGTCTCTATCATGAGTCTTCATTCCACTGGAAGTTACCTCTATATTCTTCGAATTCTTTGGTAGATGCAATTAGTTGTTTTCTACAATTACAATCAGTCTATATTGGTAGTTACAACTAGTCAATTATGGATTCTTTGGCTTCTAATCCCCTTCCTTCATGTGACCTCTCACAGTGACCATATGCCTATCCAAAAGGCTCTTCCCAAGCTTTGTTTAGTGAGCGCTAGCTCCATTTCATGATATGACCTTGGGCTATGAGTTTCATGTGACCACACGATTGTGAGCATGTCCAAAGGTGGTTTAGACCAAACTGATTTTTGCCTCACAATTCACCACGAGCCTCCATGCATCCTTTCTCCAAAACCATGGTTTCAATTGCGGCCTGCTCATGAAAAATTAAGGCACGGGCATGTTCTAGCCCTGCAATGGAGCACAACCATCTATCTCATGATATTGATGGTTCTCTTGAATCAGATATCTGTGGACCAGATATCTCCTTCCTCCATCAATGACTGAGGTCAGATTGCAACCTCGTGTGTCGAGTTTTTGAACGTGAGCCAACCCTGACTCTTCCAACTCCTGATATACGGAATATTCCATGTCAGATCAATGGTCTACAATCCTATGTGATCCGATGGCCCAGATCTCGTCCAGACATTGTGTTTCGGGAAGTTTTTCTACGAGTTTCCTCGATTCTCCCAACTCATGAAACTCTGATGTGGAGCCTAGCAACGCTATCTCCTTACCTTCTCTTCTACTTATATTACCACTGGTTGTGACCACAACCCTATTCGAAAAGGAATTTTGTGATTTCGGTGATCTCTGTTGTAGAGCCTAGCGATGTGCTAGCTCCTCCCTTAACCTTCATCAATGTGACCACCAGTTGTGACTAGGGTCCAAGCAAGAGGGGTTCATTGTGATTTCGCATATCGCAAACTCCTGCTATGAGTTGCCTTGAGACTCCCAACTCATGAAACTCTAAATTTCTTCATATCAAATCAACGGTCGAGATCTCTCGGTGATCCTACAACCCAGATGATTTCGTAACTTCACATATCGCAAGTTCCTACAACTCTCACCTTTGACTTCTCTAGCTCGTGAGTTAGAAAAATGTTGATCTCTTGCCACTTGTCCTCTGGATCCAATGACCCAGGTCATTTTGCGACTTCGTATTTCACAGATTTGGAGGATGGCTCTTGGCCATTATATTCTTCGCAGTTATACTGGATCCAACGGTTTCTATTCCTTCACACTCTGATCCGATGGATGAGGTCTAATCTTCTTCTCTGCGTGATCCTCCTGTATGAACTCTAATCTTACAACCATCGGGTATTCAGGATTGGTGATCCACTGACCACTTTCACTCCTCCTCTTGAGCTTACGCATCCTCCTGACTTGGAAGAATTACTAAGTGTCAAAGGCATCAAGCTTTGATCCTTATGCAAGTCTTGATCACTTGGACCTCGTCTGCACTTTTGGACAGTGGAAACTACTATCTCTTCTGATATTTCTCATCTCTCCATATTGTTCGCTTCTCCTCCCGAGATTATGCTTCTTTCCAAGATTTGATCTCTGCATACTCACATTATTCCTCCTGAGATTCCCAATCTTTCTCTTTTGTGTCTTCATTGTTGTTCTTATCATGCACACTCTGCCTTTAAACCTTCCAGCATCATTGTTGTTCTTCCCATCACACTCTGCCTGTAAACCTGCCAACATAATTTTTATTCTTGCCATCAATGACAAGCACACTTTGCCTGTAAACATGCCAACAATTGCCCCCTATGGCATTGATGGCAACCCTGAACAGTTGCACTATTCTTCTTAGACCTCCAACTGTAGCATCCACACCTTTTCTCCCCCTTTGACATCAATGTCAAAGAAAATGGGTTCCCCTTGAGTTGTTGCAGTATGTTTCAGAGGTGTCATATATTCAACCAACACATACTCCCCCTAACAGGATGGACTCTCTTAGGTTGATAGTGGGGTCACACCCAACTTCTGGCATAGATACTCAAACTGAGCTTGTGCAAGCGGTTTAGTGAAGATATCAACAATCTGATCTTTGGATGGAATATAATGTAAAGAAACCATAGATTTGGTTACATGTTCTTTTAAGAAGTGATACTTGATGGGTATATGCTTTGTCTTGGAGTGAAAGACAAGATTCTTTGACACACTACTTGTACTAGTATTTATCACAATGGATTGGGATTGGTGTAGTATAATGTACCTCCAAGTTTGCAAGTGTCTAAATCATCCATAATACTTGGGTACAACAAGTGGCAGCTACAATGTACTCAACTTCTGTAGTCGATAATGAAATGGAACCTTGCTTCTTGCTCAACCATGATACAAGGGTATCTCCTAATAAGAATGCACCTCCACTCACGCTTTTCCTTTCATCCACGTAGTTATCCCAATTAGCATCTGAATAGACTAATAGTTGAAAATTCTGATTCCTAGGATACCATAGGCCGTAGTCCATTGTTCCTTTAAAGTATCTGAATATTATTTTGACAGCTAACAAATGACTATGTTTAGGTGTAGCCTGATACCTTCCTACCATTCCAACATCATGCATTATGTTTGGATGGGATGTTGTGATATATAATATGTTTCATATCATAGACCTATATGAACTTTGATCAACATCAGGTGAGTAATTATCATTGCTTAACTTAGATCTAGTGACCATAGGTGTGCTCATAGATTTAGAATCTTCCATTTGAAACCTTTTCAACATTTCTCTTAGATATTTTTATTGAGAAAGAAATATTCCTGTAGACCTCTGAGTAATTTTCAGACCAAGGAAAAATGGTAGTTCCTCTATCATAGACATTTCAAATTCAGACTTCATGTTAGAAGCAAACCATTATACCAATGAAGCATTATTACTATCGAAGATGATGTCATCTTCATAGACCAACACAATGAGAAAAGAATTACCCTATGTTTTGATATATAGATTGTTGTCAATTGTTCCTCTCTTGAACCCTTTGTTTTGAATATATGTATCCAGTCTGTAATACCATGCACGAGGAGCTTGTTTCAACCCACATAAGGCTTTCTTCAGCTTGCAGACAAAGTCAGGGTTATCTGATAGTTGGAAACCCTTTGGTTGTTCCATATAGAATTCTTATTTTAGATCTCCATTTAGAAAAGATGACTTGACATCCATTTGATAGAATTTAAAATGTTTATGATAAGAATAGGCAAGAAACATTCTAATATCTTCTGATCTTGCTACAGGTGCAAATGTTTCATGAAAGTCCATTCCTTCTATTTGAGCATATCTTTTGCAGACCAATCTAGCCTTATTTCTTACAATATTTCCTTTATCATTCATCGTATTTTTGTAGACCCATTTGGATCCTATTACATTTTTATTTGTTGGCCTAGGAACAAGTTCCCAAGTGTCATTCTTTTCAATCTGGTCCAGTTCCTCATTCATTGATTTTAACTAGTTTACATCTTCAATAGTTTCATTGAAGTTCTTGGTTTCCATCATGGATATGAAGGCTATATGTGATCACTCGATGTTTTTGATTATCCTTCTCCTGGTTTGTACACCTTTTTCTTTCTCACCAATTATCTGACTTGCAGGATGATTCTTTTGAGTAATTTTGGAGGAAGAATTTGATGATGTCTGTTGATTTGAGTCTGTATAAGTATTTTCATCTTGATCTGACTTAGAGGCTTCTTGTTCTGATCCTTGGACCTGTTCATCTTCAACTTCACCTATATCCTTTGTTGCTGATTTAGTATTGTTCACCTCTCTTACTGGGACTCCTTCATCAAATTTTATGTTAATATAATCAACCAATTTGTGCAGCCTCTTACTATAGCATCTATATCCTTTATTGTTTGCAGCATACCCTAAGAATATGTAGTCATCATCTCTGTCATCATACTTGCCAAGATTCTCATTATTATTCTTTATGTAGCACTTACTCCCAAAGACTTTGAAGTGTTTGATTGTAGCAGGTCTTCCATGCCACAATTCATAAGGTGTCTTATCATTGAGTGGTCTTAGGTGAGATTTATTAATAATATGGATTGTTTTGTGTATTGATTACATAATCCAAATGGATTTCAGTGTCCACCCACCTTTTCCAACTAGCTCAAAATAGTTTTCTCACAATTTTGGCAATTTACTATTTTAAGCAGTTTTAACTTCTGGGGCCATTTTGAGGGCCTGAATGAAGGTTTTTTGTGATAGATCTCCTCAATGATAGCCAAAGGCATGATTGAGCCCCCAAAATGAATATCCTTTATGATACCTTTCCAATGGGCTATCACGCGCCTAAAACAGAGATCATATTCAAAAGTTACGACCCTGGGAAGTTGATGTACTAACTTACCCAAATGGGGCCCACATGACTTTTGGCGCTTCATCTCCTAGGGTTAGGTTTTTGGATATATAGGGTTTTTGAAATTATTGTTTATTTTAAAAAGGCCTTCAGAGCCTCATTGTAATCATCTTCTTGCGAATGAGTGCATCTGTCACATCTCTTCTCAGAGATAAGACGCCACCAATCCAGCAAGCTTGTTTCCACTGCATTTTACAATTTCAGCTTATTTCTTTATTGAATAGAAAACCAGTTTTATTGTATATATGTTATTTTTTGTTAAACACCTGTTAATAATATATGGTCATTTCTTTATTCTCATAACATATAAAATATGGATAGTATCAAGACAACCATCCCAAGACGCAAGCAAAAAAAGGACACCGGAAAGACAACGAAAGATACCGAGAAGTGGTGTGACCTCCATAAGAGCCCTTGGCATAACACTGTTGACTGTCGATCAAAGCAGTCGCTGGTGGCCAAAGTGAAAGACTCTGAATCAGATGTGGATTTTGACTCTAAGCTAGAACCAAAAAAGGGAAGACAAATCATTGATGCAAAACCTAGTGCCACCGTTGCTACAACCAATCTCTAGCCTAGTGAACCAGACGAGCCAAAAGAAGGAGAGCACCTCTTCCATTCACATATGTGGGTAAAAGGAACCCCACTACACTTCATCATTGATAGAAGTAGCCAAAAGAACCTCATCTCAGCATAGGTTTTCAAGCGGTTGGCCTTGCCAACAACGCTGCACCCACAACCCTACACCATTGGATGGCTCTGCCAAGGAAGCGATCTTCGCATCAGCCAACAGTGTCGGTTGTCGTACGACATCAAGCCCTTCAAAGATGAGGTATTGTGTGATTTTTCTCCTCTTGAATTTTGTGATGTTCTTTTGGGCCAACCTTATTTATGGAAACATCATGCTATATATGAGTCTAGGCCTCGTAGTGTTATTATTACTTTGAACAGGAAATTGTACAGGATAACTGAGGCAATCCCACCTAGTGTTATTTCCTTGATCTTTGCTAAGAAATGCAGGAAGGTCATCTCTCATATGGGGAAGTTTTTCTTCTTCGTGATTTGCTCTCAGAATAAGAGAAAGATCACAGCCACATCCAGGGTGTCTGCGGCCAACCTCTCCACACAGCAGAAGCAAGTAGATAAGGTCGTGGAAGAATACTCAGATATCTTCTCCTCACCTATAGGGGTACCTATGCACTGCCAGGTCAAGAACCCCATCGATCTAACCCTTGATGCACCACTTCCCAATGGTCTAGTCTATCGTTTCTCTTCGTTAGAAAATGAGGAAATCAAGTGACAGATCCAAGAACTACTCCCCAAGGGGAACATCTTCCCCAACTCATCACCTTGCGGGAGCCTAATCGTGTTGGTACAAGAGAAATATGGAACCTGGTGACTCTGTATTGATTACTGGGCTCTAAATAAAATCATAGTGAGAAATCAGTACCTGATTCCCTGAATCGACTACCTCCTTGATCAACTCACGGGGGCCAAATACTTCAGTAAGATTGATTTGAAGTCTGGCTACCATCAGGTATCGATAGAATAGACAGATGTATGGAAGACCACCTTCAAGTCAAAGGAAGGCCTTTTTGAATGGTTGGTCATGCCCTTTAGTTTGACAAATGCTCTAGCCACTTTCATGAGGATGATGGATGATATCCTGTGGCCATTTACAAATACTTTTGTAGTGGTGTATCTGGATGAAATTCTAATTTACAACAAGACTTGGGTTGAACACTTGCAGCATATTCAACAGGTTTTGCACACCCTATGGCAGCACAAGCTATATGCCAACTTGGAAAAATGCTCCTTCGGCATGGATAGGGTCCATTACCTAGGCTACATCATTGATCATCATGGCGTACATGTGGATCTAGCCAAGATCCAAGTCATTTGTGACTGGAAAGCCCCAGCAACACTCACTGAGCTTCTGAGCTTCTTGGGCCTTGCCAATTTCTACCGCAGGTTTGTGTTGGGATTCTCCCATATTGCATGGGCCCTCATCCAAATAAACAGGGGTGGTGGTAAGGTGAAATTTGCATGGGGCCGGTCTCAACAACAAGTGTTCGATGATTTGAAGCAGTGCTTGTGCTCATCCCCAGTACTTTCACTACTAGACCTGCAACATCCCATTGAGATTGAGAAAGATGCTTCAGACTATGTTGTGGGTGTCATTCTCACTCAGCACGGCCACCCCATGGCCTATCATAGTCAAACACTATCAGATACTACTCATAAGTACCCTACTTATGACAAAGAAATGTACTCCATTGTGAAATCCTACCGCCAGTGGAGACATTACATTCTTTGGAAGGAGACAGTCATCCACACTGATCATAAGCCACTACAGTTCATGCAGACACAGGGAAAATTGCAGAATGACCGCATTCAAAAGTGTTCCACATACTTGCAGCAATTCCACCTCAATATCAAGTATAAAATAGGAAGCACCAATTGCGTCATTGATTACCTTAGTAGACCACCAGTCGTGGTACTCACCACAGTGCTAGACTCTTGTGGCCATGAGACATATGGATGGCCCCAAATCTATGAGACAGACCCTAACTTCGCCACCACCTACCAAATGTTGGGTGCAAATGTAGTCGTCGATAATTTCCATCTTCAGGATGGGTTGTTGTGTCGTCTGGGCCATATCTTTGTTCCATCAAGTGAGAAAGTGAATTTGATCTGGGAAGCCCACTACAATCGGGCGGCAGAACACGTAGGTGTCAAAAAGATAGTGGCGATGCTATAGAAACATTTCTACTGGATGAAACTTCGACAGGAGGTCAACAAGTATATCAAGTCTTACACTACCTACACTATTTCTAAACTAACCACTAAGAAAAAAGACATGTACACCCCTCTTCCTACTCCTGATAGGCCATGGGAATCCATCTCAATGGACTACATGTCAGGCCTCCTGTCCACCAAGCGGAGCAATGACTGTGTTTTTGTGGTTGTTGATCACTTTTCTAAGATGGTGATTATGGTTGCCTGCAATAAGAGCATCATAGCAGAGGCCACTACCAAGATCTTCTTCGAATGAGTCTAGGTACATTTTGGAATCCCACAAACCATTGTCTCAAATCAGGATAGTCGATTTCTCAACACATTCTTGTCGAGCCTCTGGTCACTGTTGGACACCAAGCTCACCAAATCCACTACCTTCCACCCCCAGACAGATGGCCAAACTGAGGTTGTAAATTGAATGATTATGCATAATATACTTTTCATGTATAATTCAAAGCACCCTCGCACATGGGATGAGAGACTTCCCTATGTACAACATAGCTACAATTGAGACCTGCATCGCTCAACCGGCCACAACCCCTTTCAGGTGGGGTTGGGATTCCAACCATTGGGTCCCATAGATGTTGCACTTCCCATTGCAGTCACCTTGATTGAATCATCTCCTGCTCCAAGTGAAGCTGAAAAATCCACCTGGTTGATTGTGTGGATCTAGCCCATCCTCCAACAGGTTCAGGATATCCTAGAGAAGTCCAATGAAAGTACAAAGAGCTCCATGATCAACATCGAGTGCCACATAAGTTTCAGGTGGGAGACAACATTTGGTTGCACTTGAAGAAAGAACGCCTTACAAGACCCCATCAAAAGATTCTCCCGCTCTGTTATGGTCTGTACACTATCACCAAGTCCATGGGGGATAATTCTTTTGAGATCAACATTCCTCCTTTCCTTGGCCTGCACCCAGTGTTCAACGTGGATCTCCTTTGCCTTTATTTCCCACCATTATTGGACACCTCAAAAGTAGAAGAACAACTGAAACCAATAGAGCTCAAACCCGACTACATACAACAGGCATCCAATGATCAAATTGTGGACAAACAGATCAAGGGCACTCGACAACAAAGGATTCATCTTTATCGACTTGTCAAAGCAGGGCAGCTCCTACACCAAGGCAAGTGGCTCACCCAGGGCCAAATTCAGCAGAAATTTCCTCATCTGATGGAGGAAATCAACGCAATGGAGAAAATTTCTTCCTGAGGGAGGATTGATCCATATGGATATTAGTGGCCACCCATCTTTTCCAACTGGCTTAAGATAAATTTCTGACAATTTTGGCAATTTACTATTTTTAGCATTTTTAACTTCCGGGGCCATTTTGAGGGCCTAAATGAAGGTTTTACAGGATCGATCTCCTCAATTATAGTTGAATGCATTATTGATCCCCCAAAATGGATCTCCTCAAAGATACCTTTCCAATAGGATATCACGCGCCTAAAATGGAGATCGTATGCAAAAGTTATGACGTCAGGAAGTTGATGTACTAACTTACCCAAACGGGGCCCACATGACTTTTGGCGCTTCATCTCCTAGGGTTAGGTTTTTGGATGTCTAGGGTTTTTAGAATTCTTGTTTATTGTAAAAATGAATTCAGAGCCTCATTTTAGTCATCTTCTTGTGAATGAGCACAGTCGTCGCATCTTTTCTCAGAGATAAGCTACCACCATTCCAGTAAGCTTGTTTTTGCAGCATTTTACAATTTCAACTTATTTCCTTATTGAATAGAAAACTAGTTTGACTGTATCTCTGTTATTTTGTGTTAAACACTTGTTAATAATCTGTATTCATTTCATTCTGCTCATAAAATCCAGATCATTCCACCCAGTAGGTTTGACCAATGTTCTTTTCATTCATTATTGACCTGGTCATTTGCTGAATTGTTCTATTTTTCCTCTCAACTACTCCATTTTGATGTGGGGTTCTTGGGATTGTGTATTCTCTTTTGATCCCATGTTTATCATAGAACTCCTTGAAATAACTTGACACAAATTCTCCTCCTCTGTCTGATCTCACAACCTTTAATCTGATGCCTGTTTTATTCTCAGTTAAAGCCTTAAATATTTTAAATTTCTCAAATTCTCAATCTTTTTCTTTGAGGAATGCAACCCAAGTGAGTCTGGAGTAATCATCAATGATCAGCATGAAGTATTTTTCCTTCCCTGTGCCTTCTTGTCTTGATGGTCCACATAGATCCATATGAACTAATTGGAGTGGTTTCTCTATTGAAGTAGAGTTCTTGGATTTAAACTATGTCCTAGTTAGCTTTCCTACTTGACAGGGTTTACACACAAAATCTTGTGGCTTTTATATTCTTGGAAGCTATTTTAATGCTTCAAGATTTTTTAGCTTGATTAAGTGTTCAAAGTTTATATTTCAAAGTCTCCTATGCCATAACTAGCTCTCATCACGTTTTCTTAGATGACACTCTTCTCTATCTTCTTTTAGCACATATACATTATTATCTGTCCTTATGCCTTTAGCCACCACTTGTCCTGAATTTACAGACTTTATCTTACAATATTTGGAAGTGAACACCACTTCACATCCTCTATCACACATTTGACTTACACTGAGAAAATTATTCAGCCCATCTACAAGTAGTACATCTTGGGCTTTTCCTTTGCCATTACTTAAACTCACCATCCTTTTACCCTTGATTTTACCTGGTTCATCGTTTCCAAAGGTCACATTTCCTATTTTTTCTTTACTTATAGACATAAACTTATCGTTGTCTCTAGTCAAGTGCTTGGAACATCCACTATATATATACCAGGGGTGTCTTTTTTTTTGAGTTGAAAGTAATAGACCACAATTTTCACTATCTTTCTTTTTCCATGTGCTGACATTTTTAGCTAAGGGTTTTATCTTTGTATCTATTTTGTAATTCTTCAGATCGCAGTTTGCAGCTTTGTGGCCGAACTTATAACAGTTATAAAATTTGAGCTCATTGTTCATTACGTCAAATTGATTGGTGCTACATTGTTTATTCATTGGCTTCTTGGTTCTATGTTGTAAACATTGTTTATTTCTTGACCTCCTCAGTTGCATGTCTCTAAACTTAATTTGAAAATTTTCAATATTATGACCAAAATTAGAATAGTAAAAGAAGTAACCATAGAAGAAATTTTGGTACCTGAAGGGTGGCCTTCTTGGTAATTGTTTCTTCATCTTATGACCTCTTTGTTTTTTATCAGGGATAATCTTTTATTTATTATCTTTTGGTGACAGAGTACTCTCATGGTTTGATTGTCTACTGACATGGAACTTGATCATCTTTATTGGCTCTTTGCTTTCTGTCTCTTTGCTTCTTAAACCACTTACATAACCTAAACCAGTCTTCAACAAAGGAGATCTTTGTTTTCTCAGAATGTTGTTTAGCTCTGATGAGGCTTTAATGCTTGGAATATTTTGGAGATACAATGCTTTAAACTTCTCCATTTCTTTTCTGATTTTTACTACCTCTTCTTCCAAGGCTTCACATCTTGCCTTCTTTTCTAATAACTGTTGTTTCAAAATGTCCTCTATTTTATTTTCCTCTTCTAATTCCACTTTTAGCAGGGCAAAGTCTTCATCAGGTTTTTTACTGTCTTTCTTGAACTGTATCAGCAATTGTTTTTTGTTCTTCTTCTTAAGTCCGAGTCTAGCAATTTCTTCTAGAGCACTGATCAGTTCTCCTTCCAAGTCAACCACAACTTCTTCATCATCAACATCACTTCTTGTGATTTTATTATCATAATCCTCTTTGGCCATTAGTATAAAGTAATTAATCTTATCTTCACAAGAAGAGTCACTATCTGTGCCTCTTGAAGAGTCATCATTATTTACACGTAAGCTTTTCTTTTTACCAAATCTCTTGAATTTGTACTTCTCTTCACCTTCATAGTTTTGGTCCTTCTTCTTGTGTGAACACTTAGATGCAAAGTGACCTATCCTTCCACAGTTAAAGAATTTGAAGGGAAAATTACCTTGGTACTTTCCTTATCCTTTCTTTAGTCTTCTCACAAATTTTGCTTCAATTTCATTAGCCTCAGAATCCTCATTCTTATCTTCTTTAAATGATGCTTCTCTAGAGGTGGGTTTGTATTTAACTATCCTCATTTCATATGCAGTCAACGTTCCTAGAAGTTGATAAAAATCAAAATCTTTTAGATCATTAATTTATTCTATAGCAAAGACCTTCGGGTTGAACCTATCTAGTAGAGATCTCAAATTTTTCTGAACTAAAGAGGGTTCCTCAATTTTTTCACCAAGTGCTTTCATTGCATTTACTAGTTATTCAACTCTCAAAAAGTACTTCCCAACAACTTCATCCTCTTTCATATTTATCTATTCAAACTGTACTCTGTAGGTTTGAAGCTTGGCATCCTTTACCTTCTCATTACCTTCATAACTACTAATGAGTTTGTCCCACATTTCTTTGGAAGTTTCTAAGTGCATAACTTTTACAAATTATTCTTTTGTAATCCCACTCAGAATAGCATTCATATCCTTAGTGTTGAAGCTGAATTCTAGATTTTCATCCTTATTAGCTAGTACAACTGGCTTTACATAACCATTCTCTACCACATCCCAGACATCTGCACCTAAATCCATTATGTAGGTTCTCATCCTAACTTTCCAAAAGGAAATGTTTGTTCCATTAAACAGGGGGGGCTTATTGGTTGAAGTTCCTTCATGGCTTGACATGTTTAAGCTTACTGATCTACCTTTAGATAAAAGGAATTGGCTCTGATACCAATTGTTGGACAACTAAGAGGGGGGGTGAATCATTTGTTATTGTGCTTAAACAACTATGCCCATTTTAAACTCTTTACAGAATACTCATTGATGATCACAGTAATGCAGGGAAGTAAGCAATAGAATATTCAACATCAATCACAGACATGAAATATACAGAGACAGATATTTCTTGAGGAAACCCATAAAGGTAAAAACCTCTTCTTCTTGATATGATAAGTAATCTTTATTTTCTGTACATTATCATTCTTATGAGAACCAACTCCTCTTTGAGGCTAATACATTTGTTTTACAAGAAGAAACTTGTTGAGAGAACAAACTCTCTAGTTTCTCTAAAACCCACTAGAAGGAAGCACCAACTGGATGGAAGCACCAACTTCCCAACACAAAGGCACCAACTTGTACAAGCTGCAACTTGTTGAGAGCACCAACTCTCTGGATTCTCTAGCACCCACTAGAAGGAAGCACCAACTCCCTGAGTGTTCCAACACCAACTAGATGGAAGCATCAACTTCCAATCACATAGGAACCAACCTATATAACATAGAACAATAGTTTTCCCTTGCACCACCCTACCACCTTGGTTTTTCTAGCTGCAACCAAATGGAAGCTACAAATCCATGTGTTCAAGAACCCACTTGAAACTCTAAGGACAACAATCCTCCCTAACACCTCCCTACCACCCTAAAATATAAATCTTTGCTTTATGAAAGTTATTACAGTGATAAAATGTTTATCAATGGCTTACCAGTCTCATCACTGTTCTGCTACACTGCTTTGCTCTGCCTACATCAATGTCTTCTTGCTCACATCTTCTTGATCTTTCTGTTCTTCTATTTTGTCACTTCATGCGCACCTCGGCTTTTTCTTCCTCTCTCATATATGCATTTATTTATCATGCCAATTCCTCTTTCAGATCCTTCATACAACTCATCATCTTCTTTGGTGGTTATACTAACTTTGTTCATCATCAGTGGCTTATCCTGAGATTCTCTGCCTTTTCTGGCAGTGCGACTCTTCATCTTCTCTGTCACATTCGAGCTTTATCCTCTATATTTTAGTTACAAACTTTGACACTTTTAAATATATCAATTGTCTCTATGATGAGTCTTCATTCCACTAGCAGTTACCTATATATTCTTTGAATTCTTTGGCAGATGAAATTAGTCATTTTATGTAGTTACAATCAGTCTGTCTCAGCAGTTACAGCTAATCAATTATGGCTTCTTTGGCTTCTAATCCCCTTCCTTCATGTGACCTCTAGAAGTGATCATATGTATATCAAAAAGGCACTTCCTAAGATCTGTTTAGTGAGTGCTAGCTCTATTTCACGATATGACCCTGGGTTATGAGTTTCATGTGACCACGCGATTGTGGGCGCATCCAAAAGTGGTTTAGACCAAACTAATTTTCACCCCGCAATTCACCACGAGCCTCTACACGTCCTTTCTCCAAAACCATGGTTTCAATTCTACCCGCTCATGAAAAGTTAAGGCTCGAGCATGTTCTGGCCCTGCAATGGAGCACGACCGTCGATCTCAAAATATTGACGGTGCTCCTGAACAGACGGTTAAGATCTGTCCTCTCAAGTCTATAGATGAGATCTCTCCTTCCTCCATCAATGACTGAGGTCATATCGTGACCTCACATGTCAGGTTTTTGAACATGAGCCAACCCTGACTCTTCCAACTCCCGATATACGAAATACTCTATGTCAGATCAACGGTCCACGATCCTCTGTGATCTGACGACCCAGATCTCGTCGGGACATCGTGTTGTTGCGAGTTGCCTCGATTCTCCCAACTTGTGAAACTCTGAGGTAGATCCTAGAAACGCTAGCTCCTTCCCTTCTCTTCCACTGATATGACCACTGGTTGTGACCACTACCCTATTCGAAAAGGAATTTTGCGATTTCGGTGATCTTTGTTGTAGAGCCTAGCTATGTGCTTGCTCCTCCCTTAACCTTCATCAATGTGACCACCAGTTATGACTAGGGGCCAAGCAAGAGGGGTGCATAATGATTTCACATATCGTGAAATCCTTCTATGAGTTTCCTCGAGACTCCCAACTCACGAAACTCTAAAATGATTCATATCAGATCAATAGTCGATATCTCTTAGTGATCCGACGGCCTATATCATTTCACAACTTTGCATATCGTGAGTTCCTACAACTCTCACCTTTGACTTCTCCAGCTCATGAGACAGTGAGATGTTGATCTCTCGGCACGTGTCCTCTGGATCCAACGACCCAGATCATTTTGTGACTCCGTATTTTCCGGAGTTGGAGGATGTCTCTTGGCCATTATCCTATTCACAGTTATACTGGATCCAACTATTTCTATTGCTTCACACTCTGATCCGACAGTTGAGGTCTAATATCCTCCTCTGTGTGCTCCTCCTGTCTGGACTTTAATCTGACAGCCATTGGGTATTCAGGTCTGGTGATCCAATGGCCATTGTTGCTCCTCCTCCTGAGCTTATGCATCCTCCTAACTTGGAAGAATCTATAAGTTTCAAAGGCCTCGACCTTTGATCCTTCTGCAAGTCCTGACGACTTGGACCTCATCCGCGCTTCTGGAAAATGCTATCTCTTCTGAGATTTCTCATCTTTTCATACTGTTCGCTTCTCCTCCTAAGCTTATTCTTCTTTCTGAGATTTGATCTCTGCATACTCACACTATTCCTCCTGATCTTCTCGAGCTTTCTCTTCTATGTCTTCATTGTTTTTCTTTCCATGCACACTCTGCCTATAAACATGCCAACATCATTGTTGTTCTTTCCATCACACTCTGCTTGTAAACCTGCCAACATTGTTGTTTTTCCCACCATCAATAACAAGAAAACTCTTCCTGTAAACATTCCAACAAGGTCCACCTTTAGAATCAGAAATGATTGTTGCATTGATCAAGGTGAAGAAATTCAACATTGGGATAGCTGAGAACCCAAAAATGGTCAGCATTGGAGACTACTGGGATGAGAAAACAATGGAAAGTATAAGAGATTTACTGTGTGAGTACAACAACCTGTTCCCCACAACATTTACAAAAATTAAGGGCATAGAAGGAGATCTAGGTGAAATGAAGATACCACTCAGAGCTGAGGCAAGACCAATCATACAACAACCATATAGACTAAATCCGATAGATAAGAAAAATGTCAAAGCTGAGATCGATAGGATGTTGGAGGATGGAATCATAGAACTTGTGGAAGAATTAGAATGGATAAGCCCGATGGTAGTTCAAGAGAAAAAACAAGGTAGGATAAGAATATGCGTCGACTTGAGGAAGCTTAATGATGCGTGCCTACATGACCCGTTCCTTACACTTTTCAGGGATGAGGTGTTGGAGAAAATAGGAGGACATGAAGTCTATTCATTCACCAATGGATTTTCAGGATACCATCAGATCAAGATCGCATAGGAAGACAGATACCAGACCACTTTTTCTATAGAATGGGTATCCTACCAGTACATGGTCATGCCATTTGGATTGAAGAATGCACCAACAATATTTTCCAAAGTAGTCATAGCTGCATTTAAATAATTTATCCACCAGTTTCTAGAGGTATACTTGGATGATTGAACAGTTTATAGTCTGTTGAAAGACCATATAGAGGTCTTGTATCTGATGTTAGAAAGATGCAGGCAGTGCCAGATATCGTTAAACATCAAGAAGTGCATCTTCAGAACACCTTTTGGGACACTATTGGGCCATATATTATGCAAGAAAGGTTTACTAGTAGATCCCGCCAAGATTGCAGTAATCGTTAACTTGCCACCAATAAAATAGTCTGTCAACTAAGAGCAACATTGGGACACACGGGATACTACAATTTTTTTATAAAAGGGTATGTGTAGATCACCGCGCCAATGGAGTAAATGCTAAGGAAAGACACAAAGTTCCATTGGAATGAGGATTGTCAACATGGTATGGATACACTAAAAGAAAAGATGGCAATCGTACCAATACTAGTATTTCCGGATTGGGAGAAGACATTCTGTTAGCACTCGGTAAACTTCCTAGAGGTTGAAAAGAAGAAATTCACAAAGGTAACCTTAACCAACCGCTTTTAAAGCTGGGATCTAGCCCTTCTAGCTTCAGAGAGGGATCTCTCTATATGATTTAGCTTTGTTTAATTTCAGATATTAGGCTAGTTAAAGGGACTGTTGGTTTTGTTGTAAAGGGTTTTTGGGTTGAGACAGTCTACACATCCATTGGGCTATGGGGTCTGCGCTTAATTAAATAACAGATACAACCATGAATGCCAAAGAGGCTCTTCACAAGGCGAGGTAATACACTTACTGGATCTTTTAATATTCAAAATGAGGGACAGAAGAAAAGATAAGAAGAATTACTTCAACTAACAAGCAGTTAAGAATTCCTTAGTTGAAGATATTAGAAGATATACATTGAAATCTTTAGAATCGGAAACAGGGTATACGAAGATAAATCCTGCAACATTACGTTATTCGTAAAGATTAGTTTCAGAAAACATAATGAATACAAAGAGAGAAAACAAATAACTTAGAAAATCACTTCACCAGTAAACATACGCAAGAATTCTGTGAATTTCCTCCTATTTATTAATGGTCAATCTCGAAAATGATACAGTTTGATAGAAATAGGGTGTGTGAATCAACAACCCTCAATACATCTCAAAATGAAGTATTTGTAATACAAAATACATATGCTTCTATCATAACTGATCAGGACGTGCTCATACTATTTTTAGACTAACTAACTTAACTAATCAAAACTGTTTTGATGACTCATTACAACTGTCTGCTGAATTTATGGGGTAGGTCGTTGGCGAGGTGCCATCGCAACCTCTTCTGACAGGACAGGTGACTGGATGCGACAGCTCATCTGCTTAGTCTAGTAGATCGCACAGTTCTTCCCATCTGATGTGACCTGGCACTGTGACTTTAAGCAACCTCCGGTACACTTCGTCCATGTCTGTGTACTTCGCAAATGTAGGCTTGATGATGAAGATGTGCTTAATTTCATGCTGGATACTAATATCCAACTGCAAGGCATCCATGAATGCTCTTCCTGTGATGCTTCTCTATATACTTGCAAACTTAGAACTGTCCCTGGACGCTTCAGTCAAACTTTTCTTATAATCAGGTAGGTTCATCAACTTGTCATTAATGACCTTCATACCAGGTAGGCCCTTTCTTTGCAGAGCATCTATTTTGCTGAAAAACCTCTGCACTCCTTGGTCCATGACTTGGAGTTTCTCTTCTAGCTGCAGCATGAGACCTCTTTTGGTCATAACTCTTTTCACCTCCAATATGGTCTCGGTCCTGTCTTCAATTTTCAATTCCTCGAGGTTCTCCCGGGTCTTGGAATTTAGGAACCTTATGATTTCATTAACTTGAGATGGCATGTCTCCCATCTCGGCTCTGATTTTCTCCACAACCTGTTTGCTCCTCTCGAGCAACTCATTTTGTTCAAACATAATTTGAACCATTGGCCAGATTTCATTAATGGACCTGGAAATATCAGTCCATACGATCTCTTTGACCTCGGCCAGAGTTTTTCCTGCCATTGTCTATTTCTGGAGTTGTTGTAACTCCTTCTTGATTTGTTCATTCGCCTGTTTCTCTTTTGACAGAATTGTTTGGAAAGAAGTCTTCAACTCTTGGAGATTCTCCACTTCTTTCTTAAGCCTGCTGATTTCTGACTCTTCCAGGTTCATTCTCTCCATAGACTTGGTCAGGTCTGTTACTCCTTCTGGTAGGGGCACTGATGTTGCAGATGGAATGAATGTCACTGTCGTTGTGCTCAATCCTACAATGGGGATAGCACTCAATGGAATTCCTTCCATTGGCTTTGCCTGCTCTTTTTCCTTTAACAGTCTTTCCATCTCAGCCTCCATCTCCTTTAACTGAGCATTCTTCTCAAGGAGTAATCTCAACATATGGTCTTTTTCACTTTCCTTTTCAGCTATCTCCTTTTCCTATGGGTCCTCTATTGGATGGAGCTTTAGCTGTTTTCTCAATGAGGCGATGTCGGTATTTTTCTTTTTAATCATTTCTTCGACAGCCTTGACGTTCACCGGGTCGTAAACAATCTTGACGACCAATTCTTCCAATGTCTTTATCCTGTTGTCTTTCGCGAAGGAAGATATTTTTTCCAGCTTTAGTTGAGTATGTGCATTGCTCAAAGCTATCCGAAACTTAGATGCAGAAGTTGAAGCGTGGGCCAAAGTGTGGAAAATCATCTCCCCCATTTGCTTGTGCAGATCCATCTGATCTGTCGGATGCACATCCTTTGTTTGAAACTCAAACATGGCCCTCTTGTAATCAGACATCACCTTGGGATCAACCACTTGTGCTTGTAGGAATGCCATATGTATCCTACCCTTTTCTGTATCAAACGCCGAAAGGAGTCTATGCTGTGCTGTGGATGATTGCTTTTGGAACTGTGCATAGGTGCTGCTTGTGAGCGTCTGGTTCTTCTTTCTGATCAAGTCATATTTTTCAAAAATGCCCAGCTTGGGCCCAGTCTTGCTTGGCGGAGTATCCAAGGGATAATCAGTGGATTTTGATGCCTTTGTTACTTCCTTAAGCTGACTAGAGCCGAAGGGTAGAGTGAATTGCTTGGCCCCCATAGTGATCACTATGGTAGTCACTGTGGTAGCTTCTATTGTTGTGCCGGGAGTTGAGACCGTCTTCGGCTTCTTGGAGTGAATGTGGAATTCCTCTGAAGACACCTTAGTTATAGGAGGAGAGGATTCCTGTCGGGGCCTCTTCTCCTTGAGAACCTGAGGTGTGGTAGCGGGTAGCGCACTTGTTGAGGGAACTTGCTGTTCCAAGTCTAACAAAGTATCAGGCAGCCATACTTCCTGATTCGCAAATTTTTCGATGTCTGGCTTGGGCTCGTGAGTATACGGGGTATTTTTGTTTTTTACCCTCATGTCTGAAATGATCCCATGCGGATCATAGCACCAGATGAAACTCGTAGAGAATTTCATCCCCTTCAAAATTCGATATGCTTCTTCCCCTGCGCCTCGACTATTGCAGATGAAAGGACCAATTTGACCCTTGATTCTCAGCTGTTGCTTTTTCTTAAGGGAAACAAAGTGAATATCGTCAGAATTCATAATCTATCTTATATATTCTAGTGCGAAGACCCTTACCGGTACATATCGAGGTAGTTTATAAGGCGCCAATTCGCATCCAAAGATTCTGATTTCTGTGTGATTCTGGCATAAATACCAGTCTCCTGTCTGAACGTTGTCCGAGAGGTGGAGAATCCTCTGGACCTCATCATTTATTCATGGCTCAGGCATGCCACGCAACATACTCACCACAGGGTGGTCAAACCGGTCAATGAACGTCGTGAAGTCTTATTCAACAGAATTGTGTTCTAGGAGAGAAATCCACGTCGTGACTGGCTGGGGCTTCTCGTCGGCGTCCATCTTCTGCATGGAGAAGTTGAACCTGTCGGCTTGGAAATAGAGGAACATGTAAGCCAGAATGGATGAATACCTAAAAATGCCTTCGGTGGAGAAATTGACAAACTGCTCATGGATATTATTGGCTAGGAAAGTGCTGTAGTCGAACTGCGTGGTCGACTGTTCATCATTTGAGAAGATAGATAGAAATCCCAGGATGGGCTCGTCCACCCACTGATCAGAATAGTACCCAAGCAGGGCACACAGAGAAGAAATAATATGATTCCCTTTGGTGGAAAACATAGACGAGGGGTACGGGAGATTGGTGGACGGTAGTGGAGCTGAAGTGGGAAGAAAAAGATCGAAAATCTGAGCTCTTTGCGGGAAAGTCATTTTCTGGTAAAGCTCGGTGAGGACTTCTAAGTTAAAGGGCGACGCAGATTCTGCTCAGGTGATTTGTAGCATCTGGTCGATATCTTTAGGGGTGATGAAGAAAAGAGCATCCTCGGATGAAGAAAGGATGGCTTTCTGGTCAGGGACGTAGTGGGCCTTTCATTGGAGAGAAAACTCGGGGAAATTATGGATTTGAGGGAAGAGATACAGAGGCAAATTGGACTCCCAGAGTCCAATTTCGTTGCTTTGGTCCAGGAAAACCTTTCGGAGCCACGACTGGAGATCAGAGAAGTCAAAACTGCATATGGTATCTGCTATTAAGTGGTCTATATCGACTAGGGGGATTTTATCCAGGTCAACCTGAGGAGGAACGAACGAATTCTCTTCCTCCTCATCTTGCTTCTTCTTAGATACCATTTCGGCAACTGTACTTGCAATAAACAATACGTTAGTGGGGTCAGATGATTGTAGGTGAAAGTGATGCGAGAGCGATGGAGGAATACGAGGTTTCTGGCGCGATGGATGAATAATGACTACAAAGGGAAACGGTAGTTTTATTCAAAAATGGGTCCGTCGGACACGGGAAATCGATCAGCGTGACAACAGGTATGTTATCCCATTATTAATGGGCAATGGGCCACTAGGGATGATATGGCAGGTGATGGTGACCAAAGTATACGGACGACTGACGTGGAGGTTTGTGATTGGGGGTAAAAGTCGCCAAAGGAGGCTATCCATGAGTGAAGGGGGTTATGGCACTGACAACGTGGACTGACAGCAGTTACGGGATGGGACTTCGACCCAGGAGCAAGTGGGACAAGTGGACTTAGTGGAGGGTGACGCCAGGGGCGACGGGATGTCAGGTATCAGGTGGGGGATGTGACCTCTGGACCAATAGAAACATGCCATATGTAACAAGGGGCCCGCCGGAAGGAATATTCATTCTGGACCCCCCCCCCTTTGATTAAAAGCAGAACACCAAGGGGGGTCCGGAAACCATCGCGGTCCGTTGATCCGCGCACTCGTTTTATGGCCGTCCAGATCTGCGCGCTCCTTAATACCAATTCTGGACCCCCCCCTCCATTAAAGGCAGAACGGAGGGGGGGATCCGGAATTCAATGTGGACCACCGATTTGAGCGCTGGATTCAGAGTCGTCCAGATGTGTGCCTGCGTTATTATCAATTCCGGACCCCCCCCCTTCCGTTAAAGGCAGAACGGGCGGGGGGGTCTGGAATTCAATATGAGCCATGGATTCGCGCGCTCTTCCCTGGACCGTCCAGATCTGTTTGAATGTTATCACAGATTCCGGACCCCCCCCCCC
>ML779495.1:365746-376248 GCA_009831015.1 Picea engelmannii | reverse complement strand
AACATATGTCAGGGGCGGAAAATGTCGTGTGTGATGAAAACTTAGGATTAGTGCTTTTTCATGGGTTTTTCTTCGATTTTTCTCATACACACCACCAAGGGGACATCATTTCAACTATACTTAGGCATTGGAGTCATAGGGTAACGACTTTATCAACCTGGTTTTATTTGGGCAAGGCAAGTAAGGCAATTAATCTACATTCTAACCTATTTTCACAAGACACATAACCCAGATTAAACTGTTGGGTTAAGATATTATTCTTCCTAAGGGCTATCTGACCAGGATTAGACGGTCTGGTCAGATGTATTCACTAGTTCTAACCTGGGGGCTATCTGATCAGGATTAGACGGTCTGATCAGATTCATTCACTAACCTATCAACATTGAAAATTTAAAAGAACTTGGTCATGCTTGAAAGGTATGACCAAGTTACTATTATTGCATGGGGCTTTTTATTTCAATTATTTTTTGCCCTCTTTTCTTTTCTCTTTCTTTTCTTTTTCTTTTTCTTTTTCTTTTTCTTTTTCTTTTTTTTTGCAAAATGAAAAATAAATTTCCAATAGGAACACTAGTTACAGATAATGTCCAAAATATCCAAGTCATAAGTTGATTCCCATAATTTATGGGGTGATAACAGCGGCTCCACCTGGGGATGGTACTTGCCCTGTTAAGTGCCAAGAATTCAGTTCCCTGTCATTCCGAGCATATCTGTCTAGTAGCCTTAGTTGGTATATTTTTCAGGAAAACTGCGGAAAACATTTATCAACAACTTAGGGCCTTCTCTTCAGGCTTCAACAAACTGACCGCTGTCCTTCGGTCAGGAAAATGCAAGTAAAGACTGAAAATTAAAACGGGTATGTACAATGGAGAGTGAGTTCTTCAATTCTCTTACTGAGGAGGGACATAATGTTTCAGCATTCTGCCATTCACAGGTGCTCCTGTCAGACATGACCCATCGGCATTGTTTAACAAAAAGGCATTTTTTCCTCTGAAAGATTGGATCCTGTAGGGCCCTGTCCAAAGATGATCAAATTTCCCATGCTTTCCTTTGTCCTCGTTTCTGGTGTCCCATCTCAGCACTAGGTCTCCCAGCTCAAAATCATCCTCCTTGGTTCGTTTGTCAAAGATCTTCTTGATGTTCTCTTGGATGACCTGTGTTTTGTTGAAAACATCCTCTCTAGTCTGCTGCAAATGAATCATCTGATTGATTCGCCTCTGGGAGTCATTTGTCTCAGCTTGCATTTCTTGAAGTAACTTCATGAAAGGAACTCCCAAAGAAGTTTGGAAAACAGCCTCAGTACCATAGACCAGCTGGTATGGTGACATACCAATCGACCTTTTGGTGGTCAGTCTGTCAGCCCATAACGCAAATACCAGCTTGTCATGCCATGATTTTTTATTCTCCTGTAATGTTTTCTTGATGATATTCACCAAGGTTTTGTTTGAGGATTCCTCCAATCCATTCCCCTGAGGGTAGTAGGCTGTGGAATGCCCGAAGCCAATGTGGTAACGACTGCAGAAGTCAATGAGTTTCTTCGACCGAAAGGCAGCTGCATTGTCAGTAATGATCTTTCTAGGACAAGCAAAACGTGAAAAAATATTATTTTCAAGAAATTTAATAATAACAGTGTCAGTGGCTTGCCTGCTTGTTACGGCCTCGAGCCATTTGGTGAAATAATCGGTGGCAGTAAGGATCTACCTATGTTGGCCTGAAGATGGAGGGTGTATTTCTCCAATGAAATCGAGTCCCCATTGTTGGAAAGGAGCCTCAACTGAAATTGGTTTAAGAGGTAGAAGAAGGAGTTTCCTTTTACCCTCAAACAGTTGGCACTGGTGACATGTTGTTACTTTCTGATGTACATCAACAAACAGGGTGGGCCAGTAGAATCCTGCTCTGAGTATTTTGTTGGCTGTAACTTTCCAGTTTAAATGTCCACCACATTCACCTGCATGAAACTCCTGCAACACTTTGTCAGCTTCATATTTGAGTAAGCAATTTAATAGAATACCTGCAGGGTCTTTCCAATACAAATTGCCTTCTAGAACACAGAATTTCAAAGCCTTCAACTTTAAAAATCTAGCTTTAGTTTTAGTTAAACCAGGGGGAGCTTGTAAATTTTGTAAAACAAAAATAAGGTCTGCATACCATGGAGAGTTTAGGAAAACCTCTTTAACGTTCGGAGTCGCCATCTCACCCTGTTCATCTGCCACGTATAGAAAATTAATATCAAGAGACTGAAATTTAGATTCAACCATCAATTTGGCAAGGCCTTGGCCTTTGATCAGTTTGGTGGGCTTAATTTCTATATCATATTCTAGAATAACTGCAATCCACTTTCCCCTTCTCCCATCCGGGTTGTCCTGTGTCAAGATATATTTTACTACCGCGTTTGGAACATATGCTATGACGTGTGAATGAAGAATATAGACCCTGAAGTATTTTATAGCCTTTACCAAAGAAAAAGCCTGCTTCTCCATGATATTGTAATTCAGTGCTGCATCTCTCAAAGCTTTGCTGAAGAAAGCTATGGGTTGTTCATACCCTTCGCTGTTCTTCTGCAGTAATACAGCCACTATAGTATGTTCCGAGGAAAAAGAGAAAAGATAGAAATCTTTAGTGAAATCGGGACTAATCAGAACTGGAGCCTCTGTGAGTGCTTGTTTGACCTGTTTGAAGGATTGTCTGGACACTGAGTCCCATTTTATTTTTGCATCCTTTATAAGCATGTTTGTAATATTTCGAAGGAGCTCAGCTAAATTAGGAATGAATCTTCGAAGAAAGTTAATCTGACCTATAAAAGATTATAGCTCTTTTAGATTTCTGGGGTGGTCTATCTTTAGTATGGCCTCTATTCTGTTGGGGTCAATTCTGATGCCCTCCTTAGAGATGATGTGTCCCAGAAGTTTGCCTTCTTCTAATTCAAAAAGACATTTCTTGGGATTCAAAGAAATCCCAAACCTTCTACATTTTTCAAAAACTCGTCTAAGGTGCCGCAGGTGTTCATCATCAAATTGGGAGAATACAGTCACATCATCCAGGTAAACGACGATAAACTTACCTGACTCTTCTATGAAGGCGATGTCCATCGCCCTCTGGAAGGTCGCTCCAGCGTTCATCAGACCAAAGGGCATCTTCACATACATGAAAGTGCCCCAGGGAGTGGTGAAAGAGGTTTTTTCCTGATCATCTGGGTGAACTAGGACCTGGTTGTATCCTGAGAAACCATCTAACAGAGAAATTCGACTAGACCCGACCACTCTTTGCAGGAGGTGATCCATTTTAGGCAAGGGGTAGTTATCCTTCAAGGACGCTTTGTTCAGATTCCGAAAATCTATACAGAGTCGGATCTTCCCAGTTTTCTTGCGAGTAGGGACTAAATTGGAAACCCACTTAGAGAAACGGAGTGGGACTATGATCTTGGCATCATACATTTTCTTAATCTCTTTTTCTATTAAGGGGAGCAGCTTAGGATTTATTCTCCTAAGTTTCTGCCTAAATGGTTTCTGGTCTTCCTTTATGGGAATCCTGTGTTGTATAATGCTGGTGTCATAGGCTTTTAAATCTTCATAGCTCCAGGCAAAAATGTCGGAAAATTCTTTGAATAACTCAATGTACTTAAGCTTTTGTCCCGGGGGTAAAGATTTGGACAGTTTAACCATCTTAGGCTTCTTTTCAGTTCCTATATTGCAGTCTTCTACCTCTTTCTCATGGGCTTCTATTTTGGGCTTCTTAGCTACATCATCATTGTCAAACAGGTCTTCTAAAGGGACAAGGCCTCTAGGTAAAATATTTCTCTTTAATTGTAAAACTCCGGCCTCCAGTTCGTCATCTCCTGACTCTCTTGAATCTACCGTATCTTCGGTATCTATTGTATTTACAGTATTAACACTATCTATTTCAAACTCAGAATTATTTACATTTCCATTTTCATTTTCATTTTCTACATCTATGTTTGTACATTCAAAATCGTTCTTGCATTTCACAAAATCCTCTATCTGATCGTCATTTCCAAACACTTGCCAATACCTGATATTATCGGGCACTGTCGGTCTGCACTTCACTTCAACCGTGTATGGGCGAGTTTTTTGGAAAGGAATATTGCAGGAAGCAGCCGACGTAGCTAATCCATCGGCCAGAATATTCTGTCCTCTAGGCATGACCTGCAAGTCCACCTCGTTAAAACACTTCAAAGCATCGAGAGAAGCATTCCTGTATGCTCTAAGGCGTGGATGTTTAGCAACATATTCACCTTTAATCTGTTTAATTATTAGTTCAGAGTCACCCTTTACCATTATTTGCTTAGCACCCACCTTTTTCAACAGCTTCAGTCCTAGCATTAAAGCTTCGTACTCAGCAACGTTGTTAGTGCAATGGAAATTTAACTTATAGGAATGATTTTTTGAATACCTTTTTTGATGATTATGCAACCAGACTCCAGCTCCTACTCCTTCTTTACTCACAGCCCCATCGAAATCCATACTCCAGAAATCAGCGGGGAAGTCTTCAGTGACCATATTTTCCATATTTGCTGCTTCACCGCTTTCTGGACATTCATCTTGATTAGCTACATCTTTTATCAGCCGAGAATCTTGCTCTTCAGTATCACCATCATTGTACAGGATGAACGAATCTAAATCTGAATGAGCAGAGTAAAGGGGGTAATTGTGAGGTTTCTCTTGACTGCTCACCATATACTTCATCAGTGGTTCTCGGTATAACCTTATATGTTGTCTGAACACTGGGATTGTGGCGTAAGACATATCCAGCTGCAAGGTCCCTCTCAATTTAGCTCCCCAAGATCGGGATAACAACATACCATATTTTTGCGTGATGTCGGCAACTACCACGTCCATCACCATGCTTTTCAAAGGTATCTGAACCAGGGTTATGCAGAGGTCCTTAATCAGACCAATGCATTTGACTTTGCTAGAGTCAAACGAGTGTAAATCTTTGTAAGGCCGAGTGACCTCCAATCCCAGTTTTTCCATTACTACTTTTGGCATCAAATTGTGTGAGGCACCTTAATCCAACATGGCGTTATGCAATATCAAATCATGTATGTTCAAACTAATGTAAAAGGGAGCCACCTCACTGGTATCGTCTCGACCATCCACCTCAGGTCCGAAAAGGAGTTCGGGACGATCATCAGCAAGGTTCACAGTGTCAGAATGAGTCACTGACCCAATAGTCAAGGCTTTGGTGCCTATGTCAGGTTCAATGGCTAACGCTTTTAGTACCTGTGATCGATAACCGCCTCTGCTTATCAACTCTATCAATGGAACGGGAATTTTGATTTTGGCCAATTCCGCCTCCAGGCTAAAAGGTGTCGGTGTTCGGGTCTGACACATTGATTCTGGTTGGTCCACCATATATTTTTGGTCAGAAGTACTAGGTAGGTTAACAGGTGAAACTTCGGGCTGAGCCAGTCTTTTCAGTATGGTGATGTTTTTCTTCACTGGAGGATCAGTTTTACCTTTCTCAGAAGACCTTTCAGTCGTAACCTTCTCAGGACTTTTCTCAGTCTCGGATACCTTCTGTGTTCTAGACGTCCTTTTCGAGGAATTTCCTTCTGCCTTCTTGCTTCGCAGATTGTATTGGCGGTGCACCTCCAAGATATCGTTTTCATAGGCATGTTGTCCTACATCCTCGGCCTCCTCACTTACCTTTGTTTGATTTAGCAGAAAGAGTTCTTTCTCTTATCGAGTGAGGAAAATGGCCTCATTATCATGAATGCCCATGAGGTTGATATGAGTGTCCTCCAATTCTTCATTTACTTCCCCCCCATCATCAGCATAGTTTTCTTGCAAGGGAGGTCTGATTGGCTAATCAAGGCCTCTCTGATCTCTTTGGTCCCTTTGATCCCTAGGATCCCTAGGATATCTTTTCCGGATTTGCGGGGGGTTTCTTCTAAAGTTGGGGTTTCGAATCTGAGGAGTAGGTGCGTTGTCCCTGGGAGGGTTTCTGTCGGACAAATTTATTCGTTCCATCATTAATTCCACTGTTCGGGCCAGAGAATCCAGCTTGGAATCTGTGGTCGACGTGGAAGGTTCTTCTTTGATGGTGACCCTTCTTTCTGACCTTTGCCGGGCCCGTTTCGCCAACATATTTGCCTCTACACTAATAGCACTTTTCTGCATGTCTTCAAGGGTGGCAGTGTTTCTTTCTCTCAATTGGTAAGACATGTCAGCGTCGAATCCATCAGGAAATTTAATCAACGCCAAACCCGGGGGAGGTTTGATTTCATTTGGGATTGCATTATACAAGTTGTTAAAATGGATGCAATAGTCCTGGACCGTTTCACCTTGATTTCGTTTTATGTTCTCGTATTCTGATAGTATTTGAAGGGGGTTTTTCTTTACCTCCCATCTGTCAAGAAAACTTCTTTGGAATGCGACAAGGTCCAGGATGGATGCGGAAGGTAGGGCTTTGAACCATTTCTTGACATCCCCTGTCAGACTCTGGGTGAACAGTCTCATTTGAACGTCGACTTCGTCAACTTCTTGTAAATCCAAGTAGTCGTTCATTTTATCTACATGTTGTTGTGCGCTTAATGTTCCTGTTGCATCGAACTGTGGGAGCCTAGTCTGGTATTCTTGGGGCATGGCATGAAGAGGTGTAGCCAACACCAAAGGGGCATACCGGGCTGCCATGATGGGCGGAGGAGGCGGAACAACGGCCTGGGTGGTAGGAGAGGTAGCGATCGAAGACGAGGATGATGAAGGACTAGGTGGTGCTGAGTTTGTGATTTGCAGTTTAGTCGTAGGGGACAAAGCTTTGGGGGTTCAAGGTTGCACCACAGTTGGGTCAAAGATGAGCTTAGACACAAAAGTGTCAGACCGTGTTCTAATCAAGTTTTGTTGCGGAAAAGGCTCAAGATCAAGGTTTTGTAAGCTATCTGGTTCTCTAGAAAAGGAAGGAGACTTGTGAAGGGGACTATGACTCGCTGAAATGGAAACGAAAGTCTTTCGCCTCAATAATTACTCGGGGTTATCTAATGTTGTAGAGGGTTCTGGGTCTGGATGCGATCGAGTGTGGACTTTCTTGGGAGCCAGAACTCTTTTTGGGTTTATATATATATAATTTTTTATTTTATGATAAATGCAAACTAAGGGAGATTTCTATGCTGACGTTGTCTAGCTTCCAATTGTTCCTGAGCAACTATGTCACGTTCAATGGCTTCCCACGAATGTTCAAGATCTTCCCAGTTATTGGCAGTTCGGAGGATTACGTCAAAAAGGTTTGAGGCAATATGGGTTTGATTCGATAGTCCAGGCTCGATATTAGGTTGTACTGCTACAGGAATAGTCATAGAAGATCAAAAAGGTTCAAAGAGAGATTCTGAAAATAATATGTACCGATATAATCAACCTCTAACATTACTTTCTTCTCAGAGTAGAACTTTCTTTGGGGAAAGAAGTCATGAGATTATCAGTCTATTTCGTTCCCCAGCGGAGTCGCCATTTATGTTAGCACTCGGTAAATTTCGTAGAGGTTGAAAAGAAGAAATTCACAAAGGTAACCTTAACCAACCGCTTTTAAAGCTGGGATCTAGCCCTTCCAGCTTCAGAGAGGGATCTCTCTATATGATTTAGCTTTGTTTAATTTCAGATATTAGGCTAGTTAAAGGGACTGTTGGTTTTGTTGTAAAGGGTTTTTAGGTTGAGACAGTCTACACATCCATTGGGCTATGGGGTCTGTGCTTAATTAAATAACAGATACAACCATGAATGCCAAAGAGGCTCTTCACAAGGCGAGGTAATACACTTACTGGATCTTTTAATATTCAAAATGAGGGACAAAAGAAAAGATAAGAAGAATTACTTCAACTAACAAGCAGTTAAGAATTCCTTAGTTGAAGATATTAGAAGATATACATTGAAATCTTTAGAATCGGAAACATGGTATACGAAGATAAATCCTGCAACATTACGCTATTCGTAAAGATTAGTTTCAGAAAACAGAATGAATACAAAGAGAGAAAACAAATAACTTAGAAAATCACTTCACCAGTAAACATACACAAGAATCCTGTGAATTTCCTCCTCTTTATTAATTGTCAATCTCGAAAATGATACAGTTTGATAGCAATAGGGTGTGTGAATCAACAACCCTCAATACATCTCAAAATGAAGTATTTGTAATACAAAATACATACACTCCTTTCATAACTGATCAGGACGTGCTCATACTATTTTTAGACTAACTAACTTAACTAATCAAAACTGTTTTGATGACTCATTACAACTGTCTGCTGAATTTCTGGGGTAGGCCATTGGTGAGGTGCCATCGCAACCTCTTCTGACGGGACAGGTGACTGGATGCGACAGCTCATCTACTTAGTCTAGTAGATCGCACAGTTCTTCCCATCTGATGTGACCTGGCACTGTGACTTTAAGCAACCTCTGGTACACTTCGTCCATGTCTGTGTACTTAGCAAATGTAGGATTGATGACGAAGATGTGCTTAATTTCATGCTGGATACTAATATCCAACTGCAAGGCATCCATGAATGCTCTTCCTGTGATGCTTCCCTGTATACCTGAAAACTTAGAACTGTCCCTGGACTCTTCAGTCAACCTTTTCTTATAATCAGGGAGGGTCATCAACTTGTCATTAATGACCTTCATACCAGGCAGGCCCTTTCTTTGCAGAGTATCTATTTTGCTAAAAAACCTCTGCACTCCTTGGTCCATGACTTGGATCTTCTCTTCTAGCTGCAGCATGAGACCTCTTTTGGTCAGAACTCTTTTCACCTCCAATATGGTCTCGGTCCTGTCTTCAATTTTCAATTCCTCGAGTTCCTCCCGGGTCTTGGAATTTAGGAACCTTATGATTTCATTGGCTTGAGCTGGCATGTCTCCCAGCTCATCTCTGATTTTCTCCACAGCCTATTTTCTCCTCTCGAGCAACTCGTTTTGTTCAAACATAATTGCCATTGTCTGTTTCTGGAGCTGTTGTAACTCCTTCTTGATTTGCTCATTCGTCTGTTTCTCTTTTGACAGACCTGTTTGGAAAGAAGTCTTCAGCTCTTGGAGATTCTCCACTTCTTTCTTAAGCCTGCTGATTTCTGACTCTTGCAGGTTCATTCTCTCCATAGACTTGGCCAGGTCTGTTGCTCCTTCTGGTAGGGGAACTGATGTTGCAGATGGAATGACTTTCACTGCCGTTGTGCTCAATCCTTGATCTGAAAACAGATCAAGAAGCTTGATAGGGCTTGAAAAATGCTCAAAAATGAAAGTGCTCGGAATGCGATGAAACCTATGCCATTACGTCCGTCTCGTTCTCCTGATTCCGTCAGTATATTTACTTCGTCAAACGGAGTCCGTATGGAGAAGATATCGCGTTCTGTCCCAAAAGTCAAACAGGCAAAAATTTGATGCTGACTGGGCAGGCCGTACAGTCCACGTGGCACGTCCGTACAACACATGTGGCATGTCCGTACAGATGACGTGGACCAACCAGGAGGTGACATGTGGAAGACCGTACGAAAGGACACGTGGCATCACCAGGACGCGACACGTGTCAGGTGAATTTGACACTTTGGGCGTACGATCAGCCAGTTAAGAGGTGACACGTGTCACCACTCACAGGGTGACACGTGGCACGCTGACATCATCGGATGATATGGCAGTTGACGCGGCAAATGACAGGGTGTATGGTGGGATGACTCAGTCTGACAGTTGGCAGTACGGACGGGGTGACGTGGCACACACGTGGGCCAATCAGGCTTTGACACGTGTCCAGTTTCGATTGGTTTAAAAAATGCCACGTGGCCCACTCACGGGGTGCCACGTGGCGCTGCATCATTGGTTATTGGTTTTTGGTTTGAAATGTTGGATCGGACCGGATTCGAACACGGGACCTCCCGAGCAACAAACGACTTAACGGAATCAGGCTAACCAGGGCGCCGGCCGGCGGAATTTGTTATTCAAACGACATAAAATGATTATGAATTGCAACAGAGGTTTGGATGGCGGAAATAAGGGCTGGGGCTTAGCCCCAGCCCTCGCCACATATGTCCATACCACGGAACCAATGGCACAGTGTATTGGCGGGAGCCGTTTCAAATATATGCGCGGGGGGTACGTGGATTAGCCCATGGTTCGGTCGGGTGCCATATGACTCGGGGTCAACCCCCCCCAAACGGAGCGCGAAGGTTTGGGCCCGTGGGCCTATTACACAGCCATGTGACCAGAACTGCTGCCACATATAACGTGTAATCGCTAGGCCGTTTGGCCCGTGAACCTATGAACCCGCCACGTGACCAGGAGCAGAGCCTATGGGATAGGGCCAGCGTTAAAGGCGCGTGGCCACATGGGCCTTTTTATGTGACCAGGGGTGCGCCTATTGGGGGCTGCACCCGATTTTTGACTATTTTTGGGTTTTTGGCCTATAGTTGGTTTATTTTAATTAACTAATGCTATTATTAGCTGATTTTCTCCATTTTTGGGGGATATTGGGCTTTTTTGGAGGCCAGATTCTTGGAGGAAGTTGGGGATGTG
>ML779495.1:329737-357458 GCA_009831015.1 Picea engelmannii | reverse complement strand
GAATGTTATCGCAGATTCCGGACCCCCCCCCCCCTTTTGTTTAAAAGCAGAACACTAAGGGGGGTCCGGAATTCCCTGTGAGCTGTTGATCCGGGCGATGAGATTTGGACCACTGGAAAGTGACCAAAACATATGTCAGGGGTGGAAAATGTCGTGTGTGATGAAAACTTAGGATTAGTGATTTTTCATGGGTTTTTGTTCGATTTTTCTCATACACACCACCAAGGGGACATCATTTCAACTATACTTAGGCATTGGAGTCATAGGGTAACGACTTTATCAACCTGGTTTTATTTGGGCAAGGCAAGCAAGGCAGTTAATCTACATTCTTACCTATTTTCACAAGACACATAACCCAGATTAAACTGTTGGGTTAAGATATTATTCTTCCTAAGGGCTATCTGACCAGGATTAGACGGTCTGGTCAGATGTATTCACTAGTTCTAACCTGGGGGCTATCTGACTAGGATTAGACGGTCTGATCAGATTCATTAACTAACCTATCAACATTGAAAATTTAAAAGAACTTGGTCATGCTTGAAAGGTATGACCAGGTTACTATTATTGCATGGGGCTTTTTATTTCAATTCTTTTTTGCCCTCTTTTCTTTTCTCTTTCTTTTCTTTTTCTTTTTCTTTTTCTTTTTCTTTTTTTTTGTAAAATGAAAAATAAATTTCCAATAGGAACACTAGTTACAGATAATGTCCAAAATATCCAAGTCATAAGTTGATTCCCATAATTTATGGGGTGATAACACATTCCACGTACATGTAGATGCATCAGCCATAGCACTTGGAGTTATTCTGGTGTAGGCAGGAACAAGAGAATTGGATCATCCTATAACATTTGCTAGAAGAAAACTATCGAAATAGAAGCAGAGCTACAACACTAATGAGAGTGAAGGCCTAGTTATGTTCTACGTGCTTCAGAAGTTCAGACATTACTTATTGGGAAAACATTTCAAGATGTTTAGAGTGTTTTCATGTTTACAGGATGAGTGTGCTTGTCATTGATGGAAAGAAAAACAACAATGATGGTATGGTTACATGCAAGAATAGTAGCAATGTTGGCAGGGTTACAGTTGGGAGACAACGATGGAAAACAGGCAAGCAAGGAAGATCAGCAGTGATGATGGAATAGACAGCGATGGAAAAAAGGTAAGAAAGGATGATCAGCAGTGATGATGGCATGGCAAGATCAGAAGAGTAACAATGAAGAGAAACGATGATCATTGGATCCCATTCAGAATTTACGATGACCGTCAGATCTAAATTCAGATAGGAGGAGCATGTAGTAGAAGAGAACATTTTTCATGCATCAAATTTGAATCTGAAGACCGACCATCGTTGGATCCATAAGAAGGAGCACAATCTTTACGTGCAAGATGAAGCAGGCCTACAAAATATCGAAAACAAGAGGACCGTTCATCTTCAAGAAGGACACATGGAGAGTGATTGGCATTTCGCTGACTGGAAAGTCAAAGGAAGGAAGTTCTCTATCCTTCCAAATCACGATATGTGAAATCACGATAATATCTGGGTTGTCAGATCTAGAGTTAATACGAAGGACTAGCAGTCATTGGATCCAATAGAGTTGCAAGGAGGATAATCCCAAGAGTCATCCAACACTCCAAAGCTGTGAAGGAATCTTGGCCATCCATTGAATACAGTCGTGGATCATTGGATCCATAGGACACATGGATAAAGTTCAGCATTTCACTGACTGAAAGGTTAAAGGCACAAGGTTCTCTATCCTTCCAACTCACAAAACGTGAAATGGCGAAATGATTTGAGCCATCGGATCGAGCACAAATCTAGATCATCGATCCAAGAAGGACATGTGGCTAAATATAACCATTTCACTGACTAAAAGGTCAAAGGAATGGGGTTCCCTAACCTCTCAAATTTGCGATATGCGAAATCCAAAAATAATCCTAGTCATTGGATCAAGGATGAATCTGGGCCATCAGATCTAGGAGGTGAATGTGGCAGACCACATCAGAAAGGACAGGTGGAAGACTACGTCAGCAATGACACATGGAACGATCAGACAATGACAAGTGTCAAGATGATTCGGCATTTCAAGAACCTGGAAATCACAATTCTAAGTGACACATGGAAACCACATGGATCATTTCATGTCATCGAGTGACGTCATTCTGGGAGTTTAGTTTCGGGAGTTTTAGCATCAACACTCCTCCAAAGTCCCAAAAGATTAAGTTTCGGGGTGGAGGATAGTCGTCCAATCACAACGGATCATCGACCGTTGATCTGAAGAGAGAAGCACTCAAATGACTAGTCAGTGGTCATATGTCGTGGTCACACTAGAGAGCAGAGCTAGTGAAGCTAAGCTCCTTTTCATGGTTTCGAAGATCACAACTTGGAGAGTCGAGATTCCTCATCATAAGATTCCCAAAATCGCGAGTTGCAAAAGCACTTTATGGATAACCACTTGGTCACATCCGGTGGTCACGAGAAGGGAAGGAGCCAGTCTAGCTATGCTCCTTTTTGAGGTTTCAGAGATCACGACTTGGAGAGTCGAGATGCCTCACAACAGGAATTCGCGATATGCAAAATTTCGAAATGCCTTTTTGGATTAGGCTATGGTCACTGCCTTAGGCCACATGTGAAAGGAAAGGGCTTATCCAGAAAGGATAAATTCCCACTGTGAATATTTTCTCAGGAAGAGAGAAGGAAAAAAATGCATGAACGTACAAAGGTTCTCTTAGTAACGCCTAGGACGAAGATTCTGGACTGCCAGAGAATTCAAGGAGATGTAGGGTGACTGCCAGGGGAGATGAAGAATCTTGAGGCATCTGCCAGTGCAATGAAGACTGATCATAGAGATGATTAACAGATGAAAGAGAGGACGAAGAGTCTGGACTGCCAGTGAAGCTAAGGAATCTCATCATAACACCCAATGATGATGAACGCATGGGGGTAACTGCCAGAAAATATGAAGAGTTTCCTTGATGAGCACTAGAGGACTCGACATGAGAAGGTCATGCAGAATGAAGAAAAGAAGAGAGATGCTTGAAGGAAAAAGTGGGTGGAAAGGTGGAGTGGCAGTGAACAACCCAATGAGTAGAACCATGACATTGTTAAGAACATGCAGATGCATTGCGCATGGAGGAAGAAGAAGGTGCACATATAGTATAAATACACAGAACATAGAAGACATGAGGGTTGTTGTTGTGAGTGATGCATGAGTGTAGAAGCATGATGTGTAGGAGCTAAAGCATAGAAGAAGAAAAGAACAGAGATGCATATCTGAGAAAATAAGAGAAATCTGAGGTATGCATGCAAAGATAGAGAAGAAGATCATAAATCTCAAAAGGATGCAAGAAGGAAGACATTGATGCAGGCAAAACATGGAAATTTAGCATAACAGTGATGAGACTGGTAAGCCATTGATGAACATTATATCACTGCAATAAGTTTATGTAGCAAAGATTTATATTTCAAGGTGGTTGGGAGGTGCTAGGGAGGACTGTTTTCCTCAGAGGTTCAAGTGGGTGCTTGAACACAGGGAGTTGTAGCTTCCATCTGGTTGCAGCCAAGAAAACCAGGGTGGCAGGGTGGTGCAAGGGAGAACATTGGTTCTCTGTTATACAGGGTGGTGCCTGTGTGATTGGAAGTTGGTGCTTCCATCCAGTTGGTGCTAGAACACTTAGGGAGTTGTTGCTTCCTTCTAGTGGGTGCTAGAGAAACCAGGGAGTTGGTGCTTCCTTCTAGTAGGTGCTAGAGAAAACAAATACTTGGTGCTCTCAACAAGTTTCATCTTGCAAAACAAAGGTTGTAGCCTCACAATGAGTTGGAGCTCATAAGTATGATAATGTACATAATGTAAATATTACTTATCATATAAAGAAGAAGAGGTTTTACCCTTTATGGGTTTCCTCAGGAAATATCTAGCTCTGTGTATTTCATGTGTGTGAATGATGTTGAATGTTCTATTTCTTACTTCCCTACATTATTCTGATTGTCATGAAGTGCTCTGTAAAGAGTTTAAAATGATCATAATTGTTTAATCTTGGTAACAACTGATTCACCCCCCCCCCCTCTTAGTTGTCCAACACATAGACCATTCAACACTCAAGTACATAGTCAATAAGCCAGTGTTGGGGGGGAGAATTTGTAGATGGATAATGTTGTTTCAAGAATTTGATTTTGAGGTAATAGTTAAACCAGAGAAGTTGAATGAAGGACCGAATCACCTATCAAGGATCACAAATGGGGAGGAACCTACAAATATAGAGGACAAATTTTTGGACAAACAGTTATTTTCAATCCATATCGTCGATGAATACTTCACAGACATTATCTAGTACTTGAGTACAGGGACTGCGCCATGGGAATATAACACCTTGCAGAGGAAAAACTTGGTAGTTCGGGTTGTAGACTATCAATTTATTGTAGGACACTTATACAAAATGGGTGCAGATAGAATCTTGAGAAGATGTGTGTTATAACATGAAAAACCAAGGATTTTAGCAGAAGCCCGTGAGGGAATAGGAGGAGGACATTGTGCAAGAAAAGATATCATACAAAAGGTATTGCACGTAGGAATATGGTGGTTTACCATTCACATAGACTTAAAAGAGTACTGCTAGAAATGTGATGTATGTCAAAAGGTTGGTAAACCAAATAAAAGGGATGAGATGCCCATAGGACCATAGGTAACATTACAGATATTCAAAAAATGGGAAATAGATTTTGTGGGACCAATTAACCCACCAGCAAAGAGGAAAGGAGTGAGGTGCATCATCACTGCAAAGAAATACCCGAAAAGATGGGCGGAAGCAACACCAGTCAAAGATTGCAGTGCGGACACAACAACACACTTTCTATTCGAGCGAGTGATCACTAGATTTGGTTGCCCCGGGATTTTGATGAGTGACCAAGGAACTCACTTCATTAATTGTACTATTAAGGCTATGACTGAGGAATTTGAAGTTCATCATCAAAAGAGTACACCATATCATACCCAAGAAAATGGAACCGTGGAAGCCTTTAACAAGATCCTTGAAAATGCACTCATGAAGATCTATAATGTTAATAGGGATGATTGGGACCCAAAGATACCAACATTATTTTGGGCATATAAGACCACATGCAAGAAGTTGATAGGACAAATTCCATTCAGATTGGTATATGGACAAGAAGTAGTGGTGCCACTAGAATTTTTGGTACCCAGTCTACGCGTAGCAGTGATTACGAACATCACAGAATGAGGAGCAGTATAGGATAGGCTAAATCAACTGATGATCATTGAGGAAGATAGGATTCTAGAAGGGTTCCACCAAGAATTCTAGAAAGAAAGGGACAAATCTTGGCATGACAAACATATCAAGAGGAAAAATTTCAAGGAAGGAGACTTAGTGTTGATGTATGATAGTAAATCTCAGCATCAAGGAAAACTCAGAATGCATTGGTTAGGACCATATGAAGTAAAAACTGTCACAGATGGTGGAGATGTACAATTTAAGGACTTAAGAGGAACATAACTTAGAGGGATGATCAATGGGATCCAACTGAAGTTCTACGAGGACACTCGACCACCCACAACTTGAAAGTCACCGTGCAGTAAGAACCGATGAAAAAACAAAATGCCACGTCATATCGGAAATCAAAAGATAACAACAAAGGCATGGTGCACCAAAAATAGAATGAGCACACACACTCGGTAATGCTATGCCAACGGAGACAAGGCCAATGGTCATTACAAAGTGGAAACAGTGGGAAAGATGGATACAACAAAAGAAGCGCCAACTGACGGCGGC
Source organism: Picea engelmannii (assembly GCA_009831015.1). Taxonomy (NCBI): domain Eukaryota; kingdom Viridiplantae; phylum Streptophyta; class Pinopsida; order Pinales; family Pinaceae; genus Picea; species Picea engelmannii. The sequence goes on along the minus strand of ML779495.1, from coordinate 351,676 downwards.
TATCAGAATTGAATTCCAGAAACGACTAACGGGACACCGCATTAATCGCACCAATTGGTGATGGTAAGGGAAATCAATGGCAAGTATGCTGAAACCAGTGGTTCAATTAAAATGCAATCGCGGTAACATCTCTGACAAGCTTCACATGACCCTGATACCAAGCAAGCATGTGGGAGTGGAAGGTTATTGTGAAATCAGGAAAGGAATAGAGCAATAGAGCATACAAAGAAGAGAATGCAAGATGTAGAGAGTGCAGGTTGCAGAGGTTGCAGAGGCCACTAATCTCAACGAAAAACATCTTTACCACCATGGAACCACCCAAACGGGGAGAACCGAGCCAGATTTCCAGACCACCTCGAAGCAATTCCATAGCACCATCGCAGCCACATGGGAGTGAAAAAAAACCATATCAACCTCCAGAAGTCATCAATGTGGAGGAAATCCCATCACTTGATAAAACACCAACAAGCCCCACACCCATTGTGGAGGAAACTTAACAGATAACACCAGTGGGCATGGACATTGATACGTCGAAAGAGGGACAGGGCCAATAGGTTGAGGACATAGGAAACCAAGTGCACTTTGAAAAGCCTCAAGAAGCCCTGAGAGTCAATGGGATGGCTCCAAACCAGGAAGAAATGGTCATGGAAATATCACAGACAACCAGGTCAGAACACCCACAGGAAGGAATAGTGGAAGATGTCACCGACCGACCAGATGAGTATGCCAAATAATGAACAATAGAGGCTGGAACCTCGAGCCATCCACCATAGTGAAAGGGAAAGAATATGGTACCTAGGTCACCGTGCAAGAAACCTACCTCAACCATTGTCTTGTTGTGCATTCTAGAAGGGGTACGTATACCAACAAATCTGTTAGGCCATGTGGAGAAATTGAGGTACTCAGACCATGATGTGATGGACACTGACAACTTCTCAGAGTTCGCCAAGCAAGTCTACCTATAGACTATGGGTATAGGACCCTTTCGTGAACCAATTAATCAACCAGTCCAATGGGCAGCAAGACTAGCCAAACAAGGGATTCTAGGCCTTTTGGACCTACCGCACTTTAGGAGGGGCCAGTATGCAAACAAATGCGTCAAGAAGCTGATGGCAGTCACACATGGAATATATTTGTGGTTGGAACAACTTGTCTCAATAGACATAGAGCTCATTACATACATCACAAGGTTGCCATCACGGGGTGAGGATCCCGCATAGTTCCTTGAGGAAAAAACAAAGGAGAAAGCACTGGCTGAGGAAATGAAGAAGAAATATGGCACTAAAATGGGGTCACGCAAAATTATCATCAAGCGTATTAGTGATGTCGCGACAAGAATGGCCACAAAATTATGGCATGCAAATTACTCAAGAAATATCGCAAGGAGGAATTCTCGATCATGATTGTTGTAGTTGCAACACAGTGTGTCGAGGGCACCACACTCATTTGTGCCCCTTATTTATTGAATATGTTCCTATACAACTGCAAGGATGCACAGGATCTGGGGACAAAATTTTATTATTCATGGCTACTCATTTTGGTAGCCTTTATCGGATGGAAGGAGCCGAAGTATTCATTTTTTTCCACTAGACCTAATCCCTACCACGAAGCACGATACTTATCGTTGGGGGCCACTTCGGACTCCAAGAACAGAAAAGAAAATGATGTCATATTTGAAGGCTATCTCAACAACATATAAGACAACATCACCAACACTTGGAGGGTGACATCAGAAGCCATCACATAATATCATGGCATAGCCAACTTCAAAGCCACTAGACATGCGATGTTGATCTAGGCGTGGAAAGATCCCAACAATCAATGGCTACAACTGCGATACTGCATCAAGGAGGAGGACATAGGGATGGTCATTAAGGATTGGGAATATGACTAGAGGATTCCAGTCCTCATCCATGAAATACCCACAGAGATAGAGGAGGAGGAGGTAAGATAGGAGAAGACACAGGTCGAGGAGGTAATAGTGCACATGAAACCAAGGACAGGTCAGAACAAGGAACAATAGAAAAAAAGGGGGGACATCCAAGACAAGCGCCCAGACAGGGAATAAGAAAAACACACAGGCACCACAAGTACAATAGAAATAGGTTGAGGCAGCATAGGGAACTACAACAAGCGCTACTCCACAAGAGCAAGGCTAGACTAAGAGGCTAGTCATCTAGACGGGGGGTGCATGAAAGAAGGAGAAGGAACACAAAACTCCCCTAGAATACACGATCACCGAGGATGATGCAGACATGGTGGCCCAAATGATCCAAGATCTCACAGTCGAGTATTTCGATAATGTTGTGTGCCAAAGGGACATAATTGAGGAAGAGTTGGTACATATACGACAATTCCTCAAGAAGCTCGGAGAAGCACAGGCAACCGACAACAGCGTAGGAACAGTCCCATCGAAATCAAAAATAGGAGGTGAAGTTGGATCAAGTGAGCAAGATAGGATCTAGACGACAGTGCAGTCGAGCTCGAAATTTCACGTCATACCTAGAATGTTGTGCATGGATGAAATCGTGGGGTAGACACCCCTAAAGGACTTGGCTCAAATACAGTTGGTATTGACGTGGATACCAACCAAGGCCTTGTATAAACTGAAATTCAACGTTACACAGAAGGTACAGTCTTGCGCACGCACAGATGCAGTAAAATTGTAGCAAGAATTGGTACTCGAGCAGGCTAAGCTTGAGACCAAAGATGAGAAGGACCACACGAATAGGATGGAGAAGAAATTTTCCATATCCTATGAGAAAATCCCAAAGAACACGCAAATGGACGAACTCATGGTGACACAGAAGATTGATCAAATTCTGCAGATAATCGATCAATACCAATAGGAGATCGAGCACCTCTGGGAGCAGCTCACACCTACCACTCCACCAAAGGTGAAGGAGCAAAGGAAGCAGGATGAAACAACATAGATAAAGGTGATAGAGTGAAGAGTCCGCGTGGCAGCTGACTTGTTCAAGAAAGCAACACAGCTTTGGATGAAGCTAGAAGAGGATCAATAGGTCCAACAGTGGGACCAGGATGGAGAAAGGATATGCACAACTATCTAGGACCTCAAGTAGAGGCATAAGACAATGTCGATCATAGAGTATGTCAAAGGAGCGTGGGATATGAAGAAACTGCAGGCATAACTCATAGTTGCGCAGACACAGAAAAAGGAGTGCCAGGCTCAAACAAAACCGCTCCAGGAGCGAGCAATGGAGGTCATTTCATAGGCGGAGGAAGCCAAAATGAATATGGCACAAACCCAGGCATAGTTTTCAAGGATGGTCAGTGACGAGATTGTAGTGCAGGTATTGGACACACTCAAGGAGAATACCACATAGGCCCAAACGCAAGCAACGGAACTCACAGAGAAGTTCCAAGTGATCGCAAGAGAGATCGATGAAGCACACAAGGGTTATGTGGCTCGAGATGAGCCACATGTCAGTGTTGGGGGCATGTTGGAATCAAGTTGAATCATAAAGAAAGGTTATTTTGAAAGGAAAGGCATGCAAGAGGAAAGTGATAGCTAGAAGGAAAAGTAGCACGCGTGCATGCATGGAAGACCTAACGATTCTAGAGTTAGGGTTTTTGTAATACATTGTAATGGCTGATGAGAAAAAAACACATATAAATAGATAGCTAGGAGGTCTAGGAAAAAATTTATGATATATGGAGTATTACTCATGTAGGAAGAAGTAACTAGTATGTAACAATACTGTAATCCAATCCAATCTTGTAAGTTGTTGAGTTGTAGAGGGTCATAAGGGTAGATCTTGAGGGTTAGACCATAGGCTGAGGAGCCTGGTATGATCTAGTCCACCTCATCATAGATCTCTACCCGACTAAGGATGAGTTGTAAAGCACATGGCACTGTAGTTTTGGAACTGCCATAAGAAAAGAGCTTGAGAGCCAGATCTTTGTGGACATAGCCCAGGATGGGTTGAACCATGGTAACACCTGTGTTATGTGATTGAATGTTTGTGTCTCTTTTACTGTCAATAAGTAGATGTTAGAATAATGTAGGAATGAATTAACGAATCTAATTTTGTTACATGCATGAATGAGAATGATGACATATTGCTCAAATAAGTAGATAGAATTCACAGCGTGCAATTCACATATGCCCATTCAGTCCTAGATTGCAAGAACTTTAGTATTGCGGACACCCATTAAGACTATCTCGGGTGAGATTGTGCAGTGCACTCTGGGCACTGCACTTCCTTATGGTTTACCAGGAGGGCCGATATTTTTATAAGATTTGTTGGATCCCCAGTACATCTGAACCTGGGTCAAATCAAGTTAAAGGTATAACTAAGATAACCAATGAACAACCATGAAGGATCTGGGATATATGCTTGATCCTTTAAACCATATTTTCCTAGAATTATAGTTTTGAACAACTTTGAGATCCGTGAGAAATGGATCTATGTGATCTCGTATGCATTGTATAAATAAGGGTAATCGAACCTTTAGAGGGATATGTACACACTTCTGATATAAGATTGTTGTAATGAAATTGTTGTTGAAATTAATATAAGTTCTGGCTACTATTTCATTGAGTGAATTGCATGTGTTGAGTTTATAAAATCTTGATTCTTATATGATATTTCTAAGTAGTGTTCCCCAAACCAAGAGGCCCCCCTGAGGAGGATTACACTGCTCATTTCTTTCATTATTGGTATTGTCTATCTGTTTCCTTGATTTACATTTCTATCGTTTATTTCACACAAGATTATTCATTTATGTTTAACACAAGATAACTAGCACAATAGACATCAGTTGAACAAATTGATTGTTATTTCCATAACAGGAACTCTCATTGCCTGATATGAATGAAAAAAAATTCTTAACAGTATAGTAGATTGATGATCCTAAGTGTTAGAATTATTCTAGTTTCTTTTATTATTCTCTTTCTGCAGCTGAACAAAACTTTGTTTCTATAGCTAAGGCAGTGAACACTTTTCCTATTTGCATAGTAATCATTTAGGTAGAAATTGGAAGCTAAGGCCTGCATATATTTTTCATGCACTTCATCAATTTACGATTCCCAATTTGATAATTTAATGTAGTAGAGTTCACCTATTGAACTAACTAACAATTGGGATATGCATGTGGCATCCATAAGTCTTAAATTGTGTGGACAGAAGAATGATGGTATTATTGTAAAATGAGAGCACTCACTTGTGAGAATGTAAAATAGGAGAATATTAGGCTTGGTTTGTGATATATTATGTTCTTTAGAAAATCTATAAGCATCTTCTTCGATTTAGACAAAAGGGGAAACCATCAAGGAATTATATGCAAGAAAAAATGGAAGTTTCCCTATGAAATATTCCTATTGTACCATATGGGAATGTACAGGAACAAGCATTGATTTTTCTATGTTTGATGATAAGGATTAATCTTGAGAGGGACATGATGAAATATTCTAATTGTTTTCAAGGAAAATGCAAGCTAATGGCCATTATGAGTATGATATGGACTACATATCATCCCAAAAAAGATGGAAATCAGTAAATGCACACTATAAGATGTTTACTTATTCAAAGCAATTTTGTAATGTGTTTCAAAAGATGGGTCGAGCAACACTTGCAAGTTATGATGCATATGATGGGATAAAATGAATTTTAGCAAAGAGAGAAACCTCGTTCTTGGAAAGGGATAAATTGGCTTGGAATTTGTCTTCAAGTATGAAAAAAATGCATATTAGAAGAAGTGATAAAGTAAAAAATGGAGATAGTTTTAGTGAGCATGAGTTGAACTCAAAATGGCTTGCTTGATTGACATTTGAAAGAATTTTTTTATATTTGAAAGGTGAGAAAATGAAAAGTGTCATTTGGTTCATTTGTAAATGTTCATCGGAAAATGTGACAAACATAAAAAGTGCCCAATTTATAAAAAGTGAAACCACTGGTGATTAGTGGAGTATTGGATGCTTTAAGAGAAAGTGGGACATCAACTATGAAAGGTTTTAGGCCTATCAACTACCTTTTTCTATTTTGAGAATGCAATTACTAAAACTCAACATTGAAAAATAAATAAAAGGCCAGCATTGGGGACTAAGAGGGGGTTGGAGTTTTATTGCACTAGAAGGTTGAAGATGCTCAAAACCCACATGGCCATTAGCTTACCAGTAGATCGAGGAACTAGCCGATGGATTAATCACCTTCATTTTTTGATTCTATGATTTTCTCAGTTTATGTATTTTCTTCAGTTAATCAAAGACTTTATATCTTGAGTGACTATAAGTTTTCACATGATTTTGTTTCAGAAATAAAGATTTATTTTGTGGACTTTTCTCACTATTTTCTTTACAAGTGTCTATGAACATTATGTCAAGTTATAATCAGTAAATACTTGTTCTTTTCTATATATTATTTTGACTGAATCTTAGGGTTATGAGTGGTATTGTTTTCTTTAAAAGAATTAGAATGGGTTCAAAATGCATGGATACCTATTAGAAATAAAGAACTTACTAATCACAACTCAAGATTGTGCAAGGGTTTATGTTACTACTAAGTTATGTGATTTCAGTGAAGTGGCCAATATGTCTTCTTTCATAATGTTGACTTCATTTGAACATTCCAATACAATTTATTTCTTATCAAAAGTACTAAGGACTTTCATTCTCCTTATTATTTTTGATATTCTGTCATTTCTCAGTGTCAAGGATTTCCACGTCATTGCCACTAAAATTTGAGACATTTCTTCTGTATCTTTCATTAAATGTTTTAGTCTATTTGCAATGTTGGATAAAGGTTCCCAATGGAAAGGTTGTGTTCTGGTAATTTATTTGGAGCTTATTTCTATCTTTGACTATTATTAATTATCTGGATTTATATTATTTATTAATCATTCAAAACTGGCAATGGTGTTTACATTAAATAGTTGTTCTAAGGAAACTCAGAACAATAATATTTGTGAAATTTTGAGGGTTACACCCTCTAGCCAAAAGCCAGCTTGAGGACTAAATTGAGGATGATTTTTTCCAAGCATCTATAGGGTGACTTGTAAGTGTTCCCTCACTAGGAACAACTTTAGAAACAACATCCAATTTGGTGTCGTTGTTGGAGATGAAGTTAAAAAGTTTATTTCATTGGTAGATGACAAAATACTAGATTATGAGTCCTAGTGGTGAACATGAATAGAAAAACATGTTTCTTGTTTGTTTAAAGAATATTTTTCAATTAGAGTTTTCACCTGGTGACTCTAAACTATTAAAGTCTCCAATGGGAAGATAACTCTATTGAAAATGAATAATATCTTTAAAATTGTTAGGTACATGATGAAAGCTTTCTTTCGAGAATTTGTAGTTTTGTTACTCAATCTTTTATTGTTCTTCCCTATGTATTTGAAAAATACTTTTCTCTATTTTATAGATTGGGAGAATCATAGGGTTACAATCTTACGTTGTTTTTTGCAGCAAGAAATTTTGAGTTCTTATTACACTCTGCACTTGAGTGAGCCTTATGCATTGTTATCTTTTGAACACAATGTTAATCCCATTACATTTGTATCTATACAAATCCCACTTGAGCAAGAAACCTAAGTATATTATTCCCTAGTAATCAACAAGAAACATCAAGAAACATTTTATAAGTAAGTCTCTATAGTTTGTGTCTCGAATCAGCATCAAGAAACATTTTCCCCTATATGGAGAGTTGTATCTTCTATATGGAGAGACAAAAGATTTGTTATGTGTTGGTTCGTCTTTTTCTTTTTCTAATGACTGTAATAACAGAATATGAAGAGCTATATGTGAAATAATTCAAGAAAATGAAGAGTTGAATAGTGTTTCCAAAAATATAAATTAGAAGATCAATAAGGATGTAGAAGACTTTGATTTTTTTTTGTGGAGTGTTATGAAGATATATCTGGCAACAGTAATTCTGAAAATGCACTTGAACAATTCCAAGAAAATGTTATCCTTTCCTCTATTTTAGAAGACAAAAATCAGCATTCTCAAGAGCAATTTGGAATTTTTGGTAAGCATAAATACATAGTTTTTCAAGAAGACTTAGAAGAAGAACAAGTTCCCACTAATTTTACAATTGAGGATACACAAAGTTTGATATATGGGATGCAGTTTTGAAATGTTGTTTTTTTATTGACTTTTTCTTGTAGTTATAATTCAAAAGAAGAAATTTCATAAACATATAATGAGGAAGGGAGTTGCATAGCTAACCCAAGTTTGTCACTTTATATGCAAAAGGTAAATATGCCTATACTTACCTTGGTGAACCAAGAGCTTCCCACTAACAAATTTGACGATCCAATTGAAGTTTGGTTGGATTCCATTCTATCAAAAACATCAACTACTTATAGACTTTTTGAAGACAGTGCTTGTGGGTTGTAAGTATAAATTTTGTATTCAGTTTGGGTCACGATTGTTAACATTGATTCTTTTAGGTTTGACTAAGGGAATTCGTAGGTTTAATTTTATAAACAAAATCATATTTTGGTTTCATTGGAAATTTGTTTTCACCTAACCTGGTTAATTTTTCTAATTAGAATAGGAAGATTTGTACATAAATAAACTTGTTTACTTGTTTTGAGCAGTAGCATAGTCTTTTAATATGGTTCATATTTTAATAAGAATGGTAGGATTTGAAGATAAAATAAAAATAGGGGAATTATGAAATCTTTTTGTCTCAGTCATCACATTGGTCATAGTGGAAATAATTTTATTGATTGATGGATATACCTTGTATGTTGTCGTGATGAGATTGGGAAACATTTCTAAAAGAAAATCTCATAATTTGGTTGAAAGGGATGTTATTTTTGTAATCATGTCCTAGAGATTGGTTGGGTGTCAAATTTCAAATTGATTATCTTTATTTACTCAAGTTTCCATATCCATACATAACTTTAAAGAATAGATGGTCATGTAGAAAGATAGATTTAATATTGTGGGTGATCCGGATTATTTTCAGCACGAAATGAGATCGAATATATAATAAAGAAATGTACAGAGATATCTCATATATAAAATAATATAACAAAAATATATCAGAGATGCAACCATACATACAGAGATATAGTAATACACATTTTCTATAAATGAGCGAAATGTACAAAACTGTAGAAATACAGAGTGAAAAACTCGCTAGAATTGTGGAAACTTATCTCTGAGAAGAGATGTGATGGCTACATTCATTCGCAAGAAGATGATTATTACAATGAGGCTCCAAAGGAATTTTTAACATAAAGAGAATCCAAAACTCTAACCCCAGAAGATGAAAATCCAACATTTGTTTGGACCCCGTTTTGGGTAGTTTGGTGTATCAACTTCCCAAGGGCGTAACTTTGGCATACAATCTTTGTTTGGGGCGCATGATAGCTCGTTGGAAATGTATCAACAAGGAGATTCATTTTGGGGGCTTAATGAGAGACTTTGTTTTTCATTGAGGTGATCGATCCTGAAAAAACTTCATTTAGGCCTCAAAATGGCCCCAAAATTTTAGGAACCGAAAAACTGTTAAAAATAGTAAATTGTGAGAACATTGTTTTGAACCAGTTGGAATTGGTGGGTGGCCACCGATATACACCTAGATCAATGGGTATGGACATATTAAATGGGTATACATTATGATGTGGAAATATCCAACTTATCTTCAATAATAGACATCATCCCTCTATTTATAAACACATTGATATCCCTCATTTGATGATGCTTAAAACATAAATAAAATGGAGATGGTGAAAGTAAATTCAATTGAGAAATGCAGGTATCTCCATCAGATCTATGGATTTCCATTGGTAGCGGAGAAAGGTCTATGATGTCAGGGTAACTACACCATAGGCTATGGATTCTTTTGGTAGTTGTAACACCTTATTTCCCCCAGCTTGTAAATATAACTATAATGGCCAACAAACTATGGAAAACTCCATATGTGTGAATGTTGATTCGATGGACCTTTGTATGAAAGGTAAATGAATGTAAATATTGTTATTTACAAGAAAATGTGTAAGTGTTGCATGACTGCTGAAAGGGGGGTGTACTTAGAAAGATCACGAATGTTATACAAAGTGTTGGCATAGGGGTAGACCCAGGGTTCAACGCTTACAATAGTGCACCAACAAAACCCTAACTACCGGCCCTTTTGGAAACACCTGCGAAGCAGATGAAATCTCACCCATGGTAGAGGAAGGGGCGGTTGCAGGACTCAGATGTCTACAACCTTAGTTGGGATATGGATCTGTGATTGTAACACCTTAACAGAGAACTTAGTAATTATAGTTCATTAGTATTCAGCCTTAGTTTACAGCACAGCTAAACCCTAATAATAGATCAGCGCAGTATTCACACAGATCCAATATATTCAAGCACTAAGCATACCAACATAGATCAGATCTAGCATTCATTCATATTATTCATCACTAAACCATCACATTAGATTCTTCTAAGAATATATCAGTGCACTAATCATTTAACCACATAAACAAGAGAACAACCATAAAGCACAAAGAAACCATAATGCAGGATATACGTGGTTCACCCCACCCTGGGGCTACATCCATCAACTCTTCTTCTTTATTCCTTTCTGTCAATCTTCTACATGCATAGAGCCATGATATCTTACTCCGTAGAGAAAAAGAGATCTGCGCGCACTCCGCTAGATCCTCCTTCCCTGAGTTATAGCACAAAGCCTCTTCACAGTCTCTTACAATCACTTGCACTTAGCTCTGCAAGTTCCCAACATAGCATGCACAAAGCACTTACAAGTTGCACTTATCACAGTACCAAAAACCTCTTCTCTGATCACATAGATCGAACTACTTCCTACATCTCCTAGATTTCTATTTATACATTGCAAAAATGGCCTAAACATGGGTAAAGCCATGGGCCGACATCCCCATACCCGTTACATAAGCCCACAACACAAAAATCCCTAAAAACGGGCCTAGATCCCATGATCTCCTCTTCGACTTGTGATCTGCCTTCGACAGCTTGTCGAAGTCCCAAAACTAGGTCAAACATGACCAAGGATCCTCAAAACTTGGTCAAGGGCCAACAGGCCCCCAAAACTCACATGTGACTCGTCCCAAGTCACTCTAGTCTAGGTAGCTCTGCTTCAAAAGACTCGAGCTTGACTTGAGCTGCTTCGACCTATTATTGCACCATGGCCTTCTGCTCGGTGAACTCTTAGATTACTTCTTCATTTTCAAGTCCCTCTAAGCGTTGTTCAGTTATAGTGACGACTTGCTCCAGTTCTTCTCCTCGACCTTCAATCTCTGTGAATAGTTGGCAAGCCTCATCCTGTATTAATTGGAGCCTCTGAGTCACTTCCATGAATTTTCTCTGAATGGTGTGGACCTATTGTTGGGCAGTGCATTGTTCTTGGGATTGCTTGATCCTCTCAATGGTTGACAAGGGCTTCAACTGTGCCTGTACTGTTTATGCTTGCTTCTTTTCCTCCTGGAGTTGTGACTCCAGTGCCTTCATTTCAGGATCCTCAGTGAGTCGCTCATAAGTCTGTGCACTACGATCACTTAGTTGTTTACATTCCATGGATAGGACCTTGATTCTCTCAACTGCACTTTGAGAAGTTGCTTCTCTTTGATCTCGTACATCTGGCGGAGTGTTGGGAACTATTCATATCTCTAAGTCTACTATTCTTTGTTAAAGTTGTTGGATAGCTTCTGCGAGCTGCGCTACTTGATGCTCCACTCATTCTTCTACCTTTGTCTCTAAGCCTGTCACAAAGAGAAGTGATATGACGACTGCTTCTTTGACTCCAAGCTACTCTGTGAGAAAATTCTCTTTCTCCTTATGGATTTGTGCTTTCTCCTCTTTAAACTTGGTTTGAAGGTCATCCTTCTCTTTTTGTGCAACCTGGCATTGCTCTACCATTTCCTCTTGGAATTGTTTTAGGGCCGTTGTGGCCTGGTCTTTCTCATATTTTTCTCGATGAAGGTGAGATTCAATCACATTAGCTAGTCTATGAAGTTGGGCAGGCTCATCTCCCAACTCTGGTTCTTCTGATGGCGGGGGCACAGTGGATATTGCACAGCTAGATTGAAGGGCCTGTTGTACACCTCTGAGCTCAACCTCAATCCTGTTGTACATCTCCTCCTACTTGGATTCATGTTTTTGTAATATGTCCTGTGAGGCATCTTCTACAACTGTGATGATGAAGTCGAAGTCATCTATAGTGAGCACAGTCTGCATCTTAGTCAAGGTGGCTCTGGATCTATTTTGGGAAGTGGATTTTGTGGGGGAAACCTTCCTTTTCTTTAAGGGATAAGCCTCATCAATAGGATCCCTAGGTGGTGTTGCTTCTCGCTACTTTTGTTGCTCTTCTTTTTCGTTGGTCTCTTCTTGATCTGCTTTGTCATTACCCCTTCGTCCAGGTGATACTAAAGCAGTTTCTTCCAATGCGCTGCTCAAGTTTTGGACCTCTTCAATCTTCTTCCTTCTGCTAGGTCCAGGCGTATCCTTTTCTTCATGAGTGGTCTCTGGTCTTCCAATTAGTTTAGGGTTTGACATTTTAGCGAGGTCAGCAGATATGAGGAGCTCTACAGACCAGTCCTTGGTTATATCTTCGAGGTCCTCCTCTGTGAGCTTGTAGTATGAATAAAGCTCTTCTTTATGCTCATCTGCATGTGCGTTGATATAAATGAAGTGTTGATCTGTGAAGAACTTCATGAGGGGTCGGAACCGATGTAGGGTGTTTGGCGTCATGAGAGGGACAACTTCGATAACCCTCTTCAATTGGAGATAATATGTATGAAATACCATGTTCGACTGCCACTGTTTTCCCATATTGCTCGAGTACCAAAGCATGGTGAACTTCATAGTGAGAGGATCAAACGGCTTAATGTCTGGGAAGGTCACACCTTCCGGCATCTCCCAAGCGGTAAATTTGATGAGGATCAACAGCCATCTAAAGTGGAACTCATAGCCCTGATCATGAGCTTTGCGACAATCTAATTCTAGCTAGTTGACCAATTACTTCACCCAGTTCATCTGGAGCCCTTATACACATTTCCCAGCGAGGTCAACAATCAATCTTGTGACTTGTGTAGGTCTGTTCTTTCTTGTGAGCTTTCCTGCGATCAACTGGCAGGCCAGGCACACTGCGTCATTCTGGATGGAAGCTACCTTGTAGCCTCGCGTTCCTTTTTCTACATCATCATATGTGTCTTTGATCTTCTGTGCCAATGTGTGATCTGTAGCCTTCTCTGGGTAGAAGTCTTGTAGGTCGAGTCCATGCATGCTCAATCCGGTGATCATATGGATCAGTGTCAGATTGACTATGATGCGTCGATCTAGCCATAGGTAGCCGCCATGGTAGCACAAGAGCAGGAGCTTAACACACGCGTTAACCTCCTGGTGCCTTCCAAAGTGGGGAATCTTCATTACATTAAAGAGGGTGGACTGCACGAGGTTCACAGTCCATGGCTGGGGGATTATTTTTGAGTTCTTCCCCTTCATCCTGGTCAAGTATTTGTAAGGAGCAAGCATACTATGGTTCTTGAGAATGAGGTCTCCTAGGTTGAATTCATTGAACTTAAAAGTCACGATCTTATCCTGTTGCGTTCTAACTGCACGTATCCCCTTCAGGAGGTATGCAGTAACCATGGTGTAATCAAAGTCTCTCGGGACACTATCATGACTCACCGCACCAGCCAGAGGCGGGATGTAGTCAGGTACGATGGTTGGGATTAGCTTCATGTTTGCCAAGTCATCTCGGTGCTTGGTTTTCTTCTTTGATGTCGGTCGAGATGGTCTGAATCCGCAAGAAGTCAAAGGAGAGGCTTGCACTCCTCTCATTGATGATGCTTGAATACCTACGGACATTACTTTTTTGGCCATGAGATCGATGAGAACTTCTTCGACGAATTTCTCTGCAGAGCTGAGCTCGTCCGACATACACGCTTAGATCGAATAACTCGAGTGGATGGATGAGTGCACAATGCAATGGAATAGGTGTCGATCTCAATAAACATAGCGTGTTAGCAATGAGTTGGCTTGGATATCATTCGCAAAAGTGTTCTTAGTGCAACAGTCGATGGACTAAGTAGACACGATGTAACGAATCTCTCCAACGGACAAGAGGGCTTCATCAATGCGGTTATGTCCATTGCGACGTGGTCCCAATAGTCTGATGGTGAGATTTCTGGCCATAACTGTTGTTCTAACCGTTTAGATCGTCAGGCTAAGAGTTATAATGGTTTCAACGGCTATATCATTTCATCATGGTGAAGTGCCATGTTGCATTGTTTTGACATCCCAGTGAAGTTCCAGTCTTGCAAACCTTCCTTCTACGAAGTACCCTCTGGAAAATTCTGCAACTTTTTTATCTTTTCTCTCTTCTTACTAAGCTTTCTAGCCTTCTTCCCATTGATCTTCGTCTCGGTGTCCCTCTTTCCATTCTAATTCTTATCTCCTTTTTGCATAGTAACTTCGCGTTGTTGAGATTCTTTCATAGGGTTAGAGAGTAATACTTCTTCTCTATCTGGGGTAGGTTCTCTACTCATCTGTGAGTTTGCTTGTGTTCTTTCAACTTCGATATCCAAGCTTCTAGTTCTAAGTAGCTTTGATCTGTTCTCCTGGTCTTCAATCAAGTGTGTTATCCTCCTAGTCATGAAATCTTTTAATTCTTACTTCTTCTGCTCTAAGACTTCCTCTTTTTTTCTTCTGGCCTAATCCTTTTCAATCCAAGGTTTTCCTAGTAATATAGAAAATGGGGCATTGTTCTCAATAAGTTTAAGAACCTCAAAATCTTCATTTGTTGAACTTCCATGAGAACTCATAGATATCTGGGTGAGTCTTCCACATAGGGTTATCATCTTTCCCCTAAATAATCTTATTTCTCCCAATGAAGGAGTCATAGAAGGATTTCTTAAAGTTTCCCAAGTTCTTTTTGTCATGATATTTACCTGTGTTTCTTCATCCAGAACACAATCAATGTCGAAGTCTCTTATTCTTTATTCTATGCATTCTTTTCCTTTGAAGATCTCTGATAAGTTGATATTTATGTGATCATTTAGGGTTTCTTTTATTTGTACCAATACATTCGTTGATTCTTTTTGGGGTTCTTCCATGGTCTCAGTTTCTTGAACTTCCTAAGGGTTTTCTTGTCTCATATTCATTCTTTCGAGCTTAGTAATCATTATAGGGAAATCTAAAACTTCATGATCCATAGATTTACAACAAAGACAACTAAGTCTTCTACCAGGGTATTCCTTAGCAAGATGTCTCAGTCTTCTGCAACTGTAACAAAGGGTTAATCCTCGCTTTCTTTTAAATGATCCCCATCCTTTCCTGTACTGTGCACTAGGATCATAGTAGTTAACATGCAAAAAATTCTTTCTAGGATCCTGCATGCATTTGTTAGTCCATACATTCTTTCTATGCATAGGAATAACATATATTTCACTA
Source organism: Picea engelmannii (assembly GCA_009831015.1). Lineage (NCBI taxonomy): Eukaryota > Viridiplantae > Streptophyta > Pinopsida > Pinales > Pinaceae > Picea > Picea engelmannii. Next base: position 336,282 of record ML779495.1, on the reverse strand, counting down.
TTTTTGTCAGATCTACTCATATCAAATCTTATTTCATCTAGTTGTCCCCTACTTTTCAAGCTAGGACAAAATTTATCAAACATACCTAGATCCGTACTTTTGAAACAAAAACTTCCACTTATATTACCTTTTCAATCAAAACCTTTCACTGTTCTTACCTTTATCATAGCACAAAGATTTCAGATCTTACCTCTTTAACCAAAAATTCTTACTTTAATTTTATCAGAGCACAAAGCTTTCAGGTCTTACCTCTTTTCTTCAAATCTGAATTTTCTTCTTGGCACAAATCTTCACAGGTCAAGTAGAATATTGTGCACTAGGGCAACAGATCTACACATAGAGCTTTCTCTTTTCTTTAGTTCCCAGAAATCACAGTTTCAGGTCCCAACAACGGAACCATTTGTTGGCACAGGGGAAGACCCAGGTTTCAACGCTTACAACAGTGCACCAACAAAACCCTAACTACTAGCCCTTTTAGAAACACCTGTGAAGTAGATGAAGTCTCACTCGAGGTAGAGGCAGGGGTGGTTGTAGGACTCATATGTATACAACCTTAGTTGGGACAGATTTGTGATTATAACACCTTAATAGAGAACTTAGAAATTATAGTTCATTAGTATTCAGCCTTAGTTTATAGCGTAGCTAAACCCTAATAATAGATCAACACAGTATTCAAATAGATCCAATAGATTCAAGCACTAAGAATATCAACATAGATCAGATCTAGCATTCATTCATATTATTCAGCACTAAGCTATCACATTAGATTCTTATAAGCATATATCAGTGCACTAAGCATTTAAGCACATAAACAAGAGAACAACCATAAATTACAAAGCAACCACAACGCAGGATATACGTGGTTCACCCCACCCCGGGGCTACGTCTACCAACTCTTCTTCTTTATTCCTTTCTGTCAATCTTCTACATGCACAAAGCCATGATATCTTACTCTGTAGAGGACAAGATATCTACACACACTCCGCTAGATCCTCTTTCCACGAGTTACATCACAAATCCTCTTCACAGTCTCTTACAATCACTTGAACTTAGCTCTGCAAGTTCCCAACATAGCATGCACAAAGCACTTACAAGTTGCACTTAGCACAGTACAAAAAACCTCTTCTCTGATCACATAGATCGAACTACTTCCTACATCGCCTAGCTTTCTATTTATACCTTACAAAAAGGGCTTAAACATGGGTAAACCCATGGTACAACATCCCCATACCCATTACATAAGCCCAAAACCCAAAAATCCTTAAAAAGGGGTCAAGATACCGCGATCTCCTCTTTGACTTGCGCTCCACCTTAGATAGCCTATCGAAGTTCCAAAAATAGGTCAAACATGACCAAGGATCCTCAAAACTTGGTCAAGGGACAACACAAAGAAATGGTGAAGGGGACCAAAAATGGTTGCATTAACCTTCACCAAACCAATACTTACTGGATTTAATTTCCCAGGACCAGAACAGTCCTCTGACCCAGAAATGAAGTACAGTTAGGTTGGCAGGTGGGAATACCTCCTTAAGAATTAATGAGGGGATGGGGCATAGAACCCATCTATAAGGATTCATTACTTGACTGCAGGTTGGGGATTTGAGCCACAAAAAACCTTGCTGAAAGAGGCGAGAAAGGAAGGTGTGGTGGGTAGAGGGAGACCTTCGAAGAGTGCAAAGATGGGAGGTAAATCTCTCGGGTTCAAGGAAGAACTAGAAATAAGCATTCTAGTCCTAGGAAATGGCGAGGGATATTATGATACAAGATGATAAATTATTTTGGTCCTCCTTGTTTGGTATCATGTAAACCATTTCCAAGACCTTGTGGGAGGAGGAGAGTAACCTTCATCCCTATTGTTGTTGAGCCAGCAGACAATATTGTGTATCAGAGCATCACGGTATATCTCAGGGGTGGATAGTGATAAATCCATTTGGAGTGACTAAGCCTATGGTTGGGTGGAAATGGGCACCCCTTCCAGCAGTCACTTCACATTGTCTGGTTTTGATAAGTATTTTCCCTTCTTTATTTTTTGAACTGGAATGATGGATGAATACTTGGACTTATGCATGTGTGCATTTATAAATTTATTATGTGTGAAATGGATATGTTATGTGCATGATTTCATATCCTTGTGAACTTACACTTCCAACTGATAGACTGTATGCCCAACTTAACTTCGAAGGCTTCCTGGGGCATAAGTTGTTAAAATGGTCGAAATAGGAGATATCGTGTCGACCTGAAACCATCCATCTGAAGAGGATACCTCTTCCAGACCCCTTTTTCATGCGACTGGAATTCCAGACCCAAGTCCTTAACCCTTTCATGGTAATTCTTAGGAGGGGTAGCGAAGTTGAAGCCTTGAAAAGAGGAGGTCTCTTCGTTTAGAAGACAAGTGGAAGAGATCCGTTTGAAAGGACCCACATGATCGATACCTAGGAAACTTGGTATAAGCCTAAGGAAACCATGTCTTCCTTGCTTCGTAGCTCCAGAAGTCCGAGACTTTAGAGAAAGATAGACCTTACTAGCCTTACGCAGACTGGAGGTGACCGGGGGACTTGGTCTCCCATGAAATTGACCAACGATAGGTGGTTCTCTAGGTGGTTGGGTGGACCCATCTCGCCAATTAAACCAAGGTCCGAAACCCTGAAGGCGGGGGCCACAAAGGACCCAGCACCGTAGATCGTGGGATCCTTTGGATCCTTTCTCAACCATTGATACATCGTGAACGCGTGGTACTGGTCTCTCTAATTCGGAGATTGGACACTTCAGAAGGTAAGAGGAGTTTGCATAGAAACACTCCCGAACGCCAAAACCTTGAAGTAACCAAAGTCATGGATCTATAGGTCTACGTGACCAGATATCAACTATGACATCTAAGGAATGTAGAAGACTATCATCCCAAGGTGACAAGGTATAGTGACATCATCCCTGGTGACGTGGATCCCATCTTAATGAGCCATGTGCCACCTGGTTTCATGCACATTACCTACCCCATAGGACCCCTGGATCGCGACATGCATCACTTTTGGTGAGGGCATGTGTCACCCCTGATCCAACTATGTGTCATCCTCTGGTACATGCCCACATAGCCAACATGGTTGGCAAAGGGACTGGGACTCCGAGAGTCCAAAACTTCGGAACTTCGGAGGATTTGGAGCATAGTATCGTAGAGAGTACAAGGAAGACTCGAAGCCTGAATTAGCGGTGTATATTTGAACCATCCATTGGACAGGACAAGTGTCGACATATCCCACTCTCTGTAGCAAATGTACTCCAAAAGATTGGAAGAGTGGAGGGTCGGTAACTCCCAAAGCCCAAGACCCAAAGTCAATATCAGTCATTGGTTGTGGCAAGAGTATGGACCGTCGATTTGACCCATGTCTATTCGCGAGTACAGAGTCCAGCGGAATCGGAATCAGGTGAGTCAAGAACACCCGAAGTCTGAAGTCCTAACCCGCGCGAGGAACCTATTGAGTCGGATGCATGCGGAGGTCCCATGGCCTCGACCAATGAACACCCAAGGAACTTGGGAGAGGTGCATCTGCCAATTCTAATCTTGGTTCTAAGCATGGTGACCGGGATTGGAAAGCTTTGAACGAGCAAAATGGGATTTGAGACCCCGAATGGAGGTCTTTAGTTCTTAAGAAGAACGAAATTTCAACGCCCCACCGTGGGTGTGTTACAAATTGGTTTCAAAGAATGGTTACAACACATGGCCTACTTGGGCTCATGGAAAAGTTGTGTAAAAACCACATTAAAGAGATTTAAGGGTGACACCCTACCTTACTTCCTTCCTAAAAAGTTTGGTTAAGCCCCTATTACATAAAAGAGTGAAAGCTTCATGTTGTGTGTGTGTGTATTTAATAAATATGAGCTATGTGTTGTTCATAAACTAATATATTGTTAGCTAATATCAAGTGTTTTGTCAGCAATCAAGCAGTCGGTCAGTCGCAGGAAACTGTAGGCATAAAGGATGGTGACGTGCCATGAAGTGGGGGATGGCTCCCACAATAGAGATGAAGAATCTGATGAGAGGATGATGGTAGAGACTTTTCGAGATCTGGATGAGACTGTAAGGAGCCTCATGGCCGAATTACAGAGATGCAAGGCTGACGATGAGAGATTGATAAAAGAGCAAGAGAATCAAATGGAAATTAATGCAGTCTTGTTGCAGAGTTTATCCGACATACAAAGACAGCTACAACATGGACCTGCCACCAGTCATGTGGATCGATGACAGATGAAGAGGAGTTGAATTCCACCTGAGATACAAAAACGTGGTCCCATAAGTGGCCACACTAGGAGGATTATGTCAAGGAAGGTCCAACCTGGAAACATGGGACACTCATCAGGAGAATCCTCTAGAAAGGAAACTGGTGACTCAGAGGAATATTCTAGTAATAAAACTAGCTCATATTCCCAAAGGAAAAGGAAAAAATGAAAGAATTCCAAAATTTATGACCCTAAAGAGTTCAAGAAAGCCAAACTACCCTCTTTCGATGGTGATATTAAGAAAGGGGAAGAGGCAGAAGCTTGGCTCCTTGGACTAAAGAAGTACTTCAGAGTTCATGATTTCTCTGAAAACTTGAAGGCTCGAATAGCCACCTTCAACTTGAATGGAAAGGCTTCCATTTGGTGGGACAAACTTAAGAATATGAAAGGAATCCATGAAGAGGACCTATCCTGGAAACGGTTTGAGAAAGACTTCAAGAAGAAGTATCTGTCAGAAAAATATTCTGAAGAGAAGACTAAAGAGTTCTATGAACTCAAGATGGGACAACTCACCTTAGAGGAATATGTCAGTAAATTCCTTCAGTTGTTGAGGTATGTACCCTACATAAGAGAGGAAAAGGTAAAAGTGAAATGATTTATCAGTGGGTTACCTCAAACCTACTAGAACAAGATTGAGTTTGACGAGACAAAGACCTTAGAAGACACTATCCAGAAGGCAAGGTATTGTTATGAACAGTTTGGGCATCAGACGGGACCTCACAAGGACTGTAAGAAGAAGAATAGTTTGGGGTTCAAGAAGAAGGGGTTTACATCCCCAAGATTTAATAACTATAGGAAGGATTCAAGGATGAGCCTTCCTACCCAAAGTGTGCACCAACATAATTTCCCCTCCCAGAGTGGAAATAAACCTTTTGGATCAACCCCAGGAAAGACTGACAACTCAAAGAAGGAACCCTTTAAATGTTGGGTTTGTGGAGAAGAACATCTACTGAGGCACTATCCGCACAGAAAAAAAAAACAGTAGGAGAGTTTACAACATCCAAGAAGCTACCACCATCAATCATGTGGCTAGGAGTATGCCACGAATTTATGCAGTTGTGGATAATAAACAATTCAACCACCAAGCGCCAGTGGTGGAGATGGAAGGTATGATCGCCAACCATCTAGTTTCTATTTTAATTGACCCTAGTTCTAATTTGAGTTATGTGGCCCCTCAGATGGTTGATAAGTGTAAATTGCAGCCACATAGACATGCTAAGCCATGGTTGGTAGAGTTATCCACTAGCACCAAAAGAAAAGTAGTGGAGGTCATACCAGCTTTCCAATTCATTATGGATGGATTGTCCACCCAAGCTACCCATAACATACTTCCCTTAGGATCTTATGGCCTGTTGATTGGTATGGAATGGCTAGTTGCATATAAAACTATGTTAGATTGTTACCATAAAACCTTAGAATGTATGAATGGAGAAGAGAGAAAGATAACCCTCTGAGGAATTCAGAAGCATGTCTTAGTGAGATGAATATTGGCCCTTCAAATGAAGAAGTATTTCAAAAAGGGATGTCCTCTATATGCAATACATGTGTTGGAGACTGTTGAGGGTGATAGACCTAACCTAGAGGACTACCCCCTATTAAGGGAGTATAGGGATGTGTTTCCAGAAGAGGTATCGGTTTTACCCCCGAGAAGAGACATTTACTTCTCGATAGAACTTGCACCAGGAGTAGTGCTAGTGTCTAGGACACCCTATAGAATGAGTACACCCGAACTAGTTGAGCTCAAGATACAACTAAAATAAATGATGGACAAAGGCTACATACGGCCCAGTGTATCTCCGTGGGGAGCATCAATTCTGTTTGTGAAGATGAAAGATGGCACACTCCGACTGTGCATAGATTATAGACAACTCAGTAAGACAACCATAAATAACAAGTACTCCTTGCCAAGAATCGATGACTTGTTCGATCAATTAGGGGGTGCCTTTATTTTCTCAAATATTGACTTGAGATCTGGATACCTTCAAGTTTGAATCAAGGATGAAGACATCCACAAAACTGCCTTCACGACAAGATATGGTCACTATGAATTTGCGGTAGTGCCATTTGGATTATCCAATGCCCCTGCCACTTTTATGTGCTTGATGAACATAAGGATGATTTTAAGGATGGAAATTTATTTTTAAATGTAGAAACCTGATCCAGGTGGATATCGGTGGCCACCCACCTTCTCCAACTGGCCCAAAACATGTTTCTGGCAATTTTGGTAATTTACTATTTTTAGCAGTTTTAACTTCCGGGGCCATTTTGAGGCC
>ML779495.1:301100-324164 GCA_009831015.1 Picea engelmannii | reverse complement strand
TTGTTTCCGCTGCATTTTTACAGTTTCAGCTTATTTCGTTATTTAATAGAAAACCAGTTTTACTGTATCTCTGTTATTTTCGTGTTAAGCACCTATTAATAATCTGTATTCATTTCGTTCTGCTCATAAAATCCGGATCAAAACCTTGGCGAATATTACTAATCCTTCATATGCCAACTATAAAATGTTTGGCGATATTTTTGTAAAAATATTCAAATTTCTAATGATTTTATATAGTTTGTATAAAATTTTGGCGATTTTTAAGGTAAAAAAATTGTATCCTTTAGAATTTGGGCAAATCATTTTTAGAATAGCGAATCCTTTTTTGGGAAAAAACATGGAAAATTAGCCCATGAGCGAAATTTAGCCCCTAAAATCATCATTGTGAGCAATGTACTCAGCAAACTCTTGGACAGATTTGTCTTGGTTTTTATTAATAATATCTTAATCTACTCCAAGAATAAAGAGGAACATGAAGAACATATTAGACTTGTACTTCAAGTGCTAAGAGAGCATCATGTCTATGCTAAGTTTAACAAGTGTGACTTTTTCCAAAAGCAAATACATTTCTTGGGCCATGTTATATGTTAGGGTCCTAACCCGCACATAGGTAGAAAAATATATTCGGATGTAATAAAGGTCAATATTAATAAGGCCTTTCAATAAAATAGAATAAGGAAGATGTAAGAAGACCTAATAGAAGCTTCTGCTTCTAAAAGGATATTCCTCTAGATGCTTCCTTTTAGTATAAATAGGAGTCAAGGGTATGAGAACCCTAGCTTGGATATTATTGTAATAGAGATCTGATCAACTAGAGGTTTCCCCCTCGAAGAGGCCTGTGAACATTGCTTTTAGATTCAAAGTGCTATTTATGTTGTTGTTCTTATATCATTTCAGTGTTATTGTGGTGAATGTTCTGGTTATATTGTTGTTATTCGGCCATTCCTAGCATTTTATTTCTGTTCTGCATACATTTTATATCTGGTATATTACAAGTGGTATCAGAGCACTTTCCTCGGCAGAAAGTGTGGGTGAAATTTTTTTTTTAGGGTAGAGACGTATTCCGGTGTCTTTAAGCCACAAAGATCTATTGTTACGTGCATAAACCCGCAGTTGAGGGATTCATACACGCAGGAAATACAAGTGGTACTTAAGAACACATCTGTTGGCCACCCTTGTAACCCCTGTTGGTACCCCTTCGAGTGGTAGCGCATCAGAAAACACCTATGTACGGATCAACCTAGATTACCTAAAGCCCTCTTTAGATAAACCGATCGATCGCCTAACTACTATAGTGTCACCGAGAACAACACTCGAGAAGATACTCTCTAGTACCTAGGTAGTCAGGTAGTACAAATAAGGGTACAGTCTATCCTCCTTAGTTAGTGCCCTGAGATATTGGGCCGAGTACTACTGTTGGACCCCGCACATATATCAGAGAGCTATAGCACAGGGAAAACACTTGTCTGTAGAACCCTTGAATACCTAACCCTTGGGGACAGAAACATAAACAAATCAAAATAGACAAGATCTATTGTCGTGCAAATGTGTTCGGGTTGTCAATTAAATACACATTTCTTTCCGGTTAAAGCATTTGGGCATTTCCTCTCTGCAGTATTCTTCAGACCGAACATAAAAAATAAAAAATAAAAAATAAAAGTCTAGAATTTTTTTCACCATTATTTCAACCCTATTCCATTGGATTCATCTCTTCTCCCTTATCACATTCATCCATATCATTTTTCGAAAAAACTTTTTTACCCCGCCCTCCCTTTTTTAGTTCCCCCATCCTCATGGACCATACTCATAGCCAAGACTTGGAAGATCGCTTCAACACCTTGTAGTTTGGTCTCATAGAGACCCAACAAGAAGTGAAACAACTCAGTGCCAATGTCACTGCCATCAATACAACCATGCAATCCTCAATGGGCGAAATCAAACAAGACCTCACCACCTAGCTTGAATCAGTCTTTTAGGCACTCTGCACTAAACTACATATCCCTACAGATAACCCTTCCTCTTCCTCACCCCCACATATTGAAGGTGACCATTCCTCTCATTCCCATACCTTGTAGAACCATCACTTTCAACGTGACCTACGCCTTCCATGGGTGGATGTGACCAAATTTGATGGCTCAGACCCCACTAGTTGGGTAACCCAAATGGAACATTACTTCTCTTTATACAACATTACAGATGACTTGACCAAACTCCGATATGGTGTTCTCCATCTAGATTAAGAACGTTGGAAATGGTGGCAATGGAGAAAAAATTCTCGTAAAGGGTATATTCCTTGGACACAATTTGTGGCAGAGCTTTATGAATGATTTGACACTGACACCAACCATTTGGGCCATTTGACAAAGCTGAAACAATTAGGAACAATGGAAGAATTTATAGCTGCCTTTGAGAACCTGGCTTTTAGAATAGAGGGCATGTCTGATGCCTTTTTCCGAGAGTGTTTTATCAGCGGCCTCAAGGATGAAATTCGGGCCCATGTTCTCATGGCTCGGCTTGAGAGTTGGGTGGAAGATATCAAAAGAGATAAAGAAGCACAACAGGTTGTATCTTCTCAAAAACTCAAACCCTCCTTCATCCCTCGCCCTAAACCAGTTAATCCCACTACTCCCTCTGCTCCACTAAAGATCCAAAAATTGACCCGAGCTAAAATGGATGAACGCCAACTTAAAGTCCTTTGTTATAATTGTGATGACAAATATTTTCTGGGCCACAAGTGTAAAGAACAAATTCTTTTTATGGCCATCTCCAAGGAGATTTCAGAAGAAGACGAAGAAACTCCCTCTATGTCTAAATCACCTGAATCCACTGACATAACCCCTCCCTCAGACCCTCCCGAAGTAGAACCAGTCATTTCACTCAATGCTCTCACTGGCTTCTCCACTCCCCAAACCCTCAAGCTAATCAGTTACATCAAGCATCGGAAGGTCATCATTCTGGTTGATAGTGGCAACACCCATAGTTTTATTCATCGTTGCATTGCCCAAGAAACTCATTGCTACATCCATGCCGTCAATAATTTCCAAATCATGATTGCCAATGGTGGTTCATGAAATGTGGAGGGTGTTGTGAAAATGTGCGTCTCCAAATTGGTGACTACCACCTGAAATCCCATATGTTTGCTATCGACATGGGAGGTTGTGACATTGTTCTGGGTGCAGGACTAGCTAAGGACTTTGGGTCCCATTCTCATGGATTTTAAAGACTTAACCATGCAATTCGACCAAGAGGGCTACCAATATAAGTTCCAAGGTATCACCACAGGTTCACCTAAGATCATTAGTTCCCATCGCATGGAAAAGATGCTCAAAAAGGGTCATTTTGGTGTTATCACCCAACTCCATGCCATACAAGAAACAAAGATACCTTTCATACCGCAAGACCTCCAAGCCATCCTTTCTAAACATCAATTGGTCTTTTCCACTCCCCAAGGCCTCCCTCCTTCACATGGTGTTCATGATCATTCCATTCCCCTTGTACCAAGAAGCCTTCCTCCTAATATCCGTCTGTATCATCACCCCTTTTCCCAAAAAAATGAAATTGATAAAATGGTCCAGGAACTCCTTAATGTCAGCGTTATTCACCCTAGTACGAGCCCCTATTCATCTTCTGTGGTCATGGTCCTAAAGAAAGAAGGTTCTTGGCAAATGTGTCCTGACTTCTGTGCCCTCAACAAACTTACCATCAAAGACAAATTCCCCATTCCTGTCATTGATGACCTCTTGGATGAATTGAGTGGCACCTAATTCTTCACTAAACTGGATCTTCATTCGGGCTACCACTAGATACATATGAAAGAGGCAGATATTCCCAGGATTGCCTTTAGAACTCATGAGGGACACTATGAGTTTTTGGTCATGCCCTTTGGCTTGTGTAATGCCCCCTCCACCTTCAATAGCCTCATGAATCATGTCTTCCATCCTTTTCTCCGCCATTTTGTCTTAGTTTTCTTTGATGATATCCTCATCTATAGCAAAACCTGGACAGACCATATTGCTCATGTGGATCAAGTTCTCCATCTACTCTCTCAGCACCAACTTTTCTTGAAACAATCTAAATGTTCTTTTGGTGCCTCGGAAGTTGAATACTTGGGTCATCTGGTTGGAAAAGATGGCATCAGGGTGGATCCTAAAAAGATTGAAGCTATGCAAGACTGGCCTCACCCAAAGACTCTTAAGATCTTGCGTGTATTTCTTGTCTTAATAGGGTATTATTGCAAGTTTGTTAAGAATTATGGGAAGATTGCAGCACCTCTCACTGCTCTCCTCAAAAAGAACTATTTTACTTAGACTCTTGTTGTTGCTCAATATTTTCAAACCTTGAAGATGACCATGTGCACCACTCCAGTCCTCGCCCTTCCCGATTTCACAAAGACCTTTGTGTTGGAATGTGATGCCTTAGGAAAAGGAATTGGTGTTGTCCTTATGCAAGAGGATCGACCTTTGGCCTTTACCAGCAAGAAACTATCTGAAAGAAATCTGGGAAAATCCATCTATGAAAAGGAAATGTTGGCTATTCTGCATGTCGTGGATCTGTGGTGTCCTTATCTATTGGGGAAATGGTTCCAAATTAAGACATACCATCAAAGCCTGAAGTATTTTCTGGAACAACACATTTCATCCCCAGAACAACAAAAATGGGTGACTAAACTCTTTGGATATGATTATGAGATCATTTATAAGAAAGGCAAAGACAATGTGGTTGCAGATGCACTTTCCCAAAAATATGAAGATGAAGGATCCCTTTTTTCTCTTTCATTCATTGTACCAGATTGGCTCTAAGCTATTTTCCATGAATGGATACAAGACCCCAAAAGTTCACAGTTGATCCAACAACTGTAGTCCAATGCTCTCGCTTCCCCAAGGTACTCTTTGCTCCATGAGGAACTTTGATTCAAAGGTCATTTGTATTTAAGTAAACAATCAAATCTTAAATCCATGGTACTTTCTGAGCTTCATGCTACACCCACAACAGGGCACTCTGAGTTCACCAAAACCTATGACAGGGTCAAACATTCCTTTTTATGGGATGGTATGAAACAGGACATTCATAATTTTGTAGCTGAATGTGACATGTGTCAATGCAACAAGGGAGAAACAGTCAAATCGTCGGGCACACTACAACTGTTGTCGATTCCACCTACTATTTGGAAGGATATATCTATGGATTTTATTACCAGCTTACCCAAATCGGGAAATAAATCCGTCATCATGGTGGTTTTTGATCGCCTTTCCAAGTATGCTCATTTCTATGCCCTTCAACACCCATTTACAGCATCCACGATGGCTCAAATCTTCATGGATCAGGTCTTCAAGCTTCACGGCATGCCGCACTCTATTGTTTATGATCGCAACCCAACTTTCACAAGCAATTTTTGGCAAGAACTCTTCAAGATACAAGGCACAGGATTTCATCTCAGCACAACTTATCATCCCCAGACTGATGGCCAAACGGAAGTTGTCAACAAGTGTTTGGAAACATATTTGAGTTGTTTTGCCTCAGAAAAGAAAAATCAGTGGGCTCAATGGTTACCCCTAGCTTAATGGTGGTACAACACTTCATACCATACAGATACACGCATGACTCCTTTTGAAGTGGTACATGGATATGAGCCACCTTCAGTTCTCTCATACTTATCGGGTGCCTTGAAGGTCCAGGCGGTTGACCTAACACTTACAGCTCGAGAGGCCATTCTCTGTACCCTCAAAGAGAATTTGGTCATGGAACAGAATCGCATGAAGCAACAAGCAAATCAAGGTCGCTCTGAATGTCAATTTACAGAAGGGGATCAGGTGTTTCTTCGACTGCAAACTTCCCTCAAGGTTGAGCATTGTCAAAAGCTAGTGCAAAAATTTTATGGTCCTTATACCATGCTCAAGCGTGTGGGACAAGTCACCTATCAGTTATCTTTTCCCAGCCATTCAAAGCTACATCCTATTTTTCATGTTTCATGCTTAAAAAAGATGATTGGAGCAAAGTGCCAAATTCAAACCAACCTCCCAGAGTTAGCTGAAGAAGGATCCATTTGGCTACAACCAGAAGCAGTTTGGGACCAACGTGAGTGTCACCTATGTTAGAGAACCATCAAGGAAGTGTTATGCCAGTGGAAAGATACAACTCCAGCAAACGCCACTTGGGAACCAACTACCATTCTGCAGCAATTTCCTCATCTCAAGCCTTGAGGACAAGGTTTTTTTTGGGGGGTGGACATGTTAGGGTCCTAACCCACACATAGGTAGAACAATATATTCAGATGTAATAAAGGTCAATATTAATAAGGCCTTTCAATAAAATAGAATAAGGCGGATGTAAGAAGACCTAATAGAAGCTTATGCTTCTAGAAGAATCTTCCTCTAGATGCTTCTTTTTAGTATAAATAGGAGTCGAGGGTATGAGAACCCTAGCTTGGATATTATTGTAATAGAGATTTTCTCAACTAGAGGTTGCCCCCTCAAAGAGGCTTGTGAACATTGCTTTCAGATTCAAAGAGCTATTTTTGTTGTTGTTCTTATATAATTTCAATATTATTGTGGTGAATGTTTTGGTTATATTGTTGTTATTCGGCCATTACTAGCATTTTATTTTTGTTCTGCATACATTTTATATCTGGTATATTACATTATATCTGAAGAACCGGTGGCAGTAGACCCTAAAAAGATCAAATATATCATGGAATGGCCTACCCCAAAGGATGTTTTGAATATTAGATCCTTTATGGGCTTAGTAGGATATTATCGAAGGTTCATAAAAGGATTTTTCAAGATTGGTTGTCCAATCACTGCCCTCCAAAGGAAGCGGGTTAAATTCACTTGGAAATTAGAGTGTGAAGAAAGGTTTCAGGAACTGAAATACCTTCTGACCCATGCACCTATGTTGAAGATTGCATACCCTGATAATGACTACCTCGTGTGTACAGATGATTGCAAGGAAGGACTCAGAGGAGTCCTTATGCAGGAAGGATGTGTAATTTGCTACAAATCCAGAAATTGAATGAGCTTGAAATCAATTATGTGACCCATGATCTAGAGTTGGTTTCCATAGTGCATGCTTTAAAAATGTGGAGGAATTACCTCCTGGGTAGGATATTTGTACTGATGATAGACCATTGTGGGTTGAGGCACTTGTTTGATCAACCAAAACTCAATGCTAGACAAGCTAGGTGGATGGCTCTCTTTAGCGAATTTGATTTTGAAATCAAACATATCAAAGGAAAGGAAAATAGGGTGGTTGGTGCCCTTAGCAGAAGTATGAAAACAATTCACTTGACAACAGTGAGCACATGTGAAACCAATGTCAAGGAAAGAGTCAGGAATGCACAAGAAACATATGCCTTCTTCAAGACTGTGACATCGTACCTAAAGCAAGAGCCCGCAAGGCTAAAGTATGAAGGCTACCAGATGTTGGACAAAGGTCTACTTACTTACTTAAATGGATTGTATATCCCAAGCTGTGACAACTTGAAGAGGTTCATAATGGACGAAATGCACAAGATACCATACACTGGTCATCCGGGTTATCAGAAAATGGTCACTGCCACCAAGAAACGATTCTATTGGCCTGGATTGAAAAAAGACATAGCTGAATATTTAACTAAATATCTAGAATGTCGGCAAGTTAAGGAAGAACACCATCACCTAGCAGGGTTGTTGCAACCTCTACCGATTCCGGAATGGAAATGGGATACCATCTCCATGGATTTCATCACCAGATTACCAAAATTAGCCAAGCAGAATGATGCCATCATGGTAGTGGTGGAAACATTGAGCAAGTATGCTCACTTCATTCCCGTCAAATCGACTTGCAAGGAAATAGATATTGCCAACATATTCATGAAGGATATATTCAGGCTACATGGCATGCCTAAGGAGATTGTATCTGACAGAGACACAAAATTCACTTCAAGCTTTTGGAAATCCTTGATGGTTGGTTTTGAGACTAAACTATTGTTTAGTACGGTCTATCACCCTCAAACCGATGGATAGACAGAAATTTTAAACCAAATACTAGAAGACATGCTAAGGATGCATGTAATGCATCAACCTAAGAAGTGGGAAGACTACTTGCCACTTGTAGAATTTTCCTACAACAACAGTTACCAAGAATCACTGAAGATGAGCCCTTTCGAAGCTCTCTATGGTAGATCATACAAAACTCTAGTCAGTTGGAGTATTCCTATGGATAGAATTACAATCGGACCTAACATGTTGAATGAAATGGAACGATAAGTGGTTCAGATACAACAAAATATGAAAATCGCTCAGGATTTACAGAAAAGTTACACCAACATAAAGAGAACCCCCAGAGAATTCAAGACAAGAGACCATGTCTATCTCAGAGTTAGGTCGAAGAAGAGTTCCATAAGAATGGGAGCTTGTGCCAAGATAGAACCTTGGTATTGTTAACCCTTTGAAGTTTTAGTTAGAGTGGGACCTGTAGCCTATAGGCTAGCACTCCCTCCCACAGTAAAGGCACATAATGTTTTACATGTTTCATTATTGAAGAAATATGTACATGATTCTAATCATATAATTGACTAGTCTGTGATCCAGGTGGAACCAGAGGGATAATTCCTACCAGAACCTCAATGCATACTAAACAGGAAGGAAACCCCACTTAGGAACTGAACCATTTCACATGTCAAGGTGTAGTGGAAACACTTTGGCCCAGATGAGGCCACGTGGGAAATGGAGGATGCCATGAGAAAGGCATATCCATTTTTGTTCACTTATGTATACATAGCACGTCGATAGATAGAACATCGAGGACGATGTTCCTTTAAGGGGGAGGAAATTGTAACACCATGTTTCCCCCAGCTTGTAAATATAAATATAATGGCCAAGAGACTATGAAAAATTCCATATGTGTGAATGTTGATTCGATGGACCTTTGTATGAAAGGTAAATGAATGTAAATCTTGTTATTTACAAGAAAAGGGATAAGTATTGCATGACTGTTGGAAGGGGGGTGTACTTAGAAACATCACAAATTCTATACAAAGAGATGGTGAAGGGGACCATGAATGGTTGCGTTAACCTTCACCAAACCAGTACTTACTGGATTTAATTTCCCTGGACCAAAATAGTCCTCTGACACATAAATGAATTACAATCGAGTTGGTAGGTGGGAAGACCTCCTCAAGAGTTAATAATGGGATGGGGCATAGCACCCATCTGTAAGGCTTCCAAACTTGACCATGGGATGTGGATTCGATCCACACACAACCTTACTGAAAGTGGAGATAAAGGAAGGTGTAGTGGGTAGAGGGAGACCTGCGAAGAGTGCAAAGATGAGAGGTGAATCTCTCAGGTTCAAGGAAGAATTGGAAATAAGTTTTCTATTCCTAGGAAATGGTTGGGAAGGTTATGATACAAGTTGATAAACGAGGTCAGTCCTCCTTGCTTGGTATCGTGTAAGCCATTGCTAAGACTCTGCGGGAGGAGGAGAATAACCTTCGTCCCTACTGTTGTTGAGCCAGCAGAAAATATTGTGTAGCAGAGCATCGTGGTATAGCTTAGGGGTGGCTAGTAGTAAATATGTTTGGAGTGACTGAGCCTATGGTTGGGTGGAAATGGGCATCCCTTCCAGTAGTCGCTTCACATTGTCGAGTTCTGATAAGTATTTTCCCTGCTTTATTTGTTGAACTTGAATGATGGGTGAATACTTGGACTTATGCATGTGTGCATTTATAAATGTCTTATGTGTGAAATGGCTATGTTATGTGCATGCTTTCATCTCCTTGTGAACTTACACTTCCAATTGATAGATTGTATGCCCATATTAACTTCAGAGGCTTCCTAGGGAATAAGTTGTTAAGATGGTCGAAATAGGAGATATCGTGTCGACCTGAAACCATCTCTCTGAAGAGGATACCTCTTCTAGACCCCTTTGTCATGCGACAATAATTTCAAACCCAATTCCTTAACCCTTTCATGGTAATTCTCAGGAGGGGTAGTGAATTTGAAGCCTTGAAAAGAAGAGGTCTCTTCATTTAGAAGACGAGCGGAAGAGATCCATTCGAAAGGACCCACATGACCGATACCCAGGAACCTTGGGCTAAGCCTAAGGAAACCATGTCCTCCTCGCTTCGTAGCTCTGGAAGTCTGAGACTTCAAAGCAAGACCGACCTTACTAGCCTTACGCGGACTGGAGGTGACCTGGGGACTCGGTCTCCCATGAAATTGACTAGTGATAGGTGGTTCTCCAGGTGGTTGGGTGGACCCATCTTGCCAATTAAACCAAGGTCCAAAACCCCGAAGGTCGAGGCCACGAAGGACCCAACACTGTAGATCGCGGGATCCTTCAAATCCTTTTCCAACCGTCGATACATTGGGGACACGTGGCATTGGTCTCTCTAATTTGAATATTGGACGCTTCGGAAGGTAAGAGGAGTTTGCATAGAAAGACTCCCGAACATCCAAACCCCGAGGTAACTAGAGTCATATATCTATAGGTCTCCGTGACCAGATCTCAACCGTGAGATCTGAGGAATGTAGAAGACTGTCAGCCCAAGGTGACGATGTACAATGACATCATCCCTAGTGACATGGATCCAATCTTAATGAATCACGTGCCGCTTAGTTTCATGTGCATCACCTATCCCATAGGGCCCCCAGATCATGACATGCATCACTCTGGGTGAGGGCATGTGTCACCCCTGATCCAACTACGTGTCATCCCCTAGTACGTGCCCACCTAGCCAATGTGGTTGGTGAAGGGACTGGGACTCCAAGAGTCCAGAACTCCGGAACTTCGAAGGATTTGGAGCATAGTGTCGTAAAAGGAAGACCCGAAGCCTAAATTAGCAGTGTATATCTGAACCGTCCATTGGAAAGGATAGGTGTCGACATCTCCCGCACTCTGTTGTGGATTTACTCCAAAATATTGGAAGAGTGGAGGGTCGGGAACTCTCAAAGCCCGAGACCCAAAGTCAATTTCATTCATTGGTTGTGGCAAGAGTATGAACCGTCGATTTGATCCGTGTATGTTCCCAAGTCTGGAGTCTGGCGAAATCGGAGTCGGGTGAGTCAAGAACACCCAAAGTTTGAATTCCTGACCCGCACGAGGAACCTATTGAGTCAGACCCATGTGGAGGTCCCATGGCTTCGACCAATGAACACCCAAGGAACTTGGGAGAGGCACATCAGCTAGTTCTGAGCTCAGTTCTAAGCGTGCTGACTGGGGTCGAAAAGCTCCGAACGAGCAAAATGGGATTTGAGACCTTGAATGGAGGTCTTGAATTCTTAAGAAGAACAAAATTTCGATGCCCCACCATGGGTGTGTTACAACAGTGTAGCGACACCAGAAGACAAGAGAAGAATGATCATATGAATCTCTATTTTATTACTCCATAATTAGAAGCTCCCTTAGAATTAACCTTTTCTCAACACATTTAGACTATGTTACTAGTAAATGTACAACCATCATGCATTGCTTTTGAGTAAAGACAAAGAACAATTAGGAATTTGGCATTCATGTCTAACCCATTTTAACTAATTACCTTAAGCAACACCAAAGTAAATATAAAATGAAGAAAAATAGAATATCTATCTTACCGTAACCAAATCCATCATTCACAACATGTTGAGATCTTCAATTACTATCAAATTTATCATTCCTACTATAAATTCATTACAACATTAAGAGAAAAGGGTTTTATCCCTGCATTAAGGTTTTGTTTATTTTCTCTGTACATAATTTAGGGAGTTTGTAGTTTATAAATAAATGGAGAGTTCTTTCATTGAAAATATGCAAGACAAATTTGATTCATAGTTTGAAAACGATATATGTTGCGGCTATATATCACAAATATGAAGATTCTTTATTTTTCAAAGATAAATATTTATTAGTAATCATTTGGTTATCTATGGAAATATTTTCTAGCAAATTATTTAGCCTTTTTAGGTACACATGCGAGGAACTCAAGCATTGAAATATGTTCAACATTTCCCAGGATCAAGAAATTGGTTCATGAATTCAGAGGATGATAGAGAAAGAGAGATAATTTTAGAATGCAGAATGAATACATGCTTAATGATAGAAGGAACATGTCTATAGTTCTTGGTGCCTTGCAAGGAGACAGCAACCCCATTTGGAGCTAGATGTTCTAACTAAAAATATTTCTCTCAAATTTTCTAAAATTTTCATGGAGCAGAGTCAGTGATTTGGTTTTGAGAGGAGTTTCCTATTGAAAGGTCTTGATCGGATGAAATTCCAAGCAAGCTCCAAAGGATTTATATTGGAAAAATTTTCAAGTTTGCAACATCTAAGCTAAAGACACTCATCCCCTACTCTCTTTGACATGACCATGGAAAATAAGGATTTGGGGAAGGAAAAATTGCAAGAATGGACCTTTTGAGGATCTTCCCTTAATTTAACACGTTACCAAATAGATTAGTCAGTGAACCAAGAGGGTCATTTGATTGATATCCAATGAGTTATTACATGATACATACTTTGATCACTTCGAAGGAATTCTTTTCTATATGAAAGAGATTTTGTGAGAACGTAGTTGGGATAGCTAACCCATCTACATTTAGCCTATTATTGAGTATTTGGAGATGAAAAGGAAGATGCTTGTAGAGTTTCAAGAAAAAAGGAAAATAATCTAATTATACTTAGTTCTGAGGCATACTTACAACAAATTTCCCTTCAAAAGATAATGTGTTTGTATATTAAAGACAAAGAGTCATGGGAAAAGCAGACGGAATCACAATAGGCTTGAAAGCATCAAGGAAATGCGACATAATTTGATTGGACTGAAACAAAGGCCAATTTTTTTTAGTTATTTCACTTGAACATCAATCATCAATTCTTGACATCCATAACATTTGGTTCTTAGAGTATTGATCCAGGTGGATATCGGTGGCCACCCACCTTTTCCAACTCGCTCAAAACAATTTTCTGACAATTTTGACAATTTACTATTTTTAGCAGTTTTTAACTTCCAAGGCCATTTTGAGAGCCTAAATGAAGGTTTTTTGGGATCGATCTTCTCAATGATAGCCAAAGGATTTGATTGAGCCCCCAAAATGAATCTTCTCGATGATACCTTTCCAACAAGCTATCGTGCGCCCCAAACGGAGATCGTATGCCAAAGTTACGCCCCCAAGAAGTTGATACACCAAACTACCCAAAATGGAGTCCACAAAAATATTGGCTTTTCATCTTCCAAGGTTAGGGTTTTGGATTTTCTTTATGTTAAAAAGGCCTTTAGAGCCTCATTGTAAAATTATCTTCTCATGGATGCGAGTTTTCGTCACATCTCTTCTCATAAATACGTTGCCACCATTCTAGCGAGTCTTTCACTTTGTACTTTACAGTCTTTGTACATTTTTGCTCATTAATAGAAAAGTGTGTATTACTATATATATGTGTTTATGGTTTCATCTCTCATACATTTCTATTATAATATTGGATATCCGAGTTATCTCTGTACATTTCTTTATTATATCTCCGCTCTCGTTTTGTGCCGAAAATAATCTGAATCAAGGATCCAAGTAGAGGATTACTTTAAGAAAACATCTAGAAAAGAGAATTAGAGACAATTGATCATCAAAAGGGAAACTCTTGAATATTTACTGGTTCTTGTATACATAATGATGTATGTAACTGACAAGGCCATTCCTATCTGGGCTGAAAAGTATGTCCATGGCATCTATGGCACAAGAGAAAGTATGGCAGTTCCTGCACACAATTCTTGAGACTATAAAAATGTTACAAAATATAATCTTCCAATTCAACAAGTTGTGATTCTCAAAAAGGATGGTGGATGTGCTAAGAGAGCAAGTATATAGAGGTGATTGCATTATGACAAATTTGGGTTGGCTCATGCTAGTACTGCTTGAGATTTATGTAAAAATCATGCATATTTGCGCCTGGACTGGGTGAAAATCGTCGATCAAGGGGGGCCATATCGACATGTGCTAGCACAATGTTTGTCTCACTGATCGCATGGTTGCGAACTATTGTCAGAAAAGGGTTGAAGTCAAAGCATATTCTTTCCATGATCGCCACAACAATGAATAAGACACTGCAGTCCATATCGCATTAGGTAAGTTTACCTAGTGCACAAGCATTCCACAAAAGCTTCAGATCCATTCTCATAATTTATGAGCGACCTTACGTGCTGGATGAGCACAGTCGAGTCTCCTTGGCTATCGTTAATCCTCGATGGATTGTATATTTTTCACGAGAGAGTCTCCAGGATTTTTCTGGGGTTGCCTGGGATCTCTTGCTATACCGATTTATGAGCTGGAAATTTAGCCATTCATTTCACAGTAATCCCCACCATTAAATCCAGTTGCTATTTCAATTTCTCAACACCATGTGGATCGCAGCGCATTTGGAGCACAAGCTCAGGAAGAACTAGGTCACAAACACAGATATCAGTGTCTCCATTGAATCTATTATCTTTCCTGATGTGTTAATTACGCTTCACCTATCCTATCATTTGCTGCTTGGGGTTGTGAGGATATAGTCTTAGAAGGTAGATTACCTCTTCAACGACTGCAATGAAACCCTGAGGCAGCCCGTGCACCTTATAAGSAGATTCACACACCCGATTTGAATGAAGATATTTTTTATTTTGCATCAGTACAAGAGCCATTTTCAATGATAAATCATGGGGTTCTCTTCATGTTTATGTAGCAGCATAGAGGAAGCACACAACGTGTTTGACAAAATGCATCAATGAGCTCCAGGAAGACACAATCAGAAGTGGATTTTAGTTTGATGTGTTTGTGGGAAATTCTCTTGTAGACATGTATGTGAATTGTGGGAATTTTGCATATACTTATAATGTATTCTGAAAAATACCCAAAAGAAATGTTGTTTTATGGACTACTTGATGGATTCAAACAATGCCTCGAATTAACACTCCATTAATCATAAGAACCTATTTTAATTATCAACGTGATTCGGAAAAATACCTAAACGAAATGTTGTTTCATGGACTACTTGATGGATTCAAACAATGCCTCGAATTAACACTCCATTAATCACAAGAACCTATTTTAATTATCAACYTGATGCCTACTTTAATTATCAACCTGATGAGCATCACTTACAGCGAAACAAAAAGTTCAATTGCAAGCAATAAAAATGAAATATCATTATTCATCTCCAACTCAATTGATTGCATTGTTGCAATTTTGGTATACAGAGCTGGTTCATCACTTACAGCAAAACAAAAAGTTCAATTGCAAGAAATAAAAATGAAATATCATTATTCATCTCCAACTCAATTGATTGCATTGTTGCAATTTTGGTATACAGAGCTGGTTCGGACTTTTAGTCTAGTTGTAATAAAGAAACTGGATACTGAAAAAGAATCTTAATTGATTATGCATGAAAGTAAACTCAATTCAAAATAAAAATTTTTGACAGAATGAAATTGCAAAGCAGGAATTAATTGACAGAAAGAAAACCTTTTCTACTTGAAAAAATGAAATTAATATTAACTAAGTTGTATAAGAAATGGAATCACCATGGGTGTGGAGTGGCCCTTGCTCTACGGTCTGTTGGTTATCCTTAGGTTAACTCAAAATATCACAAAAAGAAAAAAGTTTTGAAGAGAGACTTTTTGTAACTAAGAGCAATATATTGATAATCAGAATTTTGAACCTCCATAGGTTCTCTCCCTTGATGCACCTTTATACAAAACTATCATAAGTTCTTGGGTAGTTTCCCTCTTTTCAAGAACTAACTAAAAAACCATTTTAACTTACCTTCCTTAAAATAAAATGATGTTTTCAAAAATAGATTCATGTCTTATATTTCATTTTATTTAACCAAAAATAAAATACATAAGTATCATGCCCTTGAGGTAGGTGCTTAATAAATCCTACGTGACTTCTAGATTCTAACTAATAATTTGTCAACAACTCGAAGTAAACCACACTCTCTTGAAAATATATTTATGCCAATGAGAAACGCTTTATCATTGCGTAGCTCCAACAACAAGTATTCATGCTAACGAAAATATGTGTAGCGTTTGACAAACTTGATCTTCTATACTTTAGATGATGATCAATTCTTCATCTCCTGATCAAATAACCAAAAATACACAATTTTTTTCATGAATCATGTAATTAGACAAGTCAGCATCTTGAACACATAAATCATGCATCCACATACTTTTTCTAATAAAACAATTTATATCTTATAAAAAATCAACCCAAAGATTCATGTTATTGAGGAAAGGTAAATGAGATGGAAATGGTTGATAATGGATAAGAAATGGTCAATTTTTCTCAATTAAGAAGGATAATGAAGCAGTGGAAAGGGAAAGAAACATGACAATTATCATGCTCATCATATTCCCCAGTTTAGCCTCTTGCACTTCCCATGTGCAACTAATTTGAATCCAGGGATACTACTTGAATATGATGTGTGGAACAGGGCTCACTAAAACCATAGGGGAGTAATTAAGTATTAGTACCTTCTACATGGAATCCTCCTAAAATTTTTGTCATCTGCCATCTTTTCCTTTCCTACTCTTTTTTTACAGCATAATTTTTTCTTTAGTATAGTATTGGGTACAAAATCATGGTAAATAAAAATCGAAGGCCTATCCACTGAAGGTCAAATTCTCTGACAGAATTTACATATAACTTTATGTGATACAAGGATGCATGAAGATTTGGTAAAGAGTGTGTCTCTTTCATATTTAGTGTATCACTCAATTCACTCCACCTTCCCCTGCAGGATACAACCATTGGATTTTCTGAATTGTTATAGAAGCTGATGAATTCACTCACTGCTTCATTCTATATTCTAGTCATCATTGTTATGATTCTCGGGTTTTCCATCCTTCTTTTATGAACTTTGAGAATATTATGTATGTGAGCTACCTATGACCTAATCCATAATGGAACCATGGATTATTCTCCTTTGTACAACTCCTTCTCATGAGCCCTTTTCAGCTCATTCTCTAAAATGGATAAAAAAACTCTTAAATTCACATCCCCGATAAAATGATTGGGGTTCCACATGGTATTATCAGAGATCAAATAATTATGAATATATAATTCAAAAAGTAAATTTCTTCTCTCATGTGGACTTGAGAATTACATATTGCAAAATTTCTTCCCAAGACTCTTTAAATCCATAGGCCTATTGGTGACAATTCCCTGTATCTGAAACCTTAACCATTGCTCTTTTAAATATAATGCATAAATTGTTGAATAGATTATTGTCATTGATGTCAAAGGTAAGTATTCAAATATAAATATACAAAGGAAATATGACTTTAAGAAATACAAAGTGTAAGTGGATTAGAAATGAAGTTATGTGAAAGTGGACTAAATATGAAGTTACGTGAGAGTGGATTAAATATGAAGTTATGTGAATGTGGATAAAAATAAAAGTGGATTAAACATGAAGTTATGTGAAAGTGGATTAAAAATTAAAAGTGAATTAAAAAGTGAAAGTAGAGTAAAAATGCATATGGTATTTGCACATGGTTTTAAAACCCATGGTGGTATTTTTCCCATGGTATGTTGAAAAAAAAATATATAATAATAATTATTTATTTAATGAAGGTTGTGTATTTTCAAATGTACATGACTTTTCATGTAGAGTTAATGTAAAGTATAAAAATAGAAGAGGGTTGTGAGAAAAAGAGTGTGGGTGAAGAGAGGAAATGTAATATTTACATATGAGAATATAATATGAGAAAAAAATGAATATTAATTAAAAATGAGAGAGTGAAGAAGTATGTGACAATCCAAATAATAGATCTTGTGAAAGCAGAAGGACTGAGTGTCAAGTTGAACTCACAAAAGTAGAAGGAGCGAGCGTCGATCAGATCTCATGAAAGCGGAAGGAGTGAGTGTCGAGTTGATCTGGCAAAAGTAGAAGTAGCGAGTGCGAAGCAGATATGGCAAAAGCATAAGTAACAAGTGCAGAGAAGATTTGGTGTAGACATAAGTAATAATCATACCAATGAAGGAAATGCATATGAATAACTTGTAACCTTGTAAGTATCTTGGTGCCTACAAAACAAACATCTTTGGGGATTGGTGTCTCTAGTAGGTTGGTTCCTAAAAAAAACAAAGTGGATCGATGTCTCCAGTAGGTGAGTGCCTACAAATAGCAGAGTGGATTAGTGTCTTCATTCATTCAGTGCCTACAAACAATAGAGGGGACTAGTGTTTCTGGTAGTTTGGTGCCTACAAAAATTTGTAACAGCAAGTTGGTGCCTGCAAATTTATAAAAATATATTTTTTGCAATTTTCTCCTGAAAGGGTTTCCACGTAAAATATTGTGTCCTCTAGTTGTTACATTTATGTGATTTATTCATTATGGTTTATGAATGTTAAAAAAAAAGATAGCCTTATATTGATTCACCCCCATCCTCTTAATATAAGTGTGTGCTCAACAAATTGTAATAGAGCAGGTTCCTTCAAAAATAGTCTAACCACTGGAAGATAGATCTCGGGAGCACACATGGTCGTTCAAGAAGGTTTCTCTACAAACATGTCTCCTTTGTTTGACGGAACAAACTATTCCTTCTGGAATATAAGGATGTGAAACATATCTAATGGCCCCTAGTTTTGATATTTTACAATAGGTCATGAATGGTTATATAACCCAAACAACTCCACCAACAAATAAGGATGGGAAAAAGGCTAGTGAAAATTATGCAAAATCCATGAACGCCATCTTGTGCAGTCTATTAGAATCAAAGTTTGTCAAAGTAATGCATTGCAAATCAACGAAATAAATTTGGGACAAACTTCAAAACATCCATGAAGGTGATGCCAAGGTCAAGAAGGATATGCGCCAAACTCATAGAAAACAGTTTGAGAGTTGAAGATGAGAGACGAAGAAAATGTTGCAGCATATCTTCTCCGTGTGGACAAATTTTTCAAAACTATTAGAGGACTTGGTGAAACAGTTGCAGAACTGATGATTGTGCAAAAGGTGTTGAGGTCACTCCCCTTAAGATTTGATGCCAAAATTTATTACATTGATGAAATAAAAGATCTTGATAAATTAACAATGGATGAATTGCATGGAATCCTCACTGAAAAAGAAAAACCATCAACTAAAGAAGCATCTTCTGAAGTCTCAAAGAAGATGAAGAACAAAGAACACAAATCAAGAAATTGTTCCAGCTATGAATCAGACGCAAAGGAAGC
Organism: Picea engelmannii; assembly: GCA_009831015.1. Lineage (NCBI taxonomy): Eukaryota > Viridiplantae > Streptophyta > Pinopsida > Pinales > Pinaceae > Picea > Picea engelmannii. Next base: position 305,004 of record ML779495.1, on the reverse strand, counting down.
AAATTTTGTGAGAAAACTCAAAAAGGGATATAGAAAATACAAAGGTAAGTTTCTATTTAAATACTTTAATTGTGAAAAAGTAGGACATTTTATTGGTAAGTGTTCATATGTGAAAAATGAAAGTAGTGATAATGAAGAAGATTGTAACATAAAGAGAAAATAACATCCACACAAAAATAGCCATGAGGACAAGCATGAAAATAATAATAACTCTTATAAGAAGAATAATAGCCTCTACTCAAAAAGGGTTTGTGTCTCATCTAAAGAAAGTAGTGAATGTAGTTATGGTAGTGATAGAAAAGAAACTCTCTTTATGGAAATCAAAATAAAGGTTGATGAATACCAAGAAATGATGGATTTAGAAGAACAAGAAAATGTTGAGATAGATGGAGAAGTGGATCTTGAAGAAGAACTCATGTGTGCCTTAAGCGAAAACAAAAAGTTGAGGAAAAAGAATTTGAAACAAAAAGAGCAGTCGCAGAGATATGAAGAAGAGGATTGTGATTCAAAATCCAAAATGTCATAAATCCTTGAAGAATAAAAAAACATTATCATAAGCCTAAAATTTAAACTAGAAGAGGCAAGAAGGATAGAAGAAGTGGTGAGAATTCAACTGAAGGAAAATGATGAAAAATGTGAGAATCTAGAAGATGAACTTGTTTCCTTAAGAAATGATTTTGAAAAGTCAATTGCTCAGTTGAATAGAATCTTGAAGTTTGAGAAGAGTTCCAAAACCTTAGATCATATCATCAATTTTCAAATTCCACCATTTATTAAGATGAACCTTGATTATGATAAGAGTCAAATGACAACCAAAGAGGATCCAGAAGTTGCAGGGCCATCAAAGAAAGTAAATGAAGAAAAATCTAAAAGTTATGCTAATGTACTCAAAATTTATATTTGTGATGAAGACAACAAGAATAAAGAAAACAATTATCTTCATAAAGTTGTAATTTCTCCTAAGGAAAACAAGGATAGATTCAAAATATATTTCCCACCGATGTGGCCTCACATGAACTGGTACCAAAATTCTTTCTTTGGATATTTCTTTTGTTGTAATCATTTTGGCCATAAAGCAATAGATTGTAGAACACATAGAAGAAATAATCATGTATGGAACAAAAACATAAGTGCTTATGGATTATCAAATAGAAACTATAATTCATTTCCCCCTTTATTGGATTACAATGTTGTATGCTATAAAAGAAAAAAACTATGGGGAAATAGCACATTTTTGTAGAAGTGACCTTGTGGAAACTCCTAGACAAAACAAGGATGTGGATTCCCTTGTCAAACAAAAGAAGGAACTCATAGTAGTTTGAAAAAGGATGTAGGAACAAGAGATGTAGAAGGAGGAGGAATCTATGTGTGTGCAAACTTCTCTTCATTCTACAAAGACTCAACCACTTCGAGTCCCAACTCCTTGTACCCTGACCTCGTTGGGGACATGCACAAAGAAGCAAATAAAGAGAACATCTCTCTTATACCATTGATTTAGATTTATAAATGGAATGAAATGGAATATATTTGTATAGCAAAGAAATACACAGAGATGCAATAAAACTTGACTTCTATTAATAAAAAGAATATGTTGAAAATGTAAAAATGCAGACTGAAACAAACTTGCTCAAATGGTGGTAGATTATCTCTGAGAAGAGATGTGATGGCTATGCTCATTCACAAGAATATGGTTACAATAAGGCTCCAAAGGAATTTTTAACATAAAGAATAAATGAGAAAGCACTAAACATCCAAAAACCTAACCCTAGGAGATGAAGCGCCAAAAGTCATGCAGACTCCGATGGGGTAAGTTGGTACATAAACTTCCCAGGGTCGTAACTTTTGCATACGATCTACGTTTTGGGCACACGATAGCTTGTTGGAAATAACTATCTGAGGACTTGTTGGGACCCAACAACTCCCCTTATATTTTTACAAAATTTAAAGGGCCCCTATTAAAATCTTGATAATTGTAATGAGCTACAAAATCAACCTTTTCAAATAAGTTCCATTTCTTGGCTTGCTTTGAGACAAACTTAAGACATTCTCTTTAGTATGAGTCATTTATTACAAGAGTATATGTCAAAAGTTAATAAAGAGCATAAAAATCTCAATTTAAACAAAAACGTTAATTTTTTTTATCAAATGTTTACTTTTGTTTAAATTATGATTATGTGTTTATTCTTTTGGTCATTATCAAGTTTGATTATTTTGAATAATGTGTTCAATACTTCATCAAATAATATCTTAGTTGGTTTCTCATTTTCATGAAATCATTTGGTGATATTAATTAATTAAATTCTTTTTTCATTTTGCATCTTATAATAATAATAAAAAAGAATTATCTATGATTTGTTTGATTTTATTCTCTTCTCCATTAACTTGAAGCTTCTAGAATTAAGATCATATTTGAAAGGAAAATATAAATAATGTTTGTTTATAAGTTATAGTTAGTTTAAATTCATTTTTTATTTTTCTAGATTTTGTTTTATTCACAATTTTTAAGTTATTAATTTAGGTTTCTTTTTGTTTCATATGTTTCTATTATCAAATATTTGATACAGATCTAATCATGGCTTGATTTTATTATCCAAATATGTTCAAGATGATTGATCCAAAAATAATTTTGGATTTCTACAAATAATTTTATGAGCAAGAACAAATAAAATTTGGAAATGCGTCAAGATCAGAAACACGATTTTGCATGACTGATTTCAGCCAAACCGTGAGGAATTTGGAGAAACGGTTGAAAACTCAGAACCAAAATGGACCCATTTACCTACCGCGTAGAGAGTTTCCCAAACAAATGCACGATTTGAGAGGTATTTGGGTCTCTTTTAGAGGCAAATTTCAGGTGGCGGAAATTAAAAGTGATGCCCAGATTGTTCATTCATTTTATAAATATATGACAAATATCAGAGCCATCGAGATCCAAGAAGGGGAGAGGAGGATTTTAATCCTTTCTCTTTTGTATATTATTGTTTTTTTAAACTTTTTATTTCTTTTCAAATGGAGTAATGAATGGCTGGAAGCTTTGGGAGGATGGACGAGTATTTTTAAAGAAGAATATGGAATTCCAAATTGCTTAATGGCTTTTGTCCTGTAAGTAAAATGGTTTTATTTTCATATAATATCTTCATATTCTTTCAATAATTGATTATGCATTGATTTAAATAGCTTTAGTCTTCTTTATCAATACATGGTTAATTATTATCATTTATGTATTAATTTTTCCAATCTTTAAAGTCTATTATCCAAAACAATTCTTTTAGGACTACAGAATGGATAAATGATTCAAAAAACTTAATAGAACAACATATATGCATTTTGGCTTTATCCTTTTGTTTATAATGTTGTTATTTATGGTTTTTTTTAATTCTTTTACATGTGCATGTCTGATATCTTTAGATTAAATGATCTGTGATGTGTAGGAGGTTTATATTATAAATACCATCTATCATTTGCTTCATCAAAATATAAATGTTGTGATTATATTTTCGATTTAAATAATGAGATTTATCTTTGAATTTTAAATTGAATGATAAAATGCATAGATTGCTTCCAGATTTATCTTGTTGTAATCATGTATAATTATGAAATCACAGATTTATGTTTGTGTTTCCTTTTCTGTCATTAAAACCTAAGCTGCCAATACATGTTCTAAATTTATTTAGAACAGTAATAAGGTTCATTGCATATTTCTCTCTTGGACATGGCAGTTGGATGTTCACCACTCATGCAGATGCTTGGATACACTTCAATAATTCACTGACAGGATAGCTTCTTTGTATTTTTCTTTCATTTACATATCATTGAAACTAGAATGTATGGTTCAACTTTGACTATCCACATGTTCATGTTTCATTAATTGTTTTTGCAAGATTCTTTAAATTTATAAAAGAAA
>ML779495.1:251346-296738 GCA_009831015.1 Picea engelmannii | reverse complement strand
ACTTCATCAAATAATATCTTGGTTGGTTTCTCATTTTCATGAAATCATTTGGTGATATTAATTAATTAAATTATTTTTTCATTTTGCATCTTATAATAATAATAAAAAAGAATTATCTATGATTTGTTTGATTTTATTCTCTTTTCCATTAACTTGAAGCTTCTAGAATTAAGATCATATTTGAAAGGAAAATATAAATAATGTTTGTTTATAAGTTATAGTTAGTTTAAATTCATTTTTTTTTTCTAGATTTTGTTTTATTCACAATTTTTAGGTTATTAATTTAGGTTTCTTTTTGTTTCACATGTTTCTATTATCAAATATTTGATACATATCTGATCATGGCTTGATTTTATTATCCAAATACGTTCAAGATGATTGATCCAAAAATAATTTTGGATTTCTACAAATAATTTTATGAGCAGAAATAGATAAAATTTGGAAAGGCATCAAGATCAGACACACGATTTTGCAGGACTGATTTCAGACAAACCGTGAGGAATTTGGAGAAACGGTTGAAAACCCAGAACCCAAATGGACCCATTTACCTTCCTATAGAAGAGTTTCCCAAAAAAATGCATGATTTGAGAGATATTTGGGTCTCTTTTAGAGGAAAATTTCAGGTGGCGGAAATTAAAAGTGACGCCCACACTGTTCAATCATTTTATAAATATATGAGAAAGATGAGAGCCATGGAGATCCGAGAAGGGGAGAGGAGGATTTTAATCATTTCTCTTTTGTATATTATTGTTTTTGTAAACTTTTTATTTCTTTTCAAATGGAGTAATGGATGGCTGGAAGCTTTGGGAGGATGGACGAGTATTTTTAAATAAGAATATGGAATTCCAAGTTGCTTAATGGCTTTTGTCCTATAAGTAAAATTGTTTTATTTTCATATAATATCTTCATATTCTTTCAATAATTGATTATGCATTGATTTAAATAGCTTTAGTCTTCTTTATCAATACATGGTTAATTATTATCAATTATGTATTAATTTTTCCAATCTTTAAAGTCTATTATCCAAAACAATTCTTCTAGGACTACAGAATGGACAAATGATTCAAAAAACTTAATAGAACAACATATATGCATTTTGGTTGTTATTTATGTTTTTTTTAATCCTGTTACATGTGCAGGTCTGATATCTTTAGATTAAATGATCTGTGATGTGTAGGAGGTTTATATTATAAATACCATCTATCATTTGCTTCATCAAAATATAAATGTTGTGATTATATCTTTGATTTAAATAATGAGATTTATCTTTGAGTTTTAAAGTGAATGATGAAATGCATAGATTGCTTCTAGATTTATCTTGTTGTAATCATGTATAATTATGAGATCACAAGTTTATGTTTGTGTTTCCTTTTCTGTCATTAAAACCTAAGCTGCCAATACATGTCCTAAATTTATTTAGAACAGTAATAAGGTTCATTGTAGATTTCTCTCTTGGACATGGCAGTTGGATGTTCACCACTCATGCAGATGCTTGGATACACTTCACTAATTCACTGACAGGATAGCTTCTTTGTATTTTTCTTTCATTTACATATCATTGAAACTAGAATGTATGGTTCAGCTTTGACTATCCACATGTTCATGTTTCATTAATTGTTTTTGCAAGATTCTTTAAATTTATTAAAGAAAAACAATAAATATTTTTATGTGCTTTCTTTATCTGCTTCCTAGAAGTAATCATTTTCCCATTGATTTTCATAAGTTTCGATTAAAACTTGCATCTTGTAAATCATGTAAATAAACGAGACTTGTATATCTTCTGCTTAAATACAACTAATATAGTTACATTTCAATATATGTACATATATATAGTGTGTTTAGTAATTAGTTAGTTATTTCTCTCTTTTATTCATTTCTTTTAGGATTCTTAGATTGGCTAACGGAGCCATTAAACCCGTCAGAACGAGTTACCCCAAACGGCTTGGGTTATTTAGACAACCCCGGACCGGACTCACTCTTCTAGTTGACGGATGGTCAATTTTGCTCGTCAACAGGACTACACATGCTTCCATAACAATTTGGATAAATCCATAAGTGTGACTATGTCACACCCAAAAAATGTTGTTTAGGGCTTCAAAATGGCCCTAGAAGTTTAGGACCCGAAAAACTAGGAAACAATTGCCAAAATGAAAGTTTTTCTTTGATCCAATGGAATAGGTGGGTGGCTACCAATATCCACCTTGGTGCAGGAGCTTCTCTGATTTGACAACCTGATAAATTTAGATCCTTTGTTGTCGAGTTCCCTTAATCTAAGTGTCCCTGATATGATCAATGGCTTCATGTTCCATGTAGTCAGTGTTGAGCTCTATCGGTGTCAACTGCTCTGCGATTTATGATGTGTCTAATAATGGTGGGAAGTATGGCCAAAGGAGGTCCAAATTTAATGTGAGGTGCAGGCCAATGAAGGGGGGAATACTTAGCTCAAAATCATTGTCACCCAAAACCTTGGTGATGGTGTAAGGTCTATAGCGAAGTGGATGAATATTTCGATGGGGTCCTATAAGGTTCTCTTTCTACAAATGAAACCAGACCTTATCTCCCACCTGAAACTTGTGCAAAAACCAATGTTGATCATGAAGTTATTTGTACTTAGCATTGGCCTTCTGTAAAATATCATGGACCTGTTGTCGAATGTGTTGAATTCGTTCAAAAAACTTGATGGCTTTGTTGGCCTCAGATTGAGTATGGGATGATTCTACCTGTGTGGATGTAAGGGGTAGTGTGACATCAATGGGACCCAATGGTTGAAATCCCAACCCCATCTGAAAGGGACTATGATCATTCAATATATGAAGGGATTTGTTGTAGCTATGTTGAACATAGGGGAGACTCTCATCCCATGTGCATGAATGTTTGGAGTTGTACATGTTCAAGATATGCATGATCATTCTATTGATGACCTTTGTCTAGACATCATTTTGGGGGTGGAATGTGGTGGATTTGGTGAGATTGGTGTCCAATAGTGACTAGAGGCTAGACCATAATGTGTTGAGGAACCTGTTGTCCTGATATGATATGATGGTCTATGGTACCCTGAAGTGTACCCACACCCGTTCAAAGAAGAGCTTGGAAGTGGCCTCTGTTGTGATATTATTCTTGTAGGTTGTGAGGATGGCCATATTATAAAATCGATCAAACAACACAAAAATACAATCATTTCTTTGTTTGGTTGAAGGAAGGCTTGACATGTAGTCTATCAATATGGATTCCCATGGCCTGTTGGGAGTAGGTAGAGGGGTGTACAGGCCTTGCTTCTTAGTGGTTGGTTTGGAAATGGCGCAAGAAGTGCAGGACCTGATATACTTACTGAAATACTGTCAAATTTTTGGCTAGTAGAAATGCTTCTGTAGTACTTCAACTGTCTTTTCCATGCCAAAATGTTCTACCATCCAACTATAGTGAGTTTCAAAAATCATCTTTGCATGTTTTATTGAAGGAACATAGAGTTGACCTAGATGGCATAATAGTCTGTCTTGAATATGAAATTCAGTGATAGTCATGCATGTACCTAGCATCTGGTAAGTGGTAGCGAAGTCAGGATTGCTCTTGTAGAGTTGGGGCCACTCCACAGGAGTGGAGCACCATGGTTAAGGCTACAACTGGAGGTCGACTAAGGAATTTAGTGACATGATTGGTACGTCTTGTCTTATATTTGATGTTGATATGGAACTCCTACAAGTATGTAGACCACCTTTAATGGAATTTTCTATGTAATTTTTCTTATGTCTGCATGAGCTGCAGAGGCTTATGATCAGTGTGGATGTTGTCTCCTTCTCGAGAATGTAGTGTTTCCATTATCGGCAGGCTTGTATGATGGAATACATTTCTTTTTCATAGGTGGGGTACTTACGAATGAAATCTAATAGTGTCTCACTATGATATGTCATTGGATGACAGTGTTGAGTGAGGACTGCACCCACGACATGTTCTGAAGCATCATTCTCAATATCAAAAGGTTGTTGCATATCAAGTAAGGAGATTACTGGAGATGAGAACAAGCGATGTTTCAAATCATCGAATGCTTGTTTTTGTGACTTCCACCACATGAACTTTGCCTTTCTACCACCCTTGGTTACTTGGATGAGGGCCCATTGTTAGGACCACACAATGTACCCTTTTTGCCCATTCTTTTTGCCATTATTATACCCTTGATCACCTGTATTTAGCCTCATATTATCACTTCATCTGATCATTCCAAGGTATACAATGTCCTTTCTCATTACTATACGTTTAATTTGTTTTGCATGATATTTTACATTACTTTCGTACTGAACTATTGATTAGAAGTGCATAAGTGACCATATTTGCAGAATAGTATTCAAGGCCAGTGCTGAAACACAGAACTGTCCAAAGTCGTTGTTGAACTGATGCTGAAACACGGAGCTGCTACACAGTCTAAGGTTGCATATGCCGAAACACGGAGCTGCCACTCAGTTCAGAAGTGCAGATGCTGAAACACAGAGGAGACCGCCACGATACTGAAACACAAGCTGTTATAGCTAGAAATCAAGGCCGACACAGTTAAGAGCGCAATTCACGTGGCTGAAACAGCCCGTGAATTGCGATGCTGAAACAACGTCAGCAACGATGAGAAGGAGCTATTGCACCAGCCGTAACAACAATACCTCGTTCAAGCTCCTGTATTAGCATTCGGTTGCGTGAGAATAGGACATCCTATGCTGATTTAGAAAGAAGATCTGATTTAGTATAGGATTCAGATATTCTTTGTAATGATTGTATCGAAGGGATTTCCTCTTTAAATTCAGGGGAAAACACCATTCGAAGGATCCAAGTTTTTATGTATTGAAGAACTTCAGAAAAGCGGGACGCATTCTGTACTTCCAATTTGTAATGTGATATTTCAACAGATGAATATAAGACTGCTTTGAGTATCCTCCTATAGCTTTTCGTTCAGGGGAATCTTGTGAGAAGGGAGGGCCCACCTTCTTCACAAGATTCACCCATTAGTTAGAAGTGTGTTTGTATAATTTCTGTTCATGTTTTGTTTAACTGTCGTTTGCTGAAACACTGTTTTAATAGATTCCGCTTTGCTGAAACACTACTGACTCTGCCTTAGTTATTGAATGGAATTTGTAATTCTTTTTATCAGCAATCTTGTGTGATGATTTTGTGAGACTAGCAGAGAATTGGTTAAAGGTCCCTGCTCAGACAGAAAGGGATCAGGACATCATACCCTCTGTAGAATTCGTTTATTGGTGCAAGTGTGCTAGTAGAGATTTGGTTAAAGTGTTCCTGCTCAGACAGAAAGGGACTACAATGCCTTGTCTTCTGTAGACTTCCTTTGCCTTTGCTAGCCAGAGATTTGGTTAAAGTGTTCCTGCTCAGACAGAAAGGGACTACAACACCTTGTCTTCTGTAGAATTCCTTTACCCTTGCAAGTGTGCTAGCCAGAGATTTGGTTAAAGTGTTCCTGCTCAGATAGAAAGGGACTACAACACCTTGTCTTCTGTAGGTTTCATTTACCTCTGCAAGTGTGTTATCCAGGGATTGGACTAAGGGTTCCTACTCAGAAAGGAAAGAACCGAAACATCCTGTTCACTGTAGACTTTCCTTGGTGTTAGCCAGAAACTGGGTTAGAGATCCCTGCTCAGAAAGAAAGGAATCAGACTGCCCTGTTCTCTGTAGACCTCAACCTCACAAGTGTGCTAAAATAGAAGTAAGGCCCAAGGCTCCTGCTTAGACAGAAAGGGACTAAGTGCTTTGTTTTCTGTTAGATAGAGTTAATTGTTTTTCTGCATTACTGCTTTCATGAAAGAGTGTTAGTACTGAGTCTCTGTTGAGAGTAAGGGTCATGTTCTCTGATTGCAAGATAGTTGTTCTTTCCCATTGCAGTATTGTTTTTAATGTAATCCAGGATTCTTAATTAAGCTTTAAAGAATTGCAATAGGGGAATTGTTTTCCTGTGATTTAATTCAGAGCTTCAGTTCATTCCAGCAAGTATAGATAGTATAATTTCTTTACTACAACACTAAGTGCTTTTGGAATTGAGCATATATAGTGCGTGGCTATCTTTGAAACAAAAGACTTCCCTGGGTTGATAATTTATGTTTCACTTGGTTGTTTGAAATTAATTAAGCAATTATAGTGACCAACACCCATGCAATATGGGATAATCCCAACACAAGCCTGCGATAGAAGTTGGAAATTCCTAAGAAACCTCGAAGCTTAGTTAGTGTGGTCGAGGTTGTCCAGTCAAGAATGACTTGGATCTTGGCTGGATCCACATGCACACCATGCTCATCAACAATGTAGCCTAGGTATTGGACCCTGTTCATGTCGAAGGAGAATTTTTTCAAGTTAGCATATATCTTGTGTTGTCACAGAGTGTGAAGGACCTATTGAATATGCTACAAGTGTTCTTCACAATTCTTGTTGAAGATGAGTATGTCATCCAGATATACCACCACAAAAGAATTGGTGAAGGGTTGCACTATATCGTCCATCAATCTCATGAAAATTGTTGGATCATTTGTCTAACAAAAGGGCATGACTATCCATTCAAAAAGACCTTCTTTGGACATGAAAACAATCTTCCATACATCGGTCTATTCTATTAGGACTTGGTGGTAGCCATACTTCATGTTAATATTGCTGAAAAACTTGTCTCCCTCGAGTTGGTCAAGAAGGTCGTAAATTTGGGGAATTAGGTATCGGTTCTTGACTGTGATTTTTTTAGGGCCTTGTAATCAATGCAGAGTCTCCAAGTCCCATATTTATTCTATACGAGTACAATTGGGCTCCCGCAGAGTGAGGAGTTGGGTCAGATGTGCCCATTTTGAAGGAGCTCTTGGATTTGTCACTTAATTTCTTCATTTTCCATTAGAGAGAGGTGATAGAGTGTCTCATTGGGTAGAGGTGCATTGGGGGTTAGATCGATTGAATGCTTGACCTAAAAGTGTTGCAGCACTCCAGTGGGTGAAAAGAAGATGTCTTTGTATTTTTCCATGATCTTTTCCACTTGCTTTTGTTGCATGGAGAGGACCTGTGTAGAGGCCATGGATGTGGTTGCGACCTTTTGTTCACTTTGAGAGTGAATCGTGAATAATACAAATTTATCGGTTTGGGAAATGACCTTGCTGCATTGCTTAACAGAGATCAAAGAAATAGCGGTAGGTGGAGCTACCTATGGTATCATGTAAAATTGTCCAAACTCATATACACTATGAGGTCCAAAATCATATACAACATGTCATTTCCACAAATATGGTTGGCCTAAAAGAACATCAAAAACTTCAAGGGGGGAAATATCACACAATACCTCATCCTTGAATGGCTTGATGTCATAGGGAAGACGACATTGTTGGTTGATGTGGAGGTCTCTTCCTTGGTGGAGCCACCTAATGGTGTAGGGTTGCAGGTGTGGTTTCGTTGGAAGGTTCAACCGCTTGAAAACCTTTGTTGATATTAGGTTCTTTTGACTTCTACTATAGACCATGAAATGAAATGGAGCACCCTTCACCCACATCTGTGAGTGAAAAATGCGTTCACATTCCTTTGGTTCCTTTAGTTCACTTGGTTTGACCTTGGTGGTAGTGACAATGCACTGGGTTCTGTGTCAATGATTCGCTTCCCTTTTTCTAGATCTGATTAAGAGTCAGAACCTACCTCTGACTCCGAGGCTTTCAGTGTGACCATCAACAACTTCTTTGAGCTACATTTATCAATGTTATTCCAAGGGATTTTATGGAATTCACACCACTTCCTAGTGTCTTTATTCATCTTCTCATTACACTTCTTTGTTTGCAGCTTGGACTGCTTGTCCTGAGGGGGTCCATCCTTTCTATGTCATTTTTTATGTGGCTTGGGGCTGTCTTTTCCCTGCTTCTACTGTGAGGAATTTACAGATCCAAACTCTCTCTTATTCTATTTAAATTTTTTCTCGATTTTAATAGCATATTGATATGTCATGTCCAGTGATGAGATGTCCAGAAACTCCATTTATGTTCGGTTGTATATATTCACATAGTCGTGGTACTTGAGCACAAAATTTCATTCAGAGTCCTTGATACCAAGCTTGATGCACAAGGTATGGAAGATATTTTTGAAATCTGGTATTGTCTGGTCCCTTTCCTTGTCACAATGTGGTCCATCTCATATATTGGTCATCGTAGCTTCCAATGGGGTAGTATTGTTCCTTATTAGTATCACTGAAATAATCCCAAGTGGGAGAAACCGTAAATATTTCATATTCCTTAGTGTCCCTTTTCTCACAGTAAGTTTCCCACCAATCTTTGACATGGGGGACAACCTTAAGGAGAACAAAGGTAATCTTTTCTCTATCGGAAAAAGTATAGACTGAAAAATACCCTTCTAGCAGATTCAACCATTTATCTACAAAATTTGCATCTATATGGCCTTTAAATAAGGGGATATCAAAATTGAATTGTACCTTGAAGGGGGCAGCGTGGCCACTTGATGAAGATGAGTCACCTACTGGTAGACGTCAAAATATCTGTGCAAAGTTATCCATCATCTCGTTCCTTTGTCTTGTGCGGGCTTCCTGGAGAAACAATTAAAAAGGATGTTCTACTCCATCATCTCTCTTTTCTTCCACCATGGGAGGTCATAGTGATCGACGAGGACAGTCTTGCAAGAGTTCAACCACTTAGAATCCAGTCTTGCAATAGCTCAACCACTTCGAATCCCAACTCCTTGTACCATGACCTTGTTGGAGACATGCACATAGAAACAAATAAAGCGCAGACCTCTTTGATACCACTGATTTGAATTTATAAATGGAAATAGAAAACAAATACAGAAAGATACAGTAAAAATTGACTTATATTAATAAAAAGAATATGTTGAAACTGTAAAAATGCATAATGAAACAAACTTACTCGAATGGTGGAAGCTTATATTTGAGAATAGATGTGACAGCTACGCTCATTCGCAAGAAGATGGTTACAATGAGGCTCCAAAGTCCTTTTTAACATAAAGCATAAATGAGAAAACCTTAAACATCCAAAAAACTAACCCTAGGAGATGAAGCGCCAAAATTCATGTGGGCCCCGATGGGGTAAGTTGGTACATCAACATCCTAGGGTCGTAACTTTTTCATGTGATCTTCATTTTAGGTGCATGATAGCTCATTGAAAAGAACTATATGAGGACTACATATGTTGCCAGCACCTTGTGTCTAAAGCCTATAGTGTGATTGTGTCACATCCAAAAAACATTGGTTAGGGCCTCAAAACAACCCTTGAAATCCAGGACCCGAAAAACTAGGAAAAAATTGCCAAAATGAAAACTATTCTTTGAGCCAGTGGAATAGGTGGGTGGCCATCGATATCCACCTATATCATAGAGATTATATGAGATGTCAAATTTCAAACTGATTATCCTTATTTACTCAAGGTTCGATATCCATACATAATGTTAAATAATAACTGGTCATGTGGAAAGATAGAGTTAATATTGCGGAGATGGACATATTAAATTGGTATACATTATTATGTGTGCATATCCAACTCATCTTAAATGGAATGCATCATACCTCTATGTATAAACACATTGATTCCCCCCATCTTAGGATGCTTAGAGAATAAATAAAATGAATTTGATGAAAGAAAATTCAATTGTGAAATGTAGGCATCTTCGTCGAGGCTATGAATGCCCATTGGAAATGGAGCAAGGCATGTGATGCCATGGTGACTACACCATAGGCTATGGAATTTTTTTGGAAGTATAGCGATGTCTAAAGACAAGAGAGGAATGCTCATATGAATCTCTATTTTATTACTCCATCATTAGAAATTCTATAATAAATAACCTTTTCTCAACACATTTAGACTATGATATTGGTAAATGAATAACCATCATGTATTACTTTGAGTAAAGATAGAGAACAATTAGGAATTTTGGATTCAAACCTAACCCATTGTCACTTATTACCTTAAGAAAACCCAAAGTCAACATAAAATGAAGAAAAAGGGAATTTTATCTTACCATAACCAAACTCATCATTCACAACATGCTAAGTCTTTAGTTACTATTAGATTTATCATTCCTACTATAGATTCATTAAAACATTGAGAGAAAAGGGTTTTGTCCTTGCATTAAGGTTTTGTTTCTTTTCTCTGTACATAATTTAGGGAGTTTGTAGTTTATAAATAAATGGAGTTCTTTTACTGAAAATATGCAAGATAAATTTTATTCACATTTTGACAACGATATTTGTTGCGTTTATATATATGCAAATATAAAGATTCTTTATTTTTCAAAGATAAATATTTATTACTAATCATTTGTTATCTGCAGAAATATTTTTCAACAATTTATTTATCCTTTTTAGGTACAATTGTGAAGAACTCAACCATTGAAATATATTCAACATTTATTGGGATCATGGAATTATCTCATGAATTCATAGGATGATAGAGAAAGAGAGTTAGTTTCAGAATTAAGAATGAATCCATTCTCAATGACATAAGCAACATGTCTATACTTCTTGGTGCCTCGCAGGGAGACACCACCCCCAGTTGGAGCCAAATTTTGTAACTCAAAATTCCCCTCTCAGTTTTTTTGAAATTTTCATGGAGCATAGTCAATGATTTTGTTTTGAGAGGACTTTCCTATTGAAAGGGATTGATCAAATGAAATTCCAAGGGAGCTCGAAAGGATTTATAATGGAAAAAATTTCAAAGTTTGCAACATTCTAAGATAACTACACTCTTCCCCTACTCTCTTTGACATGGCCATTGAAAATGAGGACTCGACTAAGGAACAATTACAAGAACTAACCTTTAGAGGATCTGCCCTTAATTTAACAAATTCCCAAATAGATTAGTCAATCAACCAAGAGGGGCATTTGATTGAGATCCAATGAGTTATTACATGATACATGCTTTGATCACTTGGAAGGAAATTGTTTCTATATGAAAGAGATTTTGCGAGAACATAGTTGGGATAGCTAGCCCATCTGCATTTAGCCTATTATTGTGTATTTGGAGATGAAAAGGAATATTCTTACAGATTTTGAAGAAAAAAGGAAAACAATCTAATTCTACTTAGTTCTAAGGCATAATTATAAAAAATTGTCCTTCAAAAGAGAATGGGTTTGTATGTTAAAGACAAAGAGTTGATAATGGGAAAAGAAAGACAAATCACAACACCCCTGAAAGAATCAAGGAAATGCAACATAATTTGATTGGATGGACATGAAGGACATTTGTTTTTTAGTTATTTCACTTGAACATCAATTCTTGACATCCATAACATCTGGTTCTCATAGGATCCAGGTAGAGGATTACTTTGAGAAAACATCTAGAAAAGTGAATTTAGAAAATTGGTCATCAAATGGGTAACTCTTGAATCTAGCTTCCTTAGTTTACGGGTAAGGGTATAATTCACTTGAGGATTAACAGCTAGATTGTACCCTTAGCCATACTAATGGGTAACTGATGTAGTATGGCTAAGGGTACAATCTAGCTTCCTTAGTTTCCCTGAGATATTGGGCAGAGTACTGTTGTTTAATCCTACATGTATATTAGAGAGCTATAGCACAGGGAAAACCCTTGTCTGTAGGAACCCTGAAAAACCCTAACCCTTGGGACAAAAACAAAACAAACAAGATCTATTGTCGTGCAACCTTTCCTCCTGCATTATGGTTGCGGAATTACTACACATTTTTTCCTGTTAAGAATTTGGGCATTTTGACACTGTAGTATTATTCATATCAGAGTATATTAACTCAGGAGTAAAAAAAAAGTTCGGTACATGCCCACACCCTTATTTTAAACCTATCTCACTGGAATCCTCTTTTCATCCTAATCACAGTGATACCTATCATTTTTAACCCTTTTTTTCATGCAATCTCGGCCCTCTTCCCAACACCCTTATTTGGGACCTATCTCATTGGATTCCCCTTCTTGCACTGATCACAATGGTATATATCACTTGTAATCCTTTTTTTTCGTGGACTCACCCTTTTTAGACCTTTATTTCCCACCTATTCCTGTGTTTCCACTTCACCATGGCCAACACCTGCAACCAAGAATTGAAAACTGCATCAATACCCACATAGATGCCAAAATGGACTACATGAAAGATGAACTGAAGAAGGACATAAATTCCCACCTTTCTAGCCAACTTGCATCCCACCTTGATTCTTAGATTGACTCCTTTGTTGCCAAGATCCTAGAAAAATTGTCATTTCTTGGAGTCCATACCTCATGTGAACAACCTTCTAACTCAGAAGGTATGGCTTCTTCCAATTCCCAGCCTTTTTAGTCCAACCCCTTTCATCGTGATCTGCGTCTTTCACGAGTGGAGGTGAAAAAATTTGATGGCTCAAATCCCACTAGTTGGGTCACTCAAATGGAACATTACTTCTCCTTGCATGGAATCATTGATGACCTGGCCAAACTTCATTACGATGTTCTCTATATGGATCTTGAACATTGGAAATGGTGGCAATGGCGTAGAAAATTATGCCAAGGATATGTTGCTTGGAAACAATTTGTGGATAAACTTTATGAACTCTTTAACACCGACACACACTCCCTAAGACGTTTGAAAAAATTGAAATAGTTTGGTACTGTGGAATATTTTATCACCGCATTTCAATAATTGAATTTCATAACAGAGGGAATGTCTAATACCTTTTTCAAGGAATGTTTTATCAGTTTCCTCAAGGATGAGATTCAAGCCTAGGTCCTCGTGACTCGCCCCCAGACTTGGTTGGAAGCTACTCAATGTGCCAAGGAAGCACAACATGTTGTTTTTCCCCAGCACTACAAACCCTCTTTTCTTCCTTTCCCTTGCCCTCCCAATCCCACCCCTCATCCCACCCCTCTCAAGATCCAGAAATTAAGTCGGGAAGAAATGGTTGAAAACCAACTTAAGGGTCTTTGCTATAATTGTGATGAAAAATATTTTCCGATGAACAAGTGTAAGGAACATAAGTTGTTTATTTCCATCTCTGAGGATGTGTTTGATGAAGAGGTAGAGGCTCCTCCTGTGGAAGAGCTACCTCATCCAAATGATCTCACTCCACCATCTGATCCATTAGAATTTGAACTGATCATTTCATTGAATTCCCTCACTGGATTCTCTTCTCCCCAAACCCTCAAGTTGATTGGATACATTAAAAATTGGAAGGTCATCATCCTAATTGGCAATGACAACACCCATAATTTTATTCATCATCGCATTGCTCAAGAAACTAATTTTTATATTAGTGTCATGAACAATTTTCAAATCATGATTTCCAATGGTGGTTCCATGAAATGTGGGGCGTGTTGTGAAAATGTGTGTCTCCAAATTGGTCAATACAACTTGAAATCTCATGTGGTTTCTATCGTCATGGGTGGTTGTGACATTGTGCTAGGTGCGGAATGGTTACGTGCTCTCGGTCCCATTCTCATGGATTTTAAGGAATTAACCATGAAATTCCAAAAGGAAGGCCAATAGTATAAGTTCCAAGGCATCATAACAGGATCCCCTGAGATCATCGGTTCCCATCAAATGAAAAATCTCCTCAAAAAGGTCATTCAGGCATTATTTCCCAACTTCATGCCATTCAAGCAGTTGAGACACTCTCTATGCATCCTGACCTCCAATCTATCCTCTCCAAACACCAAATTGTTTTTTCCACTCCCCATGGACTTCCCCCTTCCCATGTTGTTCATGATCATCCTATTCCTCTAGTGCTCGACAGTCTTCCTCCCAATGTTTGCCCTTATTGTCATCCCTTTTCCAAGAAGAATGTGTTAGCGACATTTCTTGTCCTAGGCACAAGAGTATTCGGGTCTGCAAGCTACATGGGAAGTGCCCTAGCGCAGCGCGAGAGAATATTTTTTCCGATCACAAGTCAAGCGAGCGGGCGAAGTTCTGTTGACAGCAGCCAAGATCCACCTACAAAGTAGATAGATGGTCATCGGGTTTTTGGGGCTGTCAAAATGTCCGAGATTTAGCGCATGATATAGCTCCCATATTTCAAGACAATTCTGGGTCGTCCGATCCAGTTGGGATAGGTGGCAGCCATTCGGCGTGTCGGGGATCGGTGTTTCGGGGGACAAGGAGCCTCCCACCTATTGCAGTTGAAATCGCCAATCGACGAAATGCCGATAAGTGTCCTTCAAAGCTGAGCCCACGGTCCTAGCACCAGGTCACATCAAGCGTGTAAATGGAGGCAACCCCCTTTATAGTAGCGAATACTATCTGGGCCGTTCATCTGAAGGACGTGTGGCACACATCCGCGTCTCTTCAGCATTCGGGACTTCGAGGAGTAAGCACACCTCGTCATTTCACCTCTCGAAACCTCGAATCCCGAAATGCCGAAATCACTCTGGAAGACAAACGTAGGGTCACGGCTCGTGGTCACTTGAGAAAGTAAAAGAACTGTACAAAGGGGAGGCTGAAAGCACCGAGTTAAGTTTCAGGAGGGGGGATTGTGTTCTCCAAGATGTCGGTTCGACGTAATCCAGAGCCCGGTTCCTACTGGAATGAATGAAGAAGAAAGAGGGTGGTTGAAACCTCCCCTCACTCCTTTATTGCAAAGTATGGGTGGCTCGACCGAAATCCTGCCCTAGACGGTCTTCTGTACTGGTTCTTCTCATGGAAGCCACGCCGAGTCCTCGACTCGCCAGGAAAGTCTGCACACACTAATTCAACATTTAAGGGCCGAGCTACCCCCTGGCGCGAGCCAAGAAAAATTAAGGTGGCGTATGACATGGGAGTGCAGACCAGATTTGATTGAAGAGACTCCTCGTCCCGAAAGTCCCATGGGCCTCTGTTGGGAAAATGTTTAGTAGTATATATATACTTAATTTTGATATTTTTAGGGGGATCGATGGTAGAGCGCAGCTCCCGATTGTAAAGTTTTAGCAGACATTCTAGCTTTCTGGTCATGCATCTGTATATGAGATTTCTTATTTTATAACAGACAGTCTTCTTACTCCATCTAAGTTTTCATCTTATGCTAAGAGAGTTCGTGATCGACTGATTCGCACGAATTATGGCAATTCTGTTGTGATAAAGGATTTATTGTGGCATTATTGTCTTCTTTGGTTTTCTGTGTTTGAACGTAGGAGGATCTTGCGTTTAGATGTCTTCTTCCACAATCTGTTAGGAAACTGATGTTTACGACAGACCTTTGCATCTCTCTGATACAAGTCTTCCCCCTACTCACCCTTACTACAACTCATTGTACGAAGTTACCTAAGACCTCACTTGCCCATGCATGTCTGGCCTAGTTCCAGAGTTAAGAACACATCGTTTGAGTTAACCTCCATCTGATCACCTCATTAAAGAAATCGTGACATAAACTGATGGGCATCGGGCTCTGCTCCTGTTGCAATCTAGGGGTGACTTCCGTCGCCAACATTTCTAGCGCCGTTGTCGAGGACAAAGTTGAAGATTTTTCTCTGGGCAGAACGACAACGAGCTTCTAATTCTGAAGGTGCATCAGATATCAGAACCCTTGAAGATTGCACTTGCACCTGGCGACTCCTCTGAGGTCATTACACCTGGTAATTCCTCTGTTCCAGTGCCTCTAGCTACACCTGGTAGCACTTAGGAAACACAAAGCCCAGTTCCGGTCTTTGATGGTGAGTGAAGATTGGACACACTCATTATGAATAGCATTCACCTGGCGACTCCACATTGAAAGACTCCAATGGAAGGGATTTTGTTGACAGAAGGAAGTCCATGTCGAAGGGAAAGACCAGGTATCAGTTTATGAGCTTACTGCATGAAGTTTTGTGTTTCTTTTTCATCTCATTCTTCTCTTTCCCTTCATTTATAGAGAATTTTTTCCTTTGCTTTGTGCATTCTGATGTCCTTGAGCCTCCTCTTATCCACTCAACCTTGGAAGAAGAAAGTATACCCTGTTCTTGTGTTGTAGATATTGATCTTGTGCCTTCACCTCTGCCTATCCTTAAAGATGAGATCTGTATCACACCTCCTCTTCGAGTCGAATGCCCTTATTGTCCTGAGGAGGTTGAGGATAATTCACAGTCTTATCAGACCTTGTTCCCCCATGTTTTTCCTATTGAGCCCTCCTAGCCTCTTGCTGAATCCCATGATCAACCTACTGCTTTTCAAGTACAAATTAGAAATAGGTTGTTTAAACCTCTAAGGCTTCCATATCTCCTTAACCCTTATCCTAATGATTTCTTTGAGTATCTTCCTTGATTTTCTGGGGAAGGTCATGTTACAGCCAAGAAGCATATGGAGGCTTTCGAGACCTTTATTGATCAGTTTGAGATCATTCACGAGGATGTTGTCATGAGGATGTTCTCGCGTTCCCTGTCTGGAGATGCTGCAGCGTGGTTTAGATGTTTGGAGATCGGTTCTATTGGTTCCTGGACCGAACTATACCATGCTTTTTTAAAAAGTTGGGGTGAGAACAAGTCCCTTGATCAATATTGGTCTAAGTTTAATGCCTTGAGGAGAGGGGAAGATGAAGCCTTGATTATTTTCAACAGAATATTTTTTAGTGCTTATCATAGCCTGCCTGTAGAGATCAGACCCATGGAGACTGTTGCTATGGTGTACTATATCATGGCTCAGCATCTAGACCTAGTCTTCCTCCTGAGAGAGAGGAAATCCTCATCATTGATACATCTGTTTGAGGATGTTATAGAGGTTGAAGGAAACATCAGGGCTAGTAGGTGGACTCATAAGCAGGAAAATTTGCATATACAAGAGGAAGAAGACTATCAATCTATTTCAGAATCTGAACAAGGATATAGAAATTATGGATCAGATCTGGAACAAGAACCCAGAAGTGGTCATTATGACATAGAGCTTGCTGCTCCTTTATTTGAATATCATCTTTCTGGGGTAAAAGCTGTAGCTGTAGAAGATCCAAAGTGGATTTTCAAGGAGGGAGAGGGACATTCTTTTGTGAGCAGAGAATTTTTTGCAGAAGAGCATCCTGGTCTTCTAAAGTGGCCAGGGTCTTGCCATATTCCCCACAATCCAGTGGTCATATACATGGAGTCCTACATTTCAGATTTCCTGAAATGTTCTATAAAGATTAATCCACCAATACTCACAAGGGAGTATTGCGTTAAGAAATATTTCCAAGACCACATTATAGAGCCTGTTCCTTTATTAATTAAGGAAAGGCCATGGGTGGAAATCAACTCTACTAGGCTTGCGAGAAGCATCGACCAGCATAAAGAGGAGGGGATTAGTAGACATCTCATCTCCTATCCAGAGCCTGTTTGTAGGCAGGGGTCATCTGGCATTGGCCAGCCTGCATCTGTCCTCCACCCACTTGTGCACTCTGAAGACATCATGCCACAGGTGAACAACCACGGAGAACAAGAGATGTTTTCTGACCAACTAAACTCCCCTGGCACTATATATTGTGACCCTGTGGGGTCTTATATGGAGTTGTGCTTCCCAAAGGCTTTGGAGCCTATAAATTTATTCCCCTTCTCAACTATTGGGGGTATGGACATCATGGTCAACCTCATCTTCATCTGGCTGTCATACCTCCCTAGCATTTTATGGAGCATCTGCGGTAAAGAGAAGGGACGAATCACCAAGCAGCATGGGTGGCTATGGTGGAAATTTTCTTTCACCTAGCTCATATATATTCAGTTTAGTAGCTTAGGGCCTATACATAAATAAGATCTTTTGAGCAGGCGCGTTTGTTTGTTTTATTTTCCCTTTCGGCATATATTTCTCAGTAAGAGGTTTTGAACTTGACTCCATAGCCCAACAACAAGGCACTGGAACTGCAAAATGAGTCCTTAGACCATCACAGGGACGACTCTATTCCCCATGGAGCCTAATGTTAGCGATATTTCTTGTCCTAGGCACAAGAGTATTCGGGTCTGCAAGTTGCACGGGAAGTGACCTAGCGCAGCACGAGAGAATCTTTTTTCTGATCACAAGTCAAGTGAGCGGGAAAATTTTTGTTGACAGTAGCCAAGATCCACCTACAAAGTAGATTGACAGTCATCGGGTTTTCGGGGCTGTCAAGTTGTCCGAGATTTAGCGCATGATATAGCTCCCATATTTCAAGACAAGTCTGGGTCGCCCGATCCAGTTGGGACAGGTGGCAGCCAGTTGACGTGTCGGGGATCAATGTTTTGGGGGAAAAGGAGCCTCCCACCTATTGCAGTTGAAATCGTCGATCGGCGAAATGCCGATAAGCGTCCTTCAAAGCTGAGCCCACGGTCCTAGCACCAGATCACATCAAGCGAGCGTGTAAACAGAGGCAGCCCCCTTTATAGTAGTGAATACTATCTGGGCCGTTCATTTGAAGGACGCATGGCACACATCTACGTCTCGTCGGCATTCGGGACTTCGAGGAGTAAGCGCACCTCCTCATTTCACCTCTCGAAACCTCGAATCCCGAAACGCCGAAAGCACTCTGGAAGACAGATGTAGGGTCACGGCACGTGGTCACTTGAGAAAGTAAAAGAACTGTACAAAGGGGAGGCCGAAAGCGCCGAGTTAATTTTCAAGAGGGGGGATTGTGTTCTCCAAGATGTCGGTTCGACGTAATCTAGAGCCCGGTTCCTGCTGGAATGAATGAAGAAGAAAGAGGGTGGTTGAAAACTCCCCTCACTCATTTATTGCAAAGTATGGGTGTCTCGGCCGAAAGCCTGCCCTAGACGGTCTTGTGTACTGGTTCTTCTCATGGAAGCCACACCGAGTCCTCGACTCGCCAGGAAAGCCTGCACACGCTAATTCAGCATTTAAGGTCCCAGCTACCCCCTGGCACGAGCCAAGAAAAATTAAGGTGGCGTATGACAGGGGAGTGCAGAACAGATTTGATTGAAGAGACTCCTCATCCCGAAAGTCCCGTGGGCCTCTGTTGGGCAAATGTTTAGTAGTATATATATACTTAATTTTGATATTTTTAGGGGGATCGATGGTAGAGCGCAACTTTCGATTGTAAAGTTTTAGCAGACATTCTAGCTTTCCAGTCATGCATCTGTATATGAGATTTCTTATTTTATAATAGACAGTCTTCTTACTCCATCTAAGTTTTCATCTTATGCTAAGAGAGTTCGTGATCGACTGATTCACACGAATTATGGCAATTCTGTTGTGATAAAGGATTTATTGTGGCATTATTGTCTTCTCTGGTTTTCTGTGTTTGAACGTAGGAGGATCTTGCGTTTAGAAGTCTTCTTCCACAGTCTGTTAGGAACCTGATGTTTACGACAGACCTTTGCATCTCTCTGATACAAGTCTTCCCCCTATTCACCCTTACTACAACTCACTGTCTGAAGTTACCTAAGACCTCACTTGCCCATGCATGCCTGGCCTAGTTCCGGAGTTAAGACCACATCGTTTGAGTTAACCTCCATCTGATCACCTCATTAAACAAATCGTGACAGAAACTGATGGGCATCAGGCTCTGCTCCTGCTGCAATCCAGGGGTGACTTTCGTCGCCAACAGAATGAAATTGAGAAAATTGTTCAATAATTGCTTGATGCGGGTTTCATCCGTCCTAGCACCAACCCCTATTCTTCTCCTGTGGTTTTGGTCCTCAAGAAAGAAGGCACATGGCACATGTGTCCAAACTTTCATTCCCTCAACAAACTTACCATCAAAGACAAGTTTCCCATTCATGTTATTGATGATTTATTGGATGAATTGAGTGGTGCTCAATACTTTACTAAACTTGATCTTCGTTCTGGCTACCATCATATATGTATGAAAGAGATAGACATTCTGAAGGCTGGATTTCAAAGTCACGAGGGTCACTATGAGTTTTTGGTCATGCCCTTTGGCCTGTGTAATTCCCCCTCCACTTTCCAAAGTTTCATGAATCATATCTTTTGTCCTTTTCTCCATCATTTTTTCTTAGTTTTCTTTGATGATATTCACATCTATAGTAAAACATGGACAACCCATCTTTCCCATGTCGATAAAGTTCTCCATCTACTTCCTCAATACCAGATTTTCCTCAAACAATATAAATGCTCCTTTGGTGCCTTGGAAGTGGAGTACTTGGGTCATATTGTCGACAAGTATGGTGTAAGGGTGGATCCTAAGAAAATTGAAGCAATGCAGGATTGGCCTCGCCCCAAAACTCTTAAGAAATTGCGTGGTTTTCTGGGTTCAATGGGTTATTATCGCAATTTTTTTTCACAATTATGGAAAAATTACAACACCTCTCACTACTCTCCTTAAAAAGAATGCTTTCAATTATACTCCAGTAGTTGATTAATCCTTCCATGCCTTGAAAGAGGCTATGTTCACAACTCATGTCCTGGCCCTTCCTGACTTCAAGAAGACTTTTGTCTTGGAATGTGATGCTTTCGAGAAAGGAATTGGAGTAGTCTTCATGCAAGAAGGTTGACCTTTGGCCTTCACTAGCAAACAACTTTCGGAGAGACATTTGGGACAATCCATCTATGAAAATGAAATGTTGGCTATTCTGCATGTCATAGATCTCTGACATCCTTATCTATTGGGGCAACTCTTCCAAATTAAAATAGATCATCAGAGCCTCAAGATTTTTTTGGAACAACAAATTTCATCCTCGAAGCAACAAAAATGAGTGACCAAGCTATTTGGATATAATTATGAGATCATTTACAAGAAGGGAAAATAAAATTTGGTTGTTGATGCTCTTTCCAAGAAGTATGAAGATGACAGGTCCCTCTTTTCTCTCTCATTCCTTGTACCAGATTGACTCCAAGATTTTCCTCGACAATGGATGCAAGACCCCAAAATTTCTTGCTTGATTCAACAATTGCAAGACAATTCTCCAGTTTCTCCAGGGTAATCTTTTCCCAATGACAAGATTCACAACAAAGTTCATTTGTATTTAAGAAAACAGTCGCAACTTAAATCTACAGTGCTTTCAGAGCTTCATGCTTTCCCCACAATTGGACATTCAGGGTTTACCAAAACCTATGAAAGGGTCAAACGTTCTTTATTCTTGGATGGTATGAAACAAGATGTTCACACCTTCGTGGTTGAATGTGATGTATGTCAATACAACAAGGGAGAAACAATCAAGGCCTTGGACACATTACAGCCGCTCCCAATTCCACCAACTATTTGGTTGGATATTTCTATGGATTTCATTGTTGCCTTACCTAAATCAGGCAATAAGTTAGTCATCATGGTGGTAGTTGATTGTATTTCCAAATATGCTCATTTTTGTGCTCTTCAACACCCATTCACCACATCCACAGTGGCTCAAATTTTCATGGATAATATCTTCAATCTTCATGGCATGCCTCATTCTATTGTCTATGACATAGATGCCACTTTCACCAACAATTTTTGGAAAGAATTGTTTAGGCTCCAGGGAACCCAATTTCATCTCAGCACCGCTTATCATCCCTGGACTACTGGAAAAAATGAAGTTATCAACAAGTGTTAGGAAACATATTTGAGGTGTTTTTCATCTAACAAACAAAATAAGTGGGCTCAGTGGTTACCCTTAGTTGAAAGGTGGTACACCACAGCTTACCATACAACTTCTCACATGACTCCTTTTGAAGCAGTATATGGACAAAAGCTACCATCGGTTCTCTCATACATGATAGGAGTATCGAAGGTTCAGGAGGTTGACAAAAATCTTACAGTTCGTGAGGTCATTCTCCGTACCCTAAAATCAAATCTGGTCATGGCTCTGAATCACATGAAACAAAAAACAGATCAAGATCGTTCCGAACGATAATTTACTAAAGGGGACGAGTGTTTCTTCATTTACAACCTTATAAGCAAACTTCACTCAAATTTTATCATTGTCAGAAACTTGCTCCCAAATTTTATGGTCCTTATACAATTTTCAAGCGAGTGGAACAAGTGGCCTACCAATTAGCTTTGCCTAGTCATTCTAAGCTCCATTCTGTTTTCCATGTCTCATGCTTAAAGAAGGTGATTGGAACTAAGTGCCACACTCAAACCAATCTCCCTGAGTTGGATGAAGAAGGTTCTATTTGGTTGCAGCCACAAACAGTCTTGGACCAGCGCGAGCATTGTCTCCGTCAACGCACCATCAAGGAAGTGTTAGTGCGGTGGAAATATACAACTCTAGAAGATGCCACTTGGGAGCCGACCACCATTCTGCAACAATTTTCTCATCTCAAGCCTTGAGGACAAGACTATTCTTTAAGAAGAAGGGCATGTTAGGGACCTAACCTTGCTAACCCCTCACGTAGGTAGAATAATATATTTCCATGTAATAAATGTAGACATTAGTTAATAAGGCCTTATTAATAAATGTGAATAAGTGAATGTAAGAAGACCTAATAGAAGCTTCCTCTTCTAGAATGTTCTTCCTCCAGAATGATCTTTAGAAGATAGAATTAGTATAAATAAGAGGAGGCATGGGAAGTCTTTGTCTTGAGAATTATTGTAATAGAGCTCTGCTCTACTAGAGGTTGCCCCCTCGAAATGGCAAGTGAACATTGTTTTCTCTGAATAAAGGTATCATTTATGGTGTTGCTCTTCTCAATATTCTACTGTTCCATTGATATCTGTTGAATATTCATATTTTTACATATTATATTACATCTGGTACCTTACAACCACATATCAAGTATATAGAGTGGTTTCATTATTACAAATTTGGGCTCGCTCATGATGGTACTACTTGAGATTTATGTACCCAAAATCTTGTCAAGATTTGATCGATAGAATCAAAAGAAAGGTTACAACCTTAACAAAGACGAGCAATAATTCATTATAAACAAAGAAAGAATGCCATCATGCTACAATGAGAGGAATGCCCAACACTTCGAGTAGACAAATTGACTCTTGGTCTAGAATTATATAAATAGCCAAGCAAATTAATAAATGTCTTGTTGCCTCCACTAACCACGGAAAGACCAATGCTTCACACAAACAATATGAGGACGCTAAAACAACGACAAGGAAAGGGCACTAAATTTATGCATCATGGGGAAGTAAACTAGGCTTTCTATTCTCCATAATGTGCAACTAAACTAGGCTTTCTATTCTCCATAATGTGTAACTATTTCATGCGATTGCAATGTATTTGTTAACTCTTGTTGGAACGTGCTCATGTGAAAGTTCAATAGAATTGGGTAAAAATGATCTAACGATCCATTTTACCTCAAATCTCAAATCAATGATCCTTAAACATTTCATGGTATCAAGTAATATGAGTTTTAACAACATTTTAGCTCCGAAATGGATAATATTCCGATGCAGGGCAGCCATGGAGCATTTCGGATGCATAGAGGAGGTTAAAAATTGTGCATCTCTATGCCCGAAGTGGGTGACAATCATCGATGAAGGGGGTATATCGACATGTGATAGCACACTGTTTGTTTGAGCGATCACATTGCTGCAAACTATTGTCAGAAAAGGGTTGAAAGCAATGCATATTCTTGCAATGATCGCCACAACAATGAAGAAGACACAGTGGTCCATATCGCAGTAGTTGAGTTTACCGATTTCTGAGATGATAATTCAGCCATTCATTTCGCATTAATGCCCAGTTAATGCCCACCATTAACTCCAGTTGCTATTTCAATTTCTCGACACCATGTGGATCGCAGCGCTCCTGGAGTGCAAGCTCAAAAAGAACTAGGTCAGGGACACAGATGTCAACGTCTCCATTGACTCTATTCTCTTTCCTGAAGTGCCAATTGCGCTCCACATGTCCAGTCATTTGCTGCTTGGGGTTGTGAGGATTTATTCTCAGAGGGTGGATTACCTCTTCAACTACTGCAGTGAAACCCTAAGGTAGCCCGCGCACCTTATAAGGAGATTCGAACACCTGATTTAAACGAAGAGATTTTTTCTTGTGCATCAGTACAAAAGCCATTTGCAACCATAAAACCCAGGGTTTCGTTCATGTTAATGTGGCAGCGCAGAGGATGCACACAATGTGTTTGACAAAATGCATCAACAAGCTCAGGCAAGGCAAGGAGGTCCAGGAAGACACAATCAGACATGGATTTTAGTTTGATGATTTTGTGGGAAATTCTCTTGTAGACATTTATGTGAAGTGTGGGAATTTTGCAGATGCTTGTCATGTGTTTCGCAAAATACCTAACCGAAATGGTGTCTCCTGGACTGCGATTGTAGGATATGCCATGCATGAGTATGGCAAGGAGGTTCTCAAACTCTTTGAAGAGATGTACTGGTCTGGCATAAATCCAGATGGGTTACCTTTCTTCGGGTTTGGTCTGCAGGTATAGTTGATGTTGCTTGGATATACTTTGACATATGGGTTATATTTTTCATATCATGGCTACAATGGATCATTATTACTGCATAGTTGGCCTCCTTGGATGTTCTGGGTGCCTTGATGAGGTACAACATTTTGGCAACAGAATTCCAATAAAACTTGGTACTCTTGTGTGGGGTTCATTACTAGGTGCCTGTAGGAGCCATTCCAATATAGAACTAGGGGAATCTATGGAAGAGTGCCTTTTTGAGTCTGATCCTAAAATTGTTGCACCTTATGTGTTTTTTGCTAACATCTACGCATTGGTTGGTAAGTGGGAGGATGTTAAAATGGTGAGAACAATGATGAAAGACAAGAATGTGAAAAGAAGCTAGGATGTAGTTGGATTCAGGTGAATAAGCAGGTGCATGCTTTTGTCTCAGGAGACTGATCACATCTACATCAACACTGAGTTTCTGAAAAATTAGAAAGGGTTTCCTGGGAAGAGAATGGTGACAGAGAATGTACCCTGTGCCAGGATTGTTGAACATGTTGTAGCTACAAAGGAGATGAGAGAACATATTCTCTACCACCACAGTGAGGAGGCACAATTGTTTTTAGGTTTATTAATAGGCCACTTGAGCTGGACATCTGAATATTGGAGAGCCTTCAAAGAGTAGTGGATGTCTCTTTACCACCAAGTTCAATATCTGTGATTGTTTTGCAACAAAATTGTTTTAAGGCAGCCAATCAGATTCATCTTTTCCAGGATGGAAGTGTTGGTTTAGGAATCAAGTAATAAACATATGCTTGTATAAGCAGAAGATTATTTTTATTACCAGCTATGTATCAACAGAAAGAGTGTAAGGCACCTTGGCATGACAGTTGCATTCTATTTCTTGATGGATTACAAGAGCTTGGTGGTTCACGTTTTCATATATTAAGGACTCACTGAAAATGTTGGATTTCCAATGATTCTTTGCATTCTGAAAGATGATCCAATTTTTTGGACATTCTTTCTCTTCTTAAAGTGAAAATTGGTGGAATGTCATTAGTGTTGTGGATAAATCTAGCCTATAGATTACACTAAGGTTTCCCTAGATCTACAAGATTTGTCTTAATTTGTTAGGAACCCAACCTCCCTAACCCCTCACATAAGTAGAATAATATATTTTCCATGTAATAAAGACCGACATTAGTTAATAAGGCCTATTTAACAAATGTGAACAAGTCAATGTAAGAAAACCTAATAGAAGATTATGTTTTTTGAAAGATCTTCCTCTAGAATGTTCTTTAGAAGATAGAATTAGTATAAATAAGAGTAGGAGGTATAAGAAAAAAATTTCTTGAGAATTATTGTAATAGAACGTTGCTCTGCTAGAGGTTTTCCTCTCGAAGAGACAATTCAACATTGTTTTCTATCAATAAAGGTATCTTTTTTATTGTAGTTCTCTACATTTTGTTGTTCTGCTGGTATTTTCTATCGTATTTATGTTTTTTGCTTAATATAATAGATTTGGTACCTAAGAAGTGGTATCATAGCACTTTCCTCTGTGAAAACTGTGGGACTTGTTTTTCCAAGGTAGAGACATGTACTGTCAATGTCTTTAAATCACAAAGATCTATTGTTCAACAGGTAAAACTGCAGTGGGGAAGACTACATGCAGGAAATACAAATGGTGTCATGTGATTGTCTAGAAACCAACATTTCACCTTGTTGCAAACCTTTGTAACACCTATGGGTACCCTTTGAGTACTACCGCATTGGACAAAATTTGTACATGACCATCACTCCCACGTACTATCAGGTATGTCGGGAGTCCCCCAGGTCCTCTAAAACTAGCCCTAGATTAGCTGATCGATCGCTTGACTACTATAGTGACATTGAGAACAACACTCTGGAAGATACTCTCTAGTACATGAGTAATCGAGTAGTACGACTAAGGGTATGGTCGATCCTTCTTAGTTGGTGCCCTGAGATATTGGGCCGAGTACTGCTTTTTGACCCCACACATATATCAGAGAGCTAGAGCACAGGGAAAACTCTTGTCTATAGGAACCCTGTAAACCGTAACCCCTAGGAAAGAAACAAAACAAAAAAGGAACAGACGGGATCTATTGCCGTGCAATCTTTCCTCCTACATTCTGGTTGTGGAATTTCTACATAATTTTTCCTATTAACAATTTGTGCCATTCGTCATTATAGTATTAAGGTCGGAGTATAAATTATAGTGGTCTTGCCAACATCTTTATTCGTGACCTATCCCAATGGGTTCCTCTCTTCACCCTGATCTTAGTGGTACCTATCATTTCTAAACCTTTTTTTCCTATGGACCCAACCCCTTCCCGACACCCTTATTCAGGATCTATCTCATTGGATTCCCCTCTTCACCCTAATCCTTCTAATACTTATCACTTATCAAAAAAATTTATTGTGGAGCCACCCACCCTCCCCTACACCCTTATTTGGAACCTATCCCATTGACTTCCTCTCTTTACCTTGATCATCGTGGTACCATTCACTAGTAACCCATTTTCTGTGTGGACCCACCTGCTCCTTACCCTGCCCAATGGACCACATCCGTAGCCAAGATTGGGATACTTACATCACTGCCTTGGATAAAGTCAATGAGAAAAATAGGAACAACATCTCTGGCCTTACTTCCAACATTGCTAGAATAAATTCTTAGCTCGCCCCACTAGAAGCACTTCCAGTCGCAATGAACCACTTGACTGCCACATGTCAACAATCCCAAGAAGCAATGAACAACTTGACCACACTGATTAAGAAAGCCCAAGATCCTTTCTCTTCTGGACCACCTTATAACTTAGAAGGCACTGAATCCTCCCATTCCACGTCCTTTCATTCCAACCACTTTTAGAGGGACCTGCGTTTTCCTGGAGTGGAGGTGAACAAATTTGATGGCTTGGATCCCACGAGTTGGGTCACTCAAATGGAACACTATTTCTCTTTGAACATCGTTGTCGATGAGTTGGTCAAACTCTATTACAATGTTCTCTATCTAGATCCTGCACAATGGTAATGGTGGCAATGGAGAAAAATGCACACCAAGGGTACATGACTTGGACACAATTTATTGCAGAGCTTTATGAATGCTTTGACACCAACACCCACCATTTAGATCGTTTGACCAAGTTGAAACAATCTGGCACAGTGGAATACTTTATAACTTCCTTTGAGCACTTGGCTTTTCGCATGGAGGGCATGTCAGACGTTTTTTTTTTCTTTTGGAAATGCTTTATCGGTGGCCTAAAGGATGAAATTTGTGCCCATGTCCTAATGGCTTGCCCCCAAACTTTGGTGGAAGCTACTAAAAGAGCTAAGGAAGAACAACATGTTGTCTCCTCCCAAACCAAAAAACCTTCCTTTACTCCTCTCCTTAAACCCTTCAATATCGCTCATCCTTCCACTCCACTAAAGATCCAGAAATTGACCTAGGAAAAGATGGTTGAATGCCAAGTCAAGGGCCTTTGCCACAATTGTGTTGACAAATATTTTCTGGGGCACCAGTGTAAGGAACATAAGCTTTTTATGGTCATCTTTGAGGATGTTTCTGATGAAGAAGTAAAAGTTCCCCCTGTGGCAAAGCTACCCAAGCCAACTGATCTTACTTTGCCCTCTGATTCACCAGCAGTTGAATCGGTCATTTCACTGAATACCCTCATTGGCTTCTCTGCTCCCCAAACCCTCAAGCTAATTGGCTACATTAAGCATCGAGAGGTCATCATCCTAATTAACAGTGGCAACACCCATAATTTTATTCATCATCACATTGCCCAAGAAACCAATTGCTATATTCGTGCAACACACACTTTTCAAATCATGATTTCCATTGGAGGTTCCATGAAATGTGGGGGGCGTTGTAAAAATGTGTGTCTCCAAATTGGTCAATACAACCTAAAATCTCATATGTTTGTTATAGACATCGGTTGTTGTGACATTGTGCTCGGTGCAGAATGGTTACGCACTCTCGATCCCATTCTCATGGATTTTAAGGAATTAACCATGTAATTCCAACAAGAGGGACATGAGTTTAACTTCCAAGGCATCATAGTAGGCTCCCCTAAGATCATCAATTCCCATCAAATGAAAAAACTCCTCAAAAAATTTCATTTGAGCATTCTTGCCCAAATCCATTTCATTCAAGCAGTTGAGACACCCTATGTGCATCTTGACCTCCAATCTATCCTCTCCAAACACCAAGTTGTTTTTTCCACTCCTCATGGACTTCTCGGTTCCCGTGGTGTTCATGATCATTCCATTCATTTAGTCTTGAACAATCTTCCTCCTAATGTTCTCCCTTATCATCATCCCTTTCCCCAGAAGAATGAAATTGAGAAAATTGTTCAAGAATTACTTGACGCAAGTGTTATCCATCCTAGTACCAACCTCTATTCTTCTCTTGTGGTCATGGTCCTCAATAAAGAAGGCACTTGACACATGTGTCTATACTTTCACGCCCTCAACAAACTCACCATTAAAGGCAAATTTCTCATTCCTATCATTGATGATTTATTGGATGAATTGAGCGGTGCTCAATGCTTTACTAAACTTGATCTCTATTCTGGATACCACCAAGATACATATGAAAAATGAAGACATTCCCAAGACTGCATTTCGAACTCATGAAAGTCACTATGAGTTCTTGGTAATATCCTTTGTCCTATGTAATGATCCCTCCACTTTCCAAAGTCTCATGAATCATGGTTTCCATCATTTTGTCATAGTTTTCTTTGATGATATTCTCATCTATAGTAAAACTTGGACAACCCATCTCCCCCATGTGGATCAACTTTTCCATCTACTCTCTCAACACCAACTTTTCCTCAAACAATCTAAATATGCCTTTGGATCGTTGGAAGTGGAGTAATTGATATTATCGATAAGGATGGTGTATGGGTGAATCTTAAGGAAATTGAAGTTACGTAGGATTGGCCTCGCCCTAAATATTTTAAAAACTTGCATTGTTTTCTAGGTTTAATGGGCTATTATCACAACTTTGTTCATAATTATGGAAAAAATGTAGCACCTCTCAGTACTCTCCTTAAAAAAAACGCTTTCACTTGGACTCCAACAACTAATCGATCCTTCCATGCCTTGAAAGAGGCTACATGCATGGCTCATATCTTGTCTGTTCCTAACTTCACAAAGTCTTTTGTTCTGGAATATGATGCTTTAGGGAAAGGAATTGGGGCAGTCCTCATGCAAGATGGCAAGCCTTTGATCTTCACCAGAAAACAACCTCCAAAGAGACATTTGGGCCAATTGATCTATGAAAAGGAAATGTTGGCTATTCTACATATTGTGGATCTCTGACATCCTTATTTCTTGGGGTAATGCTTCCAAATAAAAATTGATCATAAGAGACTCAAGTATTTTTTGGAACAATGAATTTCATCCCCGAAGCAACAAAAATGGGTGACTAAGCTATTTGGTTATGATTATGAGATCATTTACAAGAAGAGAAAAACAAATGTGGTTGCTGACATTCTCTCCAAGAAGCATAAAGAACAAGGGTCCCTCTTTTCCCTCTCCTTCATTATACCAGATTGGCTCCAAGTTGTTTACCATGAATGGTTGCAAGACTCCAAAATTTATCACCTGATCCGACAATTGCAACACCATTCTACAACTTTTTCAAGTTACTCTTGGCACAATTAATAACTTCACTACAAAGGCCTTCTGTATTTATGAAAACAATCGCAACTTAAATCCACGGTGCTTTATGAGCTTCATGCTTCACCCATAGTTGGGAATTCATGGTTTACCAAAACCTATGAAAGGGTCAAACCTTATTTTTTTCTGGGATGGTATGAAACATGACGTTCACAACTTTGTGGTTGAATGCGATGTTTGTCAATGGAACAAGGGAGAAACAGTCAAATCCCCAGGCACACTCCAACCACCTCTGATTCCCCCTGCTATTTGGAGGGATATTTCTATGGATTGCATTGTTGGCTTACCTAAATCAAACAATAAGTCAGTCATCATGATGGTAGTTGATCATCTTTTCAAATATGCTTATTTCTATGTTCTTCAACAACCATTTACAACATCCACGGTGGCTCAAAGTTTCATGGATAATATCTTAGAACTTCATGGAATGCTTCATTCTATTGTCTTTGATAGAGATCCAACTTTCACCAACAATTTTTGGCAAGAATTGTTCAGGCTCCAGGGAACCCAATTGCATCTTGCCACCACCTATCATCCTTAGACTCATGGTCAAACTAAAGTTTTAAACAAGTGTTTGGAAACATATTTACGATGTTGACAAAAATCTTACAGTCTGAGAGGCCATTTTTCATACCCTCAAAGAAAATTTGGTCATGGCTCATAATTGCATGAAGCAAGAAGAAGTTTGAGGTAGTTCTAAACATCAATTTCCTGAAGGGAACCACGTGTTTCTTTGTATGCAACCTTATAAGAAAAATTCACTCAAAGTTGAACACTATTAGAAGCTTGCCCAATAATTCTAAGCTCCATCTTGTTTTTCATGTCTCGTGATTAAAAAAGTGATTGGAACTAAGTGCCAAACTCAAACTAGTCTCCCTAAGTTGGAAGAAGAAGATTTCATTTGATTATAGCCACAAGAAGTCTTTAACCAACGACAATGTCGTCTCTGTCAGTGCACCATTAATGAAGTTTTAGTTCAGTGGAAAGATACATCTTCAGAAGATGCCACTTGGGAGCCAACCACCATTCTGCAACAATTTTCTCATCTCAATCCTTGAGGACAAGGTTGTTGTTCAAGGGGGAGAGCATGTTAGGGACCTAACGTCCCTAACCCCTCATGTAGGTAAAATAATATGTTTTCCTTGTAATAAAGACTGACATTAGTTAATAAGGCCTATTTAATAAATGTGAATAAATCAATGTAAGAAGACCTAATAGAAATTTCCGCTTTTAGAAAGATCTTCCTCTAGAATGTTCTTTAGAAGATAGAAGTAGTATAAATAATAGTAGGAGGCATGAAAAATATTTTTCTTGAGAATTATTGTAATGGAGTGTTGCTCTGTTGGAGGTTGCCCCATAGAAGAGACAAGTGAACATTGAATTCTATCAATAAATGTATCTTTTTAGTTGTGGTTTTCTACATTTTGTTGTTTCGATGGTATTTTATGCAATATTTATGTTTTTTTCTTAATAGAATAGATCTGATACCTAACATAATTGTACTACAATAATTGGAGAAAAATGCTTACCTTATAAACAAAGGTCGTCCTTGCATGTCCTCGACTGGTGTAGTCTTGGAGATCTCGCTTCAGCTCCGTAAACTCAATAATTGCACACAAATAGAAAAAAAAACCTCTCTCAAAAATTTTCAAGCATTAAGGACACTAAATCCAAACTAGATCTAGCCTAATCTACTCAAGGAATGATTAGATATATCTCAAGAAAATATTAAAAATTGAATACACAAGCATGAGAAGGGGTAAACCATACTAATTTATATATTAATCAATGACATCAATACAAAATCACATAATCATACCCTGAGTCATGAAATAGATGCTCCTAGTTCTAGGTTCGCTATGCTCCTACTTGGCCACTTAAGCTTCTCTCTCTATTTCACTAGTGTAACCACTCTCGAACTCTAGCTCCCATTATCTCTTTGATTTGGCCTCTTTTATATGAATTTAGAAGAGAATGGATATATAGTTCATGACATGTGAAGTAGGTGGATACAAGTCATGGATAGGCTTGATGAAATGTGAACTAAGAAATTATAAGTCATAGATAGGCTTGATGGCATGTGAACTAAGCAATTACAAGTCATGCACAAGTTTCATGCTCAATTATGAGTTTTTCCCAACCTATTATGATTTTTTTCCCCATCATTAGTTTTTTTTTCAAGTTCCATGCTCAATTATGAGTTTTTCCCAACTCAATATGAACTTCCTTTCAATTATGATTTTTTTCTCAATTGTGAAATCATTCTTATTTCATAATTAAGAAATTGTGACAAAATAATTGTTTCC
This sequence comes from Picea engelmannii, assembly GCA_009831015.1. Taxonomy (NCBI): domain Eukaryota; kingdom Viridiplantae; phylum Streptophyta; class Pinopsida; order Pinales; family Pinaceae; genus Picea; species Picea engelmannii. Next base: position 264,618 of record ML779495.1, on the reverse strand, counting down.
TTCTAAAATAATTATGATAATTTTACTCAATTATGTAATTATAACCCCATAACATCTAATAACATTCTTGCAAAACCTATGGTGGTAAATACAAGTATAACAAATGCCCCCTAATGTATAAGGTCAGAAGAGGAATTGGTGTCTAAAATACATTATGAAAATTTATGGTGACGAGTGGCATAAGGAAGGAGATCAAAGATCAAGGAACCAATGAGCACCTGCAATCAATCGTTAATTAAGCATATGTAGATAATCCTTGAGGTAGGCATACCCATGCTTAGAAGAGAAACAAAGCATGGTCACCAACACAATACACTACGGATCCATGAAATGAAATGCAATACCATGGCCACAAAAAAGTACACAGAGGATCCATGCCATCAAAAGGATCATATCCACAAGAAAATGCTATGTGGATCTATGTTATAATATACATCAAGAAGACATCGAGCACCAATGAAAGTGTTCAAGTAGTCTTCTAAGTACTCATACAATACTTATATACTCCATCACAACTGGGTATGGGTAGCATGAATGAGTGATATGGCCCCAAACCCAATGAAAGACCATAAAATAGTCTTAAAGACAATTTTTAGTTTTATTTTATTTTCTAAATAACAAAAACAAAAAATATCAAACCTCTTGTACCAAATGCTAATCCACTTGAATTTTTGCAGCTAGAATGTTCTTCTAATGGTTTCAAATTTCTTGCATATTGTTGGAATGTCTGTTCCTTGGATGTGCTTGTTAAATTATTGCTATTTGGGTGTCTTGATTCATTAGTTTTGTTGAATATTTTCCTTTGAATATCTGCAACTTGAATGTTTCCTTATCAATGTTGTACATCGAATAGTTTTATCCAATCTTTGTGTTGATCTATATTAGGAACTTGTAATATTCCAGATATAAAATAGTATGAAAAACATAAATAATTAGCTAGAAATGGTAGATAAACAACGATATAACCAGAACAACACCACAATAATACCAAAATAATAGCAGAATAATACCATAAAAATCACTTTGATTACTAAGATAAATGTTCACTTGCCTCTTTGAGAGAGAAACCTCCAACAGATTAGAGCTTTATTACAATAATATCCAGGACAAAACTTCTCATATCCTATACTCTTATTTATATTAAATATGTCTATCCAAAAGAACAATCTAGAGGAAGATCCTTCTAGAAACGAAAGCTTCTATTAGGTCTTCTTACATTTAACTTATTCTTCCTTATTGCTGGGCCTTATTAATATTGACCTTTATTACATGGAAATATATTATTTTGCCTACGTGAGGGGTTAAGTCCCTAACATGTCCTCCTCCTTAAAAACAACCTTGTCCTTAAGGCTTGAGATGAGGAAATTATTGCAGAATGGTAGTTGGTTCCCAAGTGGCATCTACTGGAGTTGTATTTTTCCACTGGACTAACACTTCCTTGATGGTGCGTTGACGCAGATGACACTCACATTGGTCCAAAACTTCTTGTGGCTGTATCCAAATGGATCCTTCTTCGTCCAACTCGGGAAGGTTGGTTTGAGTTTGGCACTTAGTTCTAGTCGCCTTCTTTAAGCAGGAAACATGAAAAACATGATGGAGCTTAGAATGAATGGGTAGATCTAACTGATAGGCCACCTGTCCCACATGCTTGAGAACGGTATAAGGACCATAAAATTTGGGCGTGAGTTTCTGAAAATTGTTAGCCTTCAGATAATTTTTCTTGCAAGGTTGCATTCGAAGAAACACCTGATCTCCTTCTACAAATTGACGTTAAGAGTGACCTTGATCTGCTTGTTGCTTCATGCGATTCTGCTCCATGACCAAAATCTCTTCGAGGGTACGAAGAATAGCTTCTCGTACTGTAAGTGTTTGGTAAACCGCCTAGACCTTCGAGACACTTGGAAATTATGAGAGAACTGAAGGTGGATTTTGTCCATATACCGCTTCAAAAGGAGTAATGCGGGTAGCTGTATGGTAGGAAGTGTTGTACCACCATTCAACTAGTGGTAACCATTGAGCCCACTGATTTTTCCTTTCTGATGCAAAACACCTCACATATGTTTCCAAACACTTGTTGACAACTTCAGTTTGACCATCAGTCTAGGGATGATAAGTTGTGTTGAGATGCAATTGGGTGCCTTGTAGCTTGAGAAGTTATTTCTAAAAATTGCAGGTGAATGTTGGGTTACGATCATAAACAATAGAATGAGGCATGCCATGAAGCTTGAATACATGATCCATGAAAATATGAGCCACAATGGAGGCTATAAATGGGTGTTGAAGAGCACATAAATGAGCATACATGGAAAGACGATCAACTACCACCATGATCACTAATTTATTTCCCGATTTAGGTAGGCCTACAATAAAATCCACAGAGATATCCCTCCAAATAGCATGTGGAATCAGAAGCAGTTGTAGTGTTCCGGGAGCTTTGATTGTTTCGCCCTTGTTGTATTGACAAACATCACATTCAACCACAAAATTGTGAACGTCTTATTTCATACCATCCCAGAAAAAAGAACGTTTGACTCGGTCATAGGTTTTGGTAAAACCTGAGTGCCCAACAATGGGTGTAGCATGAAGCTCATAAAGTACTGTGGATTTAATTTTTGATTGTTTATTTAAATATAAATGACCTTTGTATCAAATCTCATCATGGAGCCAAGAGTACCCTGGGAAAACTAGAGAATTGGCCTGCAATTGTTGTATTAGATGCGAAGTTTTGGTATCGTCTATCCATTCCTGGCGAACAACTTGGAGCCAATCTGGTACAATGAAGGAGAGAGAAAAAAGGGACCCTTCATATTCATATTTTATGGAAAGTGCATCAACAACCAAGTTGTCTTTTCCTTTCTTGTAAATTATCTCATAATCATATCCAAAGATCTGAGTCACCCATTTTTGTTGCTCTGGGGAGGAAAGGAGTTGTTACGAAAAATACTTGAGGCTTTGATGATCTGTCTTAATTTGGAAGTGTTGCCCCAATAGATAAGGGCGCTAAAGATCCACAACATGCATAATATCCAATATTTCCTTTTCATAGATTGATTTTCCCAAATGTCGCTTTGACAGTTGTTTACTGGTAAAGGCCAACGACCGATCCTCTTGCATAAGGATTGCTCCAATTCCTTTCCCAAAAACATCACATTCCAAGAAAAAGGTCTTTGTGAAATTAGGAAGGGCCAGGACTGGAGTGGTGCATGTAATATACTAGATATAAAAAGTATGCAGAACATAAATAAAATGCTAGAAATGGCAAAATAACAGTAATATAACCAGCATAATCTCCACAATAACACAAAAATGATATAAGAACAACAACATAAATAACACTTTGATTCAGAAAGCAATGTTCACGAGCCTTTTCGAGGGGGAAACCTCTAGTCGAGCAACGCTCTATTACAATAATCTCCAAGCTAGGGGTTTCATACCCTTGACCCTTATTTATACTAAATATGTCTATCAAGAGAAGCATCTAGAGAAAGATCCTTCTAGAAGCGGAAGCTTCTATTAGGTCTTCTTACATCCGCTTTATTCTATTTTATTGAAAGGCCTTATTAATATTGACCTTTATTACATCCGAATATATTGCTCTACCTATGTGCGGGTTAGGACGCTAACATGTCCGACCCCTTAAAAACAACCTTGTCCTTAAGGCTTGAGATGTGGAAACTGCTGCAAAATGGTAGCTAGTTCCCAAGTGGAATCTGCTGAAGTTGTATCTTTCCACTAGAATAACACTTCCTTGATGGTTCTCTGATGCAGGAAACGCTCATCCTGGTCCAAAACTACTTCTGGCTGTAGCCAAATGGATCCTTCTTCAGCTAACTCGGGAAGGTTGGTTTGAATTTGGCACCTAGTTCCAATCACCTTCTTTAAGCATGAAACATGAAAATCAAGATGTAGATTTGAATGACTGGGCAGAGCTAACTGATAGGTGACTTGTCCCACACGCTTGAGAATTGTATAAGGACCATAAAATTTGGGTGCTAGCTTCTGACAATGCTCGGCCTTGAGGAAGGTTTGCTTGTATGGTTGTAGTCGCAGAAACACCTGATCCCCTTCTGCAAATTGATGTTCAGAGCGACCTTGATCTGCTTGTTGCTTCATGAGATTCTGTGCCATGATCAAGTTCTCTTTGAGGGTACGGATAATATTTTCTCGAGCTGTAAGTGTTTGGTCAATCGCTTGGACCTTCGAGGTACCCGGTAAGTATGAGAGAACTAAAGGTGGCTTCTGTCCATATAATGCTTCAAAAGGAGTCATGCATGTGGCTGTATGGTAGGAAGTGTTGTACCACCATTCAGCTAGGGGTAACCATTGAACCCACTGATTTTTCTTTTCAAAGGAAAAACACCTCAGATATGTTTCCAAACACTTGTTGACAACTTCTGTTTGACCATCAGTCTGGGGATGATAAGTTGTGCTGAGATGCAATTGGGTGCCCTATAGCTTGAACAGTTCTTGCCAAAAATTTCTTGTGAAAGTTGGGTCACGATCAGAAACAATAGAGTGCGGCATGCCATGAAGCTTGAAGACATGGTCCATGAAAAGTTGAGCCACCGTGGATGCAGTAAATGGGTGTTGAAGAGCGCATAAATGAGCATACTTGGAAAGACGATCCACAACCACCATTATGACTAATTTATTTCCCAATTTGGGTAAGCCGGTAATAAAGTCCATAGAGATATTCTTCCAAATAGCAGGTGGAATCAGAAGTGGTTGTAGTGTGCCCAAATATTTGACTGTTTCTCCCTTGTTACATTGACACACACCACATTCAGCGACAAAATTACGGATGTCCTATTTCATACCATCCCAGAAAAAAGAACGTTTGACCCTGTCATAGGTTTTGGTGAACCCGGAGTGCCCCGCTGTGGGTGTAGCATGAAGCTCAGAAAGTACCGTGGATTTAAGCTTTGATTGTTTACTTAAATACAAACGACCTTTGTATCAAAGCTCATCCTGGAGCCAAGAGTACCCTGGGGGAGCTGGAGCATTGGTTTGCAATTGTTGGATCAGATGCGAACTTTTGGGATCTTGTAGCCATTCCTGTCGAACAACTTGGAGCCAATCTGGTACAATGAAGGAAAGAGAAAAAAGGGATCCTTCTTCTTCATATTTTCGGGACAGTGCATCCATCACCACATTGCCTTTTCCTTTCTTGTAAATGATATCATAATCATATCCAAAGAGATTAGTCACCCATTTTTGTTGCTCCGGGGAGGAAATGTGTTGTTCCAGAAAGTACTTGAGGCTTTGATGGTCTGTCTTAATTTGGAAATGTTTCCCCAAGAGATAAGGGCGTCATAGATCAATGACATGTAGAATAGACAACATTTCATTTTCATAGATGGTTTTTCCCAGATTCCTTTCAGATAGTTTCTTTTTGGTGAAGGCCAAAGGTCGACCCTCTTGCATAAGGAAAACATCGATTCCTTTCCTCGAGGCATCACATTCCAACACAAAGGTCTTTGTGAAATCAGGAAGGGCCAGAACCAGAGTGGTGCACATGGACATCTTCAAGGTTTGAAAATCTTGAGCAGTAGCTAGAGTCCAAGTGAAAGAGTTCTTTTCGAGGAGAGCAGTGAGAGGTGCTGCAATCTTTCCATAATTCTTAACAAACTTGCGATAATAACATGTTAAGCCCATAAATCCACGCAAGATTTTGAGAGTCTTTGGGTGTGGCCAGTCTTGCATAGCTTCAATATTTTTCGGATCCACCCTGACGCCATCCTTGCCAACCATATGACCCAAGTATTCTACTTCTGAGGCACCAAAAGAACAGTTACACTGTTTCAGGAAAAGTTGGTGCTGAGAGAGTAGATGGAGAACTCGATCCACATGGGTAAGATGGTCTGTCCAGGTTTTTCTATAGATGAGGATATCATCAAAGAAAACTAAGACAAAATGATGAAGAAAGGGATGGAAGACATTATTCATGAGGCTTTGGAAGGTGGAGGTGGCATTACACAAGCCAAAGGGCATGACCAAAAACTCATAGTGGCCCTCATGAGTTTGAAAGACCATGTTGGGAATGTCTGCCTCTTTCATACGTATCTGGTGATAACCTGAGCGAAGATCAAGTTTAGTAAATAATTGGGCATCACTCAATTTATCCAGGAGGTCATCAATGACAGGAATGGGAAATTTGTCTTTAATGGTCAGTTTGTCGAGGGCACAGAAGTCAGGACACATTCTCCAAGAACCTTCTTTCTTCAGGACCATGACTATAGGAGAAGAGTAAGGGCTCATACTAGGGCAGACAATGCCTGCATTAAGGAGTTCCTGGACCATTTTCTCAATTTCATTTTTTTGTGAAAAGGGGTGGCGATACAGATGGATATTGGGAGGAAGGCTTCTGGGTACAAAGGGAATGGAATGATCATGAACACTGCGGGAAGGAGGGAGTCCTTGGGTAGTGGAAAATACCATTTGATGTTTAGAAAGGAGGGCTTGGAGGTCTTGTAGCACCGGGGGTGTCTCTGTTGCTTGTATGGCATGGAGTTGGGAAATGACACCAGAATGACCTTTTTTGAGCATCTTTTCCATGCGATGGGAACTAATGACCTCAGGTGAACCAACAATGATGCCTTGGAATTTATATTGGTGGCCTTCTTGGTCAAATTGCATGGTTAATTCCTTAAAATCCATGAGAATGGGACCCAAAGTCCTTAGCCAATCTTCACCCAACACAATGTCACAACCACCCATGTCGATAGAACACATATGGAATTTTAGGTGGTAGTCACCGATTTGGAGATGCACATTTTCACAGCACCCTCCACATTTCATGGAACCACCATTGGCAATCATGATTTGGAAATTGTTGATGGCATGGATGTAGCAATGAGTTTCTTGGGCAATGCAGCGATGAATAAAATTATGGGTGCGTCCATTATCAACCAGAATGATGACCTTTCGATGCTTGGTGTAACCGATTAACATGAGGGTTTGGGGAGTGAAGAAGCTAGTGAGAGCATTGAGGAAAATGATCGGTTTCACTTCGAGAGGGTTTGAGGGAGGGGTTATGTCAGTGATTTCAGGCGACTAAGACACAAGGGTAGTTTCAACATCCTCTTCTGAAATCCTCAAAGATGGCCATAAAAATCTTTTGTTCCTTACACTTGTGGCCCAGGAAATATTTGTCATCACAATTATAACAAAGGCCTTTGAGTTGGCGTTCAACCATTTCAACCCTGGTCAATTTTTGGATCTTTAATGGGGCGGAGGGAGTAGTGGGATTTATGGGTTTAGGGAGAGGGGTAAAGGAGGATTTACAGTTTTGAGATACAACCTGTTGTGCTTCTTTAGCTCTTTTAGTAGCCTCCACCCAACTCGAAGGTCGAGCCATGAGGACATGGGCCTGAATCTCATCCTTGAGGCCACTGATAAAACACTTTCGAAAGAAAGCATCAGTTATGCCCTCTGTTCAAAAAGCTGGGTGCTTAAAGGAAGCTATGAAGTCTTCTACTTTTCTTTATTGTTTCAACTTTGTCAAATGGCCCAAATGGTTGGTGTCAGTGTCAAAGCATTCATAAAGCTCAGTCACAAATTGGGTCCAAGCAATATACCCTTGATAAGAAGTTTTTCTCCATTGCCACCATTGCCAACGTTCTTGATCTAGATGGAGAACACCATACTGGAGTTTGGCCAAGTCATCTCTAATGCCATATAAAAAGAAATAATGTTCCATTTGGGTTACCCAACCAGTGGGGTCTGAGCCATCAAAATTGGTCACATCCACCCGCAGAAGGCGTAGGTCACGTTGAAAGTGATGGTGCTGAAAGGTATGGGAATGGGAGGAATGCTCACCTTCAGTCTTTGGAGGTGTGTCAAAGAAAGGGTCATCTATAGGGATCTTCATTTTGGTGCAGAGTGATGCAAAGACAGATTCAAGCTGGGTGGTCAGTTCTTGTTTGACTTCCTCCATTGAGGATTTCATGGTTGTATTTATGGATGTATCGATGGATGTATCAATGGAGGCAACATTGGCACTGAGTTGTTTCACTTCTTTTTGGGTCTCGATGATACTAGAGTGAAAGGTGTTGAAGCGAACTTCCAGGTCTTGGCTACGGGTATGGGCCATGAGGATGGGTGAACTGAAAAGGGGCAGGCGGGGTAAATTTTTTTTCTGAAAAATGATATGGATGAATGTGATAAGGGTGAAGAGATGAATCCAATGGAATAGGTCTCAAATAATGGTGAAAAAATTTCCAGACTTTTTTTTTTACACCTGCAGAGTTATACTCCGGTCTAAAGAATACTGTAGTGATGAAATCCCCAAATGCTTAACCAATAAGAAAAGTGTATTGGTTTGGCAACCCGAACACAATTGCGCTGCAACAGATCTTGTCTGTTTTAATTTGTTTATGTTTTTGTCCCCAAAGGGTTAGGTATTCAAGGGTTCTACAGACAAGGGTTTGCCCTGTGCTATATCTCTAATATACGTGCGGGGTCCAACAATAGTACTTGGCCCAATATCTTAGGGCACTAACTAAGGAGGATAGATCGTACCCTTAGTCGTACTACCCGACTACCCAGGTACTAGAGAGTATCTTCCCGAGTGTTGTTCTCGGTGGCACTATAGTAGTCAGGCGGCTGATTGGTTTATCTAAAGAGGGATTTAGGAAATCTAGGCCAATCCGTACACAGGTGTTGTCTGATGCACTACCACTCGAAGGGGTACCAACAGGGGTTACAAGGGTGTCCAATAGATGTGTGATTAAGAACCACTTGTATTTCCTGCGTGTATGAATCCCTCAACCGCAGGTTTATGCACGTAACAACAGATCTCTGTGGCTTAAAGACGCCAGAATACATCTCTACCCTGAAAAAAATTCCCACAATTTTTGCCAAGGAAAGTGCTCTGATACCACTTGTAATATACCAGATATAAAAAGTATGCAGAACATAAATAAAATGCTAGAAATGGCATAATAACAGTAATATAACCAGCATAATCTCCACAATAACACATAAATGATATAAGAACAACAACAGAAATAGCACTTTGATTCGGAAATCAATGTTCACGAGCATCTTCGAGGGGGCAACCTCCAGTCGAGAAACTCTTTATTACAATAATCTCCAAGCTAGGGTTTTCATACCCTCGATCCTTATTTATACTAAATATGTCTATCAAGAGAAGCATCTAGAGGAAGATCCTTCTAGAAGCGAAAGCTTCTATTAGGTCTTCTTACATCCCCCTTATTCTATTTTATTGAAAGGCCTTATTAATATTGACCTTTATTACATTCGAATATATTGCTCTACCTATGTGTAGGTTAGGACCCTAACAATGCACATGGCCATATTCAAGGTTTGAAAATCATGAGCAGCTGCTGGAGTCCAAGTGAAATAATTCCTTTTAAGTAGAGCAGTGAGAGGTGACACAATCTTCCCATAATTCTTAACAAAATTGCGATAATAACTTGTTAAACCCAGAAATCCACACAATATTTTGAGAGCCTTTGGGTGAGGCCAATCTTGCATAGCTTCAATCTTTTTAGGATCCACCTTGACAGTGGCCTTGCCGACAAGATGACCCAAGTACTCGACATCCGAGGTGCCAAAAGCACATTTAGATTGTTTGAGGAAAAGTTGGTGCTGAGAGAGTAAATGGAGAACTTGATCCACATGAGCAAGATGGTTTGTCCATGTTTTACTATAAATGAGGATATCATCAAAGAAAACTAAGAAAAAATTACAGAGAAAAGGACGAAAGACATGATTCATGAGGATTTTGAAAGTGGAGGGAGCATTACACGGGCCAAAGGGCATGACTAAAAACTCATAGTGGCCCGCATGAGTTCAAAATGCAGTCTTAGGGATCTCTACCTTGCTCATATGTATCTGGTGGTAGCCAGAACAAAGATCAAGTATAGTAAAGAACTAGGCACCACTCAATTCATACCAGAGGTCATCAATGACAGGAATGAGAAATTTGTCTTTAATGGTGAGTTTGTTGAGGGCACGAAAGTTAGGACACATGCACTAAGAAAATTATTTCTTAAGGACCATGACCACAGGAGAAGACTAGGGGCTCGTACTAGGGCAGATAACACCCACATTGAGCAATTCTTGAACAATTTTTTCAAATTCATTTTTTTGGAAAAGGGATGACGATAGGGACATATATTGGGAGGAAAGATTTCGGGGACAAGGGGAATGGAATGATCATGAACACCACGATAAGGAGGGAGTCCCTGGGGAGTGAAAAAAACCACTTGATGTTTAGAGGGGATGGATTGGAGGTCCTGCGACACATAGGATGTGTCAGTGGCTTGAATGGCATGAAGTTGGGAAAAAATTCCGTAATGACCTTTTTTGAGCAGATTTTCCATGTGATGGGAACTGATGATCTCTGGGGAACCGAGGATTTTTCCTTGGAACTTATATTTTTGTCCCTCATGTTTGAATTGCATGGTTAATTCCTTAAAATCCATGAGAATGGGACCCAAAGTCCTTATCCATTCTGCACCCAACACAATGTCACAACCGCCCATATCGATAGAAAACATATGATGTTCATGTGGTACTGACCAATTTGGAGATGCACATTTTCACAATGCCCTTCACATTTCATGGACCTTTCATTAACAATCATGATTTGAAAATTATTGATGGCATAGATATATAAATTAGTTTCTTGGGAAATGTGGCGATGAATAAAATTATGGGTGCTTCCACTATCAACAAGAGTGATTACCTTCCTATGCTTAATGTAACCAATTAGCTTGAGGGTTTGGGGAGCAGAGAAGATAGTGAGATAATTTAGGGAAATGACAGGCTCTACTTCATAAGGGTCTAAGGGAGGGGTCAAGTCAGTGGGTTCTGGTGACACGGCCACAAGGGGAGCCTCAACATCATCTTCTGAAACATCCTCCGAGATGGACATAAAAATATTTTTTTCCTTACACTTATGCCTAGGAAAATAGTTTTCATCACAATTATAATAAAGGCATTTGAGTTGGCATTCAACCATTTCTTCCCAGGTCAATTTCTGGATCTTTAGTGGAGTAGAAGGAGGAGTGGGAGTGGCTAGTTTAGTGCAAGGAATAAAGGAGAGTTTCAGTTTTGAGAAGATACAACCTGTTGTGCTTCCTTAGCTATTTTAGTAGAGTCCACCCAACTATGAGGCCGAGCCATGAGGACATGGGCACAAATATCATCCTTAAGGCCACTGATAAAACATTCTCGAAAAAAAGAATAAGACATGCCCTCTGTACGAAAAACCAATCGCGCAAAAGAGGCTATAAAGTCTTCCACTATGCCATATTGTTTCAAATTTGTTAAACAACCTAAATGGTTGGTGTCAGTGTCAAAGCATTCATAAATCTCTGCCAAAAAGTGTGTCCAAGACACATGCCCTTGGACATAATTTTTTCTCCATTGCCACCATTGCCAAGGTTCTTGATCTAGATGGAGAACACCATACCGGAGTTTGGTTAACTCATCTATAATTCCATACAAAGAGAAATAATGTTCCATTTGGGTTACCTAACTAGTGGGATCCGAGCCATAAAATTTGGTCACATCCACACGTGGAAGGCATAGGTCACACTGAAAGTGATGGGGCTGAAAATTTTGGGAATGAGAGGAAGTTTCACCTTCAGTTTGAAAAGGTGGGTCAAATGATGGAAGATCTACAGGGATATGTAGCTTGGTGCAAATCATCATAGTGGAGGATTCAAGCTAGGTAGCAAGGTCTTGTTTGAGGTCCTCTATTTTGGCGTAGATGGGGGAATGCATGTTTTTATTGACAGTGGCAACATTGACACTGAGTTATCTCACCTCTTGTTGGGTTTCTATGAAATTAGAGTGCAAGGCATTGAAGCGAGATTCCAAGTTTTGGCTATGGATGTGGGCCATGATGAAGAGGGAACATGAAAAGGGGTAGGTGGGACCACACAAAAAATGGGTTATGGGTGAAGTGTATCACAACGAGAAGCGTGATGAGAGGAATTGAATGGGGTAAAGCCCAAATAAGGGTGTTGGAAGGGGGTCGGGTCCATAAGAAAAAACATTGCTGAAAAATGATAGGTATGACTATGATAAGGGCGAAGAGAGGAATCCAACAGGATAGGTATCAAATAATGGTGCCAACAGGATCTAGAATCCGATATGAAGAATACTGCAGTGACAAAATTCCCAAATGCTTAACAGGGAGAAATGTGTAGTAATTTTGCAACCTAAATGCAGGAGACACAGTTGCGTAGCAATAGATCTTGTCTATTCTGTTTTTGTTTCCGTCCCAAGGGTTTTCTCTGTGCTATATTTCTTTGATATACGTGTGGGGTCCAATAGTAGTACTTGGCCCAATATCTCAAGGAACCAACTAAAGAGGCTAGATCGTGCCCTTAGCCATACTACTTGACTACCCAAGTACTAGAGAGTATCTTCCCGAGTGTTGTTCTCGGTGGTACTATAACAGTAAGGAGACCGATCAATTTATCTATGGAGGGATTCAGAAGATCTGGGCTGACCCATATACAGGTGTTGTCTAATGTGCTACCACTCTGTTAAGCCCTAATATTGGCTCATTACCCCTTAATTGGGGCATATTATATTAGTAATTTTATTTTATTTATGTCGGCTTTAGGCCATTAGTTGTAATTATACCTCCTAGTCTCCTATATATACCAAGGAGACATTTTCATTTTGAATCATCTTGTACTTGAAAATTTAAGTGGGGTAAAAGAAGGTTGCCCCCTTGAAGAGGCTTATTATCTGACATTCTCTCTTTTTCAAGGTGTTGATTACTTTTTCTAAGGTTTTTCTATGCTATATTTATATTTGGTTCTTAACATATGGTATCAGAGCTCAAGGTCTTGGGGTTTCGTTGCTACATCTGAGACACCTTGGAATTTTCTCTATAACTTGTTTTCTACAATGTTTCAGAAGGAATGGCTTGGATGATATTTAGTAGACGGATCAAGGTACGTTGGGTTCAAAATTCATCTCCCGAGGCCTTATACTTTCGGAGATACAACTTGTACAAGATAGGGTTTTGGAATCATCCTGAACTGAGTCATTGTGGAATTTTTGCTATAAACAATTTTCTGTAATGTTTCAGACCCTAAACTATGAAGGATACTTACAAAAATTAGTAAGGTATCTTTGGTATCTTAAATTTGTAGATACACCCTGTGTAAGATAGGGTATCTGACTAGTCCTATTGACTAGTCTCAAGAAGGTGTTCCAGGTAAAACAATCATAACTTCTTCCTAGAGTATCCAAATTGAGTGGGACTAGTTTCATTGGATC
>ML779495.1:213363-246992 GCA_009831015.1 Picea engelmannii | reverse complement strand
GGCTCATTACCCCTTAATTGGGGCATATTATATTAGTAATGTTATTTTATTTATGTCGGCTTTAGGCCATTAGTTGTAATTATACCTCCTAGTCTCCTATATATACCAAGGAGACATTTTCATTTTGAATTATCTTGTACTTGGACATTTAAGTGGGTAAAAGGAGGTCGCCCCCTCGAAGAGGCTTATTATCTGAAATTATCTCTTTTTCAAGGCATTGAGTAATTTTTCTGAGGTTTTTCTATGCTATATTGATATTTGGTTCTTAACACACTCAAACGGGTACCAATAAGGGTTACAAGGGTGGCCAAAATATGTGCACTTAAGAAACACTTGTATGTGAGGGAATTGGTCTTAAAATCAATCTTAATTCTAAAAAGAAGACTACAAAATACTTTTGTAAACTATATTTCTAAAAATGAATCAATTCTTCAAATGTTCTTAGCTTCAATGGTTGACAATTAGATTACAAAGGAATTTTTTTTCAAAGGAATGAAAGCATATATGCAACGAGACTTTGTTTGACCATGAACTTAAGAGAATATGTATGCATTTAAAAACAAACAAAGAAAAGGATTCAATAAATGATATATCCCTGCAACTTGATTACCACAGTCTCCTTGGTTGAAACTCAGATTGTAGGGTGAATTTTTCCTCTTAAAATAATGAAATAAAGCAGTTATAGTTTCAATGGTGGAAACTCTAATTGTAAAGTGTAGGGTTCTTCACAATAATACTCTATTAACTATAAAGTTTATGTAACTCAATAAGATAGGACTCCCTATAATAACACTCTATCTAGATGTGATTTTTCTTTAGTTGCAAAGGATTTTATTTGAATGCAAATAAATTCCAAACAATTCTAATTTTTCCAACCCAAATTTGTCATAGTCACATTGATGGGAAAACAAGTTGTGAAAGGAAGGCTGTAATTATAGTTATGAATTTTTACAATAATACTCCATTGTCCTTATGAAAATTGTGGATTGTGAGAAATTTCAAAACCAACTTAATTGTAATTTGCAAAAAAGAAACTACTTTAACATGTATATCTAACACTGAAAAGGAAGGAACCGTTAAATAGAAAACTAAATGAAAAAAAAGAAAACCAAACTAAGATATTTACCAATGAATGAAGAAGTAGAAAACCAAAACCTTTGTACAAAAACATAAAACTATGACACAAGCCATTGCAAGGGGGACCTTCCAAGCTCTGGCTTATACACAGAACAACAAATTAAATGAAGAAAACCAACACCTCTGTATTAAGCATAAAAGCAAGCTACAACAAGTTCATAAATTCCTTAATTAAATCCACCAAAATACCTCATATTTTGACAAATTTATACATCATGAAACATAACTAATAAACCTCGAAACACACTCTGGAGTAATAGAATATCTTCAACAACCTCCTATTGATGATGGATCGAGCTCAAGATGAGTGGTTTCATGCTGGTCATGGATCCTGATTATCTTCCTGATCCAGAGGTCTTGTTTCAACTATGTTTGGACCCCATTTCCTGACAAGGGTGTAAAATCCCTAGTTCTAATCCCTGTGAATTTTAACGTAATTTTTATAAATGTGAATTAGGCTGGTGAGACAATGTGTTCGGTGGAGATCCTATATTGATTTAATGTGGTTGGGGGTTGAATTGCATATTATGAACATTGAATAATTAATAAGAGTAATAATCGTTAGTTGCGATACGAGAGGAATGAAGAATGATAGGGGGCTATGACTCCACAAGAGAGAGGGGTCCAAGGGGGAATTATTCATGGGTATTAATCCAACACACATTTTTGAAATTATTATATTTGTGTATAATCTTCTATTTTTTGATTGAGTGTATGAGAATCCAATAATTTAAAATCATGTAAGAGGCTAGGTATGAGTGGTCACATCCCATAGTTATTGGAGAGCATGAGATGAAGTACAATCATCCTTGAGAAGAGTGTAAGTCAAGAAAATGAAGAAGAGGAAATTTGCATGCACTTTATGGACAATTTTTACTTGCAAATTTTGGGTAGAAAGGGAGGAGCATAGGGATGGGAAGAGGACTAGCCATGGTATAATTGAAGGAAATCATTATTTGGCTATGGTTTTATGCTGAGAAAGAGGCACGTGTTCTTGTAAATTTGGATGTGAGCCCATGGTGTCATTTTCTATGGAGAAAATGACTCAAATACTTGTGAAAGATACTATGAGAAAACATGAAACAACTGACAGTTCCTAGAGTTCCCAAATGAGTGATTCATGGCCAACTAAATGCACTAGTGGCCCTGATAAATTAATGGTACAACTTGAAGGACTATGAGAAGTGAAGGGGGTACATTCCTTGGGTAGTACAGGTTGTTAGGAAAAAGAGAGAGATGAAGGTTTGGGACTGTTGGGAGAATAGAAATTAGGTTTGGGGCTGCTGTGTGTGGAGAGTGGGAAGCCAGTGGGCTGGACCTCCTTGTGGAATCATAGTCTCAGCTCGGGCGTGGATTTCTCTTAAGATAAAATAAAAAAAAAATCCAATGGATGGGAGGCTCATCCTTCATTTGTAGACATTTGGTTAATCATTAACAAATAAGTGTTTGTGTTCTATTCTTATTTTGTTCCACTGTGTAATGGTTTATATGAATGTTGTGTGGTTGTTTCTTTCCTAAAAAATTGCATTAATGTTTTAACATATGTTGTTATATGAATTTAGAAATGTGGTATCAGTCAAATGGTTAAATATGTTTGTGATATGTAGCTGGTAAGATACACAAATTTAATTAGAAATACATCTCCATATTTAATGAGTTTCCCCACATAATGTTGCATAGCTGGAGGCTGGGTACGTGTTGAGCACTCAACACACCCTAAAATTTTCCAATTTTTGGGTACCACTTTTCTTTTGTCATTTTCATTGTTTCAATTAATTTTTTACATGAGTTTAATATTTACTGCTTTTGCTGAGATTATTCATTATTCATACGGTTTGAATTGCATCTATAAATCCAGAAAGTTTTCAAAAACTCACTGCTAAATGTAATTTTCTCAGATACCCGATGGATACTGCTATGAAACATTGATGTTGATCAATGTCAAGTGTCGGTAAATTCAATTTATGTGTCAACAGTGTGGCACAATATCGAGAACACTGACAATGATTAACATAGGGCATCGACTATTTAGGATACCGGTTGTGGGAGGGCACTTATTTCTTGTGAAAGTGGCGACACTAATCAACATCGGGAATCAACGAGGTCAGTTGAAAAATAACCCATTGTTAAGTCCAAGAGGTATTCGTCAATGACCGATTAACATCGAGAATCAGCACCCGATTTTGAACATAGAAGAACACATTAACAATGAGGTTATCATTGAATTCTTATGGATATCGACATTGACTGATCAAGGAGGAAACCAAAACATATCCTTTATTGTACACCCTCCAACCCATCGAGGCTCGATAAATACTTGCAAATAAGTAATCTGAGTTGTCTGATGGGTTTTGAAGAAGATATTTGAATTCCTTAGGACCATCCATATTTAGATATTCATTTTGCATGCATCCCTATGTGTCCCACTAATCAATAATTTCCACGTCGATATCCTGATCCAATCACACGTGCAAACGATTCATGCTGTCATCTCTATCAGATCGATGAATTTAGACATGAATTGGTTTCAAAAGCCTCAAATAGTTCAAGTGCTTGATTCCTGATCTCAAATGCTCGCCAATTGACAATTGTTTGAAATCCCCAATGAATCATTTCAACATCTCTTCATGCCGCCAATTTTCACATAACTTTTACTATGAGAACCTATGCAAATGATAGATGGAATTATTGAAAATCTATAGTAGATTCCCTACACTAAAATGTAATGATTTCAGGTGTAAAGACTAACTGTTATTTATTTGAATGTATTTGAATTATTTCATAACTTGCATGAATTTTGTTTTTTTCTTAACAACTCACAATTGATTGAGTGCCTCTTAAAAATTGAGTTGCGATGTGTTTATTGCGATGCTCCAGATTGGTAGGTATTCGACTCAAGAAAACCATTGTGCGCAAGGTATTTACCCTAATTGTCTCCGAGTTTCTGTGACTTAGAGAATACTGAGTTAATTTTTTGCATTTGCAGGAAATATGCCACCTAAACGACCAGTGACTCATAGGTCACAAAATTCCTTGAAAGGAGGAAGTGAGAAAATTGGAGAGACATCCAGCTCAACTGCTAAGAAGCTAGAGTTTCCCCCCAAAATGCAGTTGGTGATCAGAATGTCACAAAAGAAGCCAACACACTTTCCTCTGCTCTTGAAATATACAGATAATAACACAACATCCATGGTAATTCTGCCTTCCTGGCTTGATTTATGAAAGAAAATCCAATATGAGGATTTCCTAGAGTTTACACCTCATAGCGACCTGAAGGTGAGGGAATTAGATGACCAGGTCTTCCAGAAAATCATGCAGTCTTCGTTGTATATGTTAGTGGCCAAGAAAATCATCTTTCCATGTGTTGATATCTTAGAGTGGATCATTCATCATGTCGATGGAGAGAAATTCTCGTTAAATAAAAAATATAGGTGTGTTCTTGCCGACATAGGTAAGTGCATATTATAAACTCAAGTATGTTGAAGTCAGGTTGAACAGATATTTTCTTGTGGTGTTCTATGAGCACCATAATACTGGTCAATTGTTAACATCTCGATGGAGTGAGGATAATAAATTTGTGAATCGACCCTCAGGGTGGTACAACACAACGAACCTCCGAGAAACCTACATTTTCCTGGTGGCCTTGATCTGTCATTTATACAGAAAAAAATATTGTTCCAGGTTCTCTGAAGCATATATTACTTTGTCTCATATAGTTGCTACATCTGGGAGCACTTTTAACTAGGGTTCTATTATCTCTAAACAATTGAGAACCAAGATAAATGAAGTGTAGAAACCAAAACCCAGTGAAACCCTTGCATTCTACATGGCATATTATCTCATGGATACGATATGCGCTAAGAATGTTTTGCCTAGTATGACCCTAAGATGGAATATTTATGAAGTTCCTGTACATGTTTACTTTAGAATATTTTGGGAGAACAGGTACAAAATATCAATTGCTTAAATTTGTGATGGCTTCAAAGCTTGAGTATATTCTTTAATTTTTAAACAAGATGGCCAAAGACTCTTCGAAGCAGCTAGGAAATTAATATCCAAGTTTGGGCACTAGTACTTAGAGGAAAGAAGAAAATATATCATAATTTTTGGAGCCATTAGAGCACCATACTTATTTCCAATCCATGTACCTGAAAATCTGGTGTTAGGAGAAATCTGCTACCAGACCGTACTGCAAGGGTTCAATGCATCTCTGGTAAAGGATAAAGAGATAATATGTATTCCCTATGGGTCCTATGTAGGTAGCTATTTTGTGAAGGATACTACACATGCTACAAAATAAGCTTAAAGTTAAATAGAGTACAGGTTCGCCATAGGGAGATATAAGAAAGACGACCCTAGGGAATTGGTAGTTGAGCATGCTATCCAAATAATGTCTCATTGGATGTACCCAGATGAGGATTTTGAGGATTAAATCTT
The DNA here is from genome assembly GCA_009831015.1 of Picea engelmannii. Classification (NCBI taxonomy): domain Eukaryota; kingdom Viridiplantae; phylum Streptophyta; class Pinopsida; order Pinales; family Pinaceae; genus Picea; species Picea engelmannii. The sequence continues at coordinate 241,418 of ML779495.1, read as the reverse complement.
CACAGAGAATGCCACAAATTGGGATGAAGTTTTGCAGAGAAAAGAGAAACCAAACTTGGTCAAGTTCATGGCCCTATCTTAGACTGAACAATTAGAATTTCTAGATTAGACAGTAGGGGCAGTAGCAATGACATAGGATCAAAAAGAAGGTATAGAAAATACAATGGAGAAATTAGAGGCATGAAGGCTCTTAGAGGAAGCTGGAAGGTTGATGCAGTTGCAAAGGGAAAATGTCATAGTGTCAGAAGTTGCATCCGTGTTAATAACCCCAGTCACCCTCAGAATAGTAGAGGAGTTAGAACCCTTGAGAACACCTTAGTGGAGGAATACACTTCATAAAAGACTTCAGGTAAAATGACGATAAGAGGACCATGAACTGAGTCAATGGTTTTTTCGGGTTTCCTACAACAAGTAGTTACTGTCATTGCTGATTTGATCACAATATATAATGATGGTGATGAGGTAAACACTTTAGTGCTTGTTGTAAATGAAGAAGTAACAAAGGTGTTAGATACAATGTCTCTAGGGACAAAATATTTAGGAAAGGAAACATAGCTGATTACAATTGAAGGTGATCATAGCACCCCAAACCGAACAACAAAACCATTGGATAAAGAGTGAAGAAGCATCAAATGTCATGCAGAATGGTAATGAAGCTGCCATCGAGAGAAGTGATGCACCAGTGAAAGGAAAAGATAAAGGAAACCCAAATGCTGAAGATTCCTCAGGAGGTGACACCACCAAAATAGAAGAGAATGGTTGGCTCAAAGGCAAGAAAGAACATGATAAAATCACTACGGGATTTTCAACACATTGCACACTCCCAGGGTCATCAATCCTAGCCAAACAAGCTATAGTAGAGATCATGGGAAATGAACCAAGTACAGAGAAAATCATATATTCATCTATTAGGACATATATGGGGTCAACAAGAGATTCTAGGAAGTCTCAAATGCCTCAAGAACAAGATAAAGGAACTGTAATGCCCCCATCCACCCAGGCCGAGCCACAATACACGAGAGGAAATATTTCATTCTCTCTGTGGAACATACTGTAACATAACCATCATCCAACTGAGCTATGCCACATAAATTTTTTGAACTACATGCAATTAAAACATACACACAAAACCTTTGTAGAAATTCATATATAAAATGTAAATAGACAAATACATTATGTAAAAGCATGAATTGTTACTGAAATAACAGTAAACATAGACATGTAGCATATACAAGAAATACCCATAAACATATAGACAGTTAGAACCACGCATAGGATAAACCCATAAAACTGAACACATAAATAATAATGCAACATGTAAATTTATCACACAAATGGCACTTATCTTGGTAAGAATATCACCAACTGCATGTAGACCTTCCACAAACCTCCCAGCCTTAGACCACACTTCTCATCACTCTCAGTAGTGTGTCATCCCGAAGCTGGGACTAAACTCCACCCAGGTAAAGGGATTCCTAACCAAGATAATGGATCATAGACAACAGGAAAGGCTTCGTCCTAGGTTCCCACTCAAACTAACATCTGACATTCCCTCATTCCCCATATGCCTGTCCCACCCCAAGAAGTGTGCCCCTTCTCTAATCAATAGTCCTTCGGCTTCCCCACTTCCTTTCTGGGCTTCAGCAAAAGGCCGGACATGAAGTCTCAAAGACTTGTAGCTACATTTTAGCACCTTCAGGAAATCAATTCCCAACAATTATGTCACTCAGAGAGGAATTTCTCACGGGCCTGACAACCCACCTCTTCAATATCCCATGGGCCTGACAACACACGTCTTCAGTCCATCTCCCTAGAGCCATCTACACAAACATGTATGGTTATGGATACAGGTTCAGGTGCAGTGACATGAAGGTACAAAAGATAGCTCAATGAGTGAGTGAATGATGATGGAGCGATTGATTGGATGACTAAATGATGGGAGGAATGGTGGAAAGAATTCCTTGAAATGAACTAATTCCAAACAATATGTATGCATTTCCCCAACTTGACACTTGTCATGTTGGGAGATACTTTGTCCCACTTGTCCCTATCTTTAGAACTTAGGATAAAATAATTATCCATACTTTATGTTTTAATAAATATTAATATAATATTCCTTTTTGGCTTAAGCTCCCTATCTTAGCCCCTTTTCCTTAACTTTTAGCCCCTCCCTTTCCTAACTAGTGGAGTTTAGTCCCCCATCTCTTTTATCATGGTCGGTCTGCGCACAACGATGTATTTTATATTAATGTTGAGGCATATACAAAAGTAGGTGCACTGGACTTTAACATCTAGGCTCTCTAGCCTAATAATCACAAAACTAGCTCACGAGCCTATAAAACACAACATATACACAAAGTCTCCCTGGCCTCAAAATTATGCGCACTTAAGTTGTTGCGTGCGGTATCTTGGAATGTGCACACTTCCTCATTTTACTGCACAGTACATGTGCGTACTATGCCATGAAAGGTGAATACAAAAATGATATCAAACAACTCACCAGCTTAAGTGCATTTTCATTTACATTACAATTGGGTTTGGCCTAGGGATATTACAGGAACTAATCATGAGAATCCTAAAGTCAACAAAGGAAAAGAAACGATACTTGAGAATTTTCATACACCATGTAGTTTAGGAAATTCCCTCTCATGGGGGGACCAACCAATCCCAGAGACGATGGAAAAAGTAGTCGATGTTCAAGACATTGCTTATGATAGGAAAAGACAATTGATTGCGAATATAACTGGAAAGAAGAGGAGAATCACTTTGGAGAGTGTAGTAATGATCACCATCAAAGAAACCCTGCTAGACATAGGACAATCCAAGGTAAGCGAGTTATTAGGGGAAAGTATGTCTATATCTAGGGATATTATAGATAGGGAAAGAGAGGATGAACGAGAATCCAATTCTGTGTGGGCAGAATTGGTTCATATTATACATCAGGTGGAATACTATCAAGACACTACCCAAGTGGTTAGGTACATGAGAAATAAATTTGAGGAGATTTATACTTAGTTTAAATCGGATAGGGAGGTTTTTATGACCAAGATCGTAAGTTACCAAGAGGAGACTTTGCTTAGCCTCATAGAATATAAATAAATGATGATATGGTTGGAGAAGGATCATCAAGTATTGGCACAAATCAAGTATATTAGAGAGATCCAAAAGGGTTGAGGGGAAGAAGAACATGGAATTATAATGCTTGTAGAAGAGATCTTAGTCAAGATCAGGGTAGCATCATAATATTTGGTACAATTGGTAATTGAACTACAACATAAAATGCAGGAGAGATGGGAGGGTTGTCTCAAAAATTAGAACAACATAAACCAAAGGATGATAGACCTTCAGTTCCTAGAATTCGGTGATCCCTATGACTTCATCGATTTTCACGTTATAGTCCAACGGTTCAGAGAGCTCTATGCATAATTTGGAGAAAATATTCAGGAGATCCAAGCACTTGAAAAGGGACAAGTGAAGAGACTCACCGATAGATAGATAGGAGCAGCGTGGACCTTATGACAACTAATATTCAAGATAGATAAATTTAGAAACCGAGTCATGGAAATGAAGGATAAACTCATCATGCCGATGGATCAACATTGATTTCTGTACTTGCATACCTATGAAGATATTTTCTGTAACATCCCTGACCATCCATGTCAGACCATGCTATGCCAGATAAATCTTATTGTTCTCTCTGTAGAACATACTGTAACATACCCAACATCCAACTAAGCTATGCCACATAAATTTTTCGATCTGCATGCAATTAAAATATACACACCCAGAACTCTTGTAGAAGCATTATATATAAAATGTAAACATAAAAATACATATATAAATACATAGATTCACACTGAAATAACAGTAAACATATACATGCAACATATACAAGAGATACCCATAAAAATAAACATAGTTATAACTGCACATATGATAACCCATAAAAATAAGCATGTAAATAACAATGCAACATGTAAATTTATCACACAATTGGCACTTATATTGGTAAGAATGTCACCAACTACGTGCATACCTTCCACGAACCTCCCAACCTTAGACCACACTGTTCATCACTCTCAACAGTGAGTCACCCCTGAGTTGGGACTAAACTCCACCTGGGTAAAGGGATTCCTAACTAGGATAAAGGCTCATAGACAACAGGAAAGACTTCGTCTCAGGTGCCAAATCAAACGAACAACCTATAGTCCCTCATTCCCCACATGCCTATCCCACCCAGGAAGTGTGCCCCTTCTCTGCTCAATAGTCCTTTGGCTGCTCCACTTCCTTTCCGGGCTTCAGCAACAAGCCGAACAAGAAGTCTCAGAGCACTATAGCTGCAGTTTCACACCTTTAGGAAATCAATTCCCAGAAATTCTCTCACCCAGAGAATTGCTCACGGGTCTGACAACCCGCCTCTTCAATATCCCATGGGCCTGAAAACCCGCTTCTTCAGTCCAACTCCCAAGCTAACCAGATACACCAACACAAAATGGATGTGGATACAAGTTCAGGTACAGTCATGAAGATACGAAGGATAGCTCAATGAGTGAGTGAATGCTCATGGATGATTGATTGGATGATTGAATGATGGAAGGAATGATGGAAAAGATGGGAAAATGAACTATGTCCCAACAATATGTATGCATGTTCCCAAATTGACACTTGTCATGTTGGGAGCTACTTTGGCCCACTTGTCCCCAACTTTAGAACTTAGGATAAAATAATTATCCATACTTTATGATTTAAGAAATATTAATATAATATTCCTGTTTGGCTTAAGATCTCTAGCTTAGCCATTTTCCTTAAGTTTTAGGCCCCTCCCTTTCCCTAACCGGTGGAGTTTAGTCCCCCATCTCTTTTATCATGGTCAGTCTGCACGCAACGATGTATTTTATATTAATGATGAGATATATAAAAAAGTAGGTGCACTGGACTTTAACATCTATTCTCTCCAGCCTAATCAAAACATAAGCGTCCTATCTTATAATAACTGGCTCACCATCCAATAAAACGCAACATATACACAAATGTTCGGTGGCCTCAATATCGTGCACACTTAAGATGCTACGCACGATATCCTAGAATTTGCAAACTTCCTCATTTTACTGCGTAGTACACGCGTGCACTATGCTATGAAATATGCATACAAAAAATTATATCACACAACTCACTAGCTTAAGTACATTTTCATTTACATTACAATTGGGTTTGGCCTAGGGATATTACAATCCCCTCCCCTTATTTATGCATTGTCCTCAGTGCATCATGTACCCATATACAACAAAATTTCAAAAATCCTCAAAAAAATGTGGGTATTCTACATGCATTGCATCGCCATGCTCCCAAGTAGTTTCCTCAGGACCGTACCAGGTCCATTGGACCTTTACAAGCCCTATGGCTTGATTCTGAAGTTGTTTGATTTTCCAATTCAGAATGTGCACCAGATGCACTTGGAAAGCACCTTCTTGCTCCACCTGGATCACATTCCAATCAATAACATGATTAGCATCAGGTATATATTTCTTGAGCAATGATACATGGAATACATTATGAGAAAACATAGATGGAGTCAATGCAATCATATAAGCTACTAGACCAATCCTCTCTAGGATTTCAAATGTCCCACAATAATGAGCTTCCAACTTTGAACAATTTCCCAACTTCAAGGAACTTTTGTTGGCTTTCACTTTCAAGAATACATGGTCACCCAGTTTAAATTCCCTGTGAGTTCGGCCCTTATCAACATAACTTTTCTGCCTATCTTAGGTAACCTTTAATTTTTGTTTTATTTTTATCATTTGCTCCTCCATTTCCCTGAAAATCCTAAAAAAAAAAGGGTATTCTGCATGCATTGCATTGTCATGCTCCCAAGTAGCGTCCTCAAGACCGTACCAGGTCCATTGGACCTTTACAAGCCCTATGGCTTGATTCTGAAGTTGTTTGATTTTCCAGTTCAGAATGTGCACCAGATGCACTTGGAAAGCACCTTCTTGCTCCACCTGGATCACATTCCAATCAATAACATGATTAGCATCAAGTATATATTTCTTGAGCAATGATACATGGAATACATTATGAACAAACATAGATGGATTCAATGCAATCATATAAGCCACTTCTCTGTCTACTAGGTTATCCCAACTTACTAGTGTGTTTCACTTTCTGCCATAAAGTTCCTCAAATGGGCTCATATTTAGAGATGCTTGGTACCCATTGTTATAAGAAAACTCTACCAAGTGTAGGTAGTCTTCCCATTTTGATGGTTTATCCATCACATACATCCTCAACATATATTCAATCACTTGATTCACCCTCTTTGTTTGTCCATCTGATTCTAGATGATAGGTTGTACTAAAATTCAAATTTGTTACAAACCCTTTAAACAATCACTTCCAAAATTTTGAGGTAAAATTTGGATCTCTGTTAGACACTATTATCTTGGGTATGCCATGTAATCTATCAATTTCCTTGATATAAACATCAACAATGATGGCTACCTTGTGAGTGATCTTAACTAGAACAAAATGGACAACTTTAGTAAGCTTATCCACCACTACCATGATATAATCATGTTGCTTGTTTGTTCTGGGAAGTTTGGTGATGAAATCCATTGTTACAAATTCCCACTTCCACTTAGGAATGGGTAATGGTTGTAGAAAACCAGTTGGGTGTCTATGCTCAACCTCTACTTTTTGACATTCCAAACATTTGGCAATAAAATCAACAACCTCTTTCTTTACGACTGACCAATAATATTGGTTCTTGATAGCTGCAATAGTTTTCTGATTACCCGGGTTCCCAACATAAGGTACATTATGCATTTATCCCAATATTAGATTTTTGAATTCCTAAGAATTTGGTACATGAATTCTGCCCCTGTACATGAGAATTTCATCTTTATCTAGCTTATATTCCTTAATTTTCTGCTGCAAGATACCTTGCTGTAATTTTGCCACTAATTCCTTGTATTGCAAATTTGATTTGGCAGCCTCTGTAATTTTGTCTTTCAAATCTGATTGGTATGTGATAATGGATATAGCATGCAATTCATGTACTCTTCTGTTGAGTGCATCATCCACTTTGTTCTCTTTTCCCTTGATATGCTTTATATCAAAGTCATATTCACTTAGAAATTCTAACCATGTGGTTTGCCTAGCATTTAGAGTTGGCTGATCAAATAAATATTTCAGACCATTATGGTCTGTTCTTAGCTCAAACCTTTTCCCCATGAGGTAGTTTCTCCATTTCCTCAAGGAATGCACTATGGCTTCCAACTCCAAATCATGCGTGGCATAGTGTCTTTCATGCTCGTTCAACTTCCTTGACTCATAACATATGAAAAACCCATTTTGATTGAGGACTCCACCAAGTCCCTCTTTACATGCATCTATGCATACAATGAAGTGTTAATTTGGGCCTACAATCCTTAGTATTGGAGCACTTGTTAATAATTTTTTCAAGTGTTGGAAACTCCTTCCACAATCCAATGTCCACTGAAACTTCACACCCTTTCTTTGAAAGGAAGTGATTGGGTGTGAAATATTTGAGAATCCTTCAATAAATCTCTTATAGTATCCTACAAGGTCCATGAATGATCTAACCTCTGTCACATTCTTTGGCGTTGACCATTCTCTAATGGCTTATATCTTCTCAGGATCCACTGCTATCCCATCCTTTGAAATGATATGCCCCAAATAATGAATTTGCTTCTGATAAAATGAGCACTTGCTCAAGTTGGCATACAAATGATGCTCCCTTAATACTTGCAAAACCATTCTTAAATGATGCTCATGCTCTTCTTCCAACTTAGAGTATATAAGAATGTCATCCAAAAAGACAATGAAAAACTTGTCTAAATATTCTCGAAAAACACCATTCATTAAGCACATGAAAACAACTGGTGCATTTGACAACCCAAATGGCACCACTGTGAACTCATAATGACCATACCTTGTCCCGAAAGCTGTCTTGATGATATATTCCTCTTTAATCCTTACGTGATGGTATCCTAACCTGAGATCTATCTTTGAAAATATCTTTGCATCCTTCAATTGATAAAAAAGATCATCAATCCTTGGCAGAGGATACTTGTTCTTAACAGTCACTTTATTCAACTGTCTGAAATCAATGCAAAATATTAATGTTCCATCTTTCTTCTTCACAAACAATACTGGGGCACCCCAAGGTGACACACTTGGGTGTATATACCCCTTCTTCAAAATCTCTTCAAATTGCATTTGCAACTCCTTCATCTCTGGTGTACTCATTATGTAAGGAGTCTTTGACATTGGAGCTACTCCAGGCAATAAATTTATAGAGAAATCAATATCTCTGTTTGGGAGTAGTACTGGTACCTCCCTCAACACATCTTCAAACTCTTTTAGTATTGCATAATCTTCCAAATTTGCAACTTAATATTTAGGTGTATCTTCATATGTGATGCAAATATTTGACATCCCTTCCTGTAAAATTTATTTAGCTGCAATGCTGAAATTTCTCTGATGGTTACTTCCTTGGGAATTCCCCGCACCTTACTGAGGGTCCCTTCCTCATCCAAGCAAGTAAAGGCCTTGTTATGATAGTCTAGTATGGCATGATGCTGGTCCAACCAATCCATCCCAATTAGATAGTCATAGGAACCTAAAGGAAAGATGTTCAAATCTTCCCTAGTGTTCAGTCCATTCATGTCCATAAGACATGACTTAACCATCTCATTAACTTTTCTTTTGGCTAAGGTAGACAATTTCACCAACCAAGATTTCCCATGCTTGCTTCTTGGCAAATGAAAACTTTCCACCATCTTAGGATCTATATAAATATGAATAGCTTATGAATCAATTAAAATAGAAATGGTTTGGTTGTTGATCATACCTTCCACTTCAATCATATGTGACTAATACTCTTCTTTCTTGTTGTCCAGGGATGCATAGATCCTTGGCACATTTTTTCCCATGTCCTCCACTATTTCAGCTTGCTGTACATTGTGAACAGTTCTCACTTTTTTATCTCTGTGAGGAAAATCTCTGAATATGTGATTTCCTTTACAACCCCAACATTGAATAGGTGGTTGCCTTGGACTTTGACCCCCTGTCTTAATTGTTCTGGGATCTCTAGGAGTTTTCTATCCCCATGGATTATTTCTGAAGAATGATGGTTTAGATCCCTTCTTCTTCTGATCCACCTTGAATTTCTTTTTGTCTTCCCAAGCTTTTTGGAAAGTTTGCCTTGATTTTTGTTGATCATATAGGAATTTATCTCTCCTTATGGTCTCCTCCAATGTATTGGGATCATCATACTATATTTTGACACCGATGAAGGATGGAAATGCACTCAAATACCTCTGAATATTAACTATCTCATCCTTGATGAAAGAGACATACTTCAATATTTCTAGAAACCTTCTTTCATATTCATCAATGGTCATACTCCCAATCTTGAGTTCAAAGAACTCTTTCATTTTCTTGTCATAGTATCTCTTAGTCAAGTATTTCTTCTCAAAATACTTCTTGAATTCCTTCCAAGTAACACTTTTCTCTTTAATGTGTTGCACCTGCACAAGCTGATCCCACCACATGGATGCCTTTCCCTTGAGTTGATATATAGCAATTCTACCTTCTTCATGAGAAGAATAATTATGCAATTGAAAATAATTTCTCATTCCCAACAACCATATTTCTGCATCTTCATCCTTCTTGTGTTCACCATCAAATGTAGGAGGTTTGATTTTGTTCATTTATCCTCGTAGCTCATCCACCCCAGACCTCTTATTATTTCTGACAGGAGATGGACTTGAGATGCTGTGTGATCTCTTATTGGAATGCCTCAGGGACTGGTGGTGATGTCTGCTAACACTTCTGGTTCTTCGTTTCTCATCAGGAGGCCCATGACTTCCATATTTGCTTGAGCCACTCTCCTTGTCCAATTTCTTTTCTATTCGGTTTAAGCTATGCAATAAATTCATGTTGAAGTCATCCTGCTGCTCCTTGGCCCTCATAAGCCTTTCATTATCATCGTTATGGATTTGGAAATCCTTCAGCAAATTTTTAATGGTCTCTTCCATATTCATGTTTTCATCCATTCATTTTCCATGTCCATTGGAGTTTGTTCCTTCAATGCCGAAATGGACATCCATCCTTCTAATCTCATCCTCCTGACTGTAGTTCCCTTGTGCCTCTTCCATTTCTACGGACTCTGTGATGATCTTGATATGATCTAGTTGTTTTTAACTCTGCAAAATGTGCAGCCAACAAAACTTTGTCAGTCTAATTGTTTCAACAATTTCTTAAAATATGAACCATTTTGGTTCAATAATATATATCAAAATTCTTTCTTCTCATTTCCTAGAATTTTGAATTCCCAAATCAATTTTCTGGGTGGATATTTAGATTCCACTTTCCAAGACCTTTCCAACTCCTTCTCCCATGCTCAATAATGAGTCTTGAGAAGAAATTTATGGCTATTTGAAACTTTCCCATTAATTTTTCTGTTCATTTTTCAACTTGGCGCAACTCTGCGTTGTAATTATGCATTTTTGCATCTAATCCTTTGGATTTTTGGTAGGATATCAATTGGTTTTCTTCATATACATATTATGGACACTCTTTCCAATTTTCACCTTTTTCTGGGTTCTTGGCTGCTAGTTACAGCCTGCTGAAGTTCTAGGCCAATATACCATATTGTAACTGATATGCTACAAGTTCCTTATTTTCCATATTAAATTCTTTTAACATTCCCATAAATTTAATTCATATGTTGGAATGTATTCTATGGATCAATATATTTCCATTGACTTCTCCTATGCCTCAATCTGCTTCCAGAGTAGAAAGTTATGTCTCTTTGAAGTTAGTGGGGTCTCAAAATTTACCCTTCATTGTTTGTGTTGTAACTTTCTCATAAAAGCTTTGTTTTACGAACAATTTACACCATTAGAAATCTCTCTCCGAGCTCTTTTATTTGAGCTGCAAAGACAGAGTGTGTCTTGGAACACTCTCTTCTCATGGTTTTTGCGTTGCTAAAAATGCTCTTAAGGGCCTCAAAAACGCACTGCAAAAAGATGACGTTCAAATGATATAAAATGTTGCAAAAAATCACTGGTTTTTTGCTGTTGTTCATCCTTCAAACAAATTCGCATGCACATATTTCAACCTGTACACCCATATTTACCATGCATAGTAATACCATAGGGTAAATTGTGTTTCACACACTTATAACCACTGTGTATCACTTTTCTGTTGTGCTAATAACTTACGCGCACTACCTTTGTGTCGTGTACCAATATTCACCGTGCATAGTTTTGGTTCTTGCACTATTACTTATTGTGAGAAATTTGTTTTTGTATCGTGCACTAATATTCTGCACACATTGTACTCTATGCACTGCACCATGCCAGAGTTTAGTACGTCTCCACCGCGCAGCAAAAATATGCGCACACCACTAACTAAACTATCGCGTGACAACATATACCCACATTGCGCGCACACCAACAAAACTCCTCTGCACTCTACCAACACTGCACACACCATGTGCATCATTATTATGTGTGTGCACATTGTTAGCGACGAAAGTCACCCCTAGATTTCTTGCAGGAGCAGAGCCCGACGCCCATCAGTTTATGTCACGATTTGTTTATAAAAGAGGTGATCAAATGGAAGCTAACTCAAAACAACATTGTTCTAACTCCGAAACCAGGTCAGGTGTGCATGAGCGGGTGAGGTATTAATCAAACTTCAGATAATGAGTTGTAGTAAGGGTGATTAGGGGGGAAGACTTGTATAAGAGGAAAGCAGAGGTCCATCGTAAACATCAGGTTCCTAACAGACTGTAGAAGAAGGCATCTGAATGTGATATCTTCTTACATTCAAATGTAGAAAACCAGAGAAAGCAACAATGCCACAACAAATCCTTTATCACAACATGATTGCCATAATCCATGCGAATCAGTGGATCACGAACTCTCTTAGCATAAGATGAAAACTAGATGGAATGGAAAGACTGTCTGTCATCAAATAAGAAATATTAAACACCAATGCATAACCAGAAAACTAGAGTCTATGCTAAAACTTTACAATCGAGAGCTTCTCTCTACCATCGATCCTTTACAAAATACAAAGACTAAGTTTATATACTCAGCAAAATCGCCTAACAGAGGTGTGCCCAAACACCCAGAGCTCCGTGTCTTTTCAATCGAATTCATACTGAAATCCTTCTTCACGCACCACCTTAATTGTGCATGGCTCCTGTAAGGAGGGTAGCTGGGCCATTAAATGCTGAGCTAGCGTGTGCAGATTTCCTCTGGCTAACCAAGGACTGGGCATGGCCTCTTTTAAAAAAAATGTTACACGGGACCCTTTCGAGTAGACCGCTGGCCAGGCCCTCCATATCGTGAACTTAATGCATGAAGAGAGGTTTCAACCATTCTTTCTCGCCTTCATTTAGTCCAAATGAAAACCAGGACCGAGGTCGGATGAAATGGTGCCTTGAGATCACGGCGATCCTTTCGGCGATGGGACTCGACAACTTTGGCCCCTTTTGCGCGGCTCTCTTCTTTCCCAGGTGACCACGGCTATGACCCTGTGTTTAATCTCGAAGGCGCCTTCGACGTTCGTGAATAGGAAGGAGTTGATCCCCGTTTCTTGAAATCGCGATGAGCGAAACGCCGAGACAGCTTAATCTGGCGCCATGCGTCTCTCTAAATCTGACGGTTCAGAACTCTCCCGCCGACGCTGTGGGCCCGACCTTGAGCGCTTTCGGTGCTTTCGGGGTTCGGAGTTTCGAGATGCAGATGGACATAGAACCCTTACCTTTTGAACTCGCGACTGCTGAAACGCTGACGCGACTAGATTTCGCGCCATGCATCCTTCTTAGATCCAATAGTCATGAAATTATTCAGCGATCCTGTGGGCCCTACTATGGGCGCCTTCAGCGCTTTCAGGGTTCGGGGTTTTGAGATGTAGGAGACCATGAAACTCTCACCCCTTGAACTCGCAACTTTCGAAAAGCTGACGTGACTGGATCTCACGCCATGTGTCGTTTGGATGGGCAGCTGCTATTCTTCCCTGCATACAATATGGGCGCGATCTATTGTGTTAATTTCGGTGCAACTTCTCTATTCGCGATTTCCCGCCAACCGTTAATCTGCTCACATGGATGGATCCAGACCGCTGACACTATAACGTTTCCTGCTTGCTTGATTTTAAGTCCGAAAATGACTTCTTCTGTTCGCTGCACTTGGACGCCCCTCATGCAACCTGCAGACCTGGACCTCCCGATGCCAAAGACAAGTAATGTCGCTAACATTAGGCTCCATGGGGGATAGATTCATCCCTATGATGCTCTAAGGACTCATTTTTTAGTTCCAGTGCCTTGCTGTTGGGTTATGGAGTCATTGATTAAGCCGAAACAATAAGAGTAAAAAACAAAGAACAAAAAGGACAATATTTACAAAACATAGGAGCCACCGAAGGCTCAGAAAAAACATTTTTTAAGAAAATGCCCATTTAATGGGTTGCTGAAAACTTCTTCACCTTCCAAATCTTGCAGCCAATATGTGTTATTTGAGAAAACCTCATATATTTTGAAAGGCCCGATCCACAAGGCTTCAAATTTTTCGTGTTTGCCCTTATCTTGTTTAGGAGCATCCCATTTCAGCACCAGGTCTCCTATCCGAAATTCTTCCTTCTTGGCCTTCTTATCGAAAAGTTGCTTGACCCTCTATTGATGATCCTGAATTCTGTTCATTACCTGCTCTATGGCCTGCTGAACTTCTACTAGTTGATGAATCCTTCTGATCATGTCATTGGGATCTTCTTGATAATCCTGGAAGAATTTCGCTACGGGAATGGCCAACTAAGAAGGGAAGACAACTTCTATTCCGTAGACTAACTGGAAAGGGGAGATGCCTATAGATCTCTTTGTGTTCACCCGATCGTCCCATAGAGAGAATTTCAGCTTCGAGTTCCAAGCCCTTTTGTTGTCCTCTAGTAATCTTTTAATGATCCTTATTAGGATTTTGTTGGAGGATTCTGCTAAACCGCTATCTTGTGGATAATATGGGGTGGAGTGAATCAATTTGATCCCAAACTGCTCATAGAACTTGGCTAATGGCTCAGACCTGAAAGAGGATGCATTATCAGTGACAATCTTACTTGGGCAGCCGAACCTTGTGATGAGGTCCTCCAGGAACCCAATTATTGCCTTGTGGGAAGCACTTCTGGTGGGGATGGCTTCAAGCTGCTTAGTAAAGAAAGTCGTGGCAGTCAGGATCCATCTGTGCTTCCCACTGGAAGCAGGGTGGATTTCTCCAATAAAATCCAAGCCCCATTGCTGGAAAGATCCAGAAACAACTACAGGTTGTAAAGACAGAGACTTGAGTTGTTGCTTCCCTAAAAATATTTGGCGTGTGATACAAGCTCTAACTCCTCTATGGACATCAGCGAACAAGGTGGGCTAGTAGTACCCAGCTCTGAGAATTTTGTGGGCTGTAGTCTTCTAGGAATCTTGCCCTCCACACAGGCCACTGTGAAATTCGACCATGATCATGTCGGCCTCTTGTGGATCCGTGCATTTTAAAAGCACCCCCAGGGGGTCTTTCCAGTATAAAATTTGATCAATAAGGCAGTACCTGACTGCCCTGAGCTTCAGAGCTCTTTCTTTGTTTCTTTGCAGGCCATCTGGGGGCCACAACTCCTGTAGAAAATATATGACATCCTTATACCAAGGACATCGAGACAATGGGGGCTCTCTTTGAGGGCCTATTTCAGACAACCGACCCTGCTGAATTCCTGAGCATTCGTTCATGAAACTTACCCCCAAAGCTTGGCAATTGGCTTCAACTAGCAGCTTGGTTAAGCCTTGACCTTTGATCAATTTGGTAGGCCTTATTTCCAAGTCAAACTCCAGGATATTGGCTATCCATTTACTTCTCCTCCCGTCTATGTCGGGTTGTACTAGGATGTCCTTCACAGAGGTTGAAGGAACATAAGCGGTCACCTTTGAGTGCAAGACGTAGACTCTAAAAGATTTGAGAGATTTCACTAAATCATAGGCCTGCTTCTCCATGATTTCATACCTGACCTCTGCATCTCTTAATGCCTTGCTGAAGAAGGCGACGGGTTTCTCTCGTCCTTCCTCATTTTTCTGCAACAAGACCGCTGCTACTGTGTCAAATGAAGCAAAAGAGAAGATCACGAAATATTTGGAATAGTCAGGACTGATCAGCACGGGTGCCTCAGTCAATGCCCTCTTTATTTGGACAAAAGAGTCCTTGGGTTCAGCGGTCCATTTCACTTCATTTCCCTTCCTGAGCATGGTTGTGATGTGTTTCACCAGCTTAGCAAAATTTGAGATGAATCTTCTCAGAAAATTAATCTTCCCCAAAAAGGCCTGAACTTCCTTCTTAGATCTGGGAAGTGACAGGGTCTGAATTGCCTCTACCCTAATAGGATCAATCCTCACTCCTTCTGCTGATACTATATGGCCTAACAACTTCCCTTCTTTCATAGCAAACAAATATTTCTTTGGATTCAGGGAAAGGCCAAACCTCCGACACTTCGAAAAAACTTTTCTCAGGTGAAAACAGTGCTCTTTGTCAGACTTGGAGAAGACGGTTATGTCATCTAGATAGATCACCACAAACTTATCTTTCTCCCCGACGAAGGCTATGTCCATGGCTTGTTGAAATGTCGCTCCTGCATTCATCAACCCAAAAGGCATTTTGGCATACATGAATGTACCCCAAGGAGTGGTGAAGGCCATTTTTTCTCTGTCCTCAGGCATGACTGATATTTGATTATAGCCAGAAAAACCATCGATCATGGATATCCTAGATGCACCGGTTACCCTCTGCAATATGTGTTCCATGTTGGGTAGGGGATAATTGTCTTTCTTTGAGCTCCTATTCAGGTTCCTGAAATCGACACAAAGCCTGATTTCTCCACTCTTATTTCTTACTGGAACCAAATTGGCCACCCATTCAGAATATCTCAAGGGGACGATGATCCTGGCCTCTAACAACTTTTTCACTTCTTTCTCCATGACAGGCAGCAACATGGGATTTATCTGTCTTAGCTTTTGCCTAAATGGCTTAGCCTCTTCCTTCAGTGGGATATTGTGTTCAATGACGGATGTATCATACGTCTTGAGGTCTTCGTAGGTCCATGCAAACACATCAGCAAACACTCTCAGCAACTCAGTATATTCAGCTCTCTGTTCTCTGGTCAAACTCCTTGACAACTTGACAAAATTAGGCTCCTTCGGTGTGCCAATGTTGCACTCAGCTATGTCAACATCTTCATCTGCAACCTTTCCCTTTACTGCCACATCATTCCCATCGAACAATCTTTCTAATGGGACTAATCCCCTCAGAATGTGATTGTTAGGCAGCTGAATAATCTGGTGGTTAGAAATTTTATTTAAAAACACCTCGGGGTGAGGGTTATCTTTTGTATCAGGATCCTGATCAATGTGTAATGCAGAAAATTCATCAATAGATTGGAGAAACTTCTTGATTTCTAGATCATCCTCAAATACCTTCCAATGCTTGACATTGTCTGGTACAGAGGGCCTATAGTTTATATTAACATCATATTTGGCCATAGGCGGCAGAGGGACCTTGAACTGGCTAGCTGAAACAACTAAACAATCGACCATAGAATTATCCTCCCTTGGAATAAAAGAGATGTTGAAGGCTGAGAAGAAATTGTCAATTAGGTCCCATACTTCATTTCTGTAATTTTTGAGTTGGGGGTGCTTATCCTGATAAGCGTTTCTGATCTGTTGGACCACCAACTCGACATCTTCGAACACTGCTACCTCCTGAATTTCCATTTCCCTTCCAGCTCTCAATCCTAGAACAAGGGCTTCATACTCTGCCACATTGTTGGTGGTTTCAAATTCCATCTTATATGGCAGGGACATGGTTTCCTGAGAAGGGGACACAAAAAACACCCCAACACCAACGCCTTCCCTAGAATAGGCTCCATCGAAAAACATTTTCCAGACGAGGGTGATGGGGGGAGGAAACTCATGAGGAGTGGTGGGCTGC
The DNA here is from genome assembly GCA_009831015.1 of Picea engelmannii. NCBI lineage: Eukaryota > Viridiplantae > Streptophyta > Pinopsida > Pinales > Pinaceae > Picea > Picea engelmannii. The sequence continues at coordinate 224,374 of ML779495.1, read as the reverse complement.
TCTCTGAGTTTAAGAGGGGGCTCGGGAGTATGAGTGAGTTGCAGTAAACTGGAACCTAAATCAGTGTCTAAGGCAAAAATAGGATGGTTGGTGGGATTAGCTTCATCACTGATTATATAGGCCAACTGGGCTTCCCTATATAGCCTCCTATGTTCTCCCCCAAACACCAGGATAGTAGCATAGGTTAGGTCCATCTGCAAAGTTCCCCCCAGTCTTTTTATCCAATATCTTGATAACAACATATCGAACTTGGGGGGTCATCAACCACTACAATATCAATGACCACACTTTTCATGGGCAACTGAAACAAGGTCACGACCAGGTCTTTGATAACCCCGAGACATTAAACTTTCCTAGAGTCGAAAGAATAGAGGTCATGATAGGCTCGGGTGACTTCTAGTCCTAATTCTTCCATGATAGTTTTGGGCATGAGGTTATGTGAAGCCCCCGAATCCATCAAACAGTTGTGCAGTACCTTGTCATGGATGTTCAGGGAAGTGTAGAAGGGAGGGAATGAGTCATTCCTTTCTTCTACCATAGGACCTAGAATAACTGTAGGTTTTTCATCTTGCAAATTGATGGAGTCAGTGGGAAGGCATGGGGTATCATACTGTAAAAGCTCGAAGAAGTGTTTCTTGAACCCTTCATGTTTAATCAATTCGGTAAGGGGCACAGGGATTCTGATTTTTTGAATTTCATGCTCGAAGTTAAAAGAAGATGTGAGCTTTGGAATTTCTCTGATTTCGGGCACATGACTCTGGATTATGGGAGAGAGGGGTTGGTGATTCTTACCTCTATGGCTATCTTCTACTTCATTGGCAGGTTTCTCTGTCCTAGTGGACTGCTCGGGGACGTTAGGCGCTATAGCCTTTTTCTTGGACCGCAGATCATATCTGCCTTGGCCGCCACTAGTCTTGTCTCCCTTGCTTAGTTCATTTAGCTGACTGCCCATGAGGGACTCTTCATAGGATGATTGAGTGAGATGAGGGAAAGGAGGAGTGTCTCCAAAGCAATGGATCTCAGGATCAAGCTCGTCTGTTTCTCCTTCTTCCCCCTCGGCCACAAAATTGTTTTGGAAAGGGGCCTGAATTTTCTGGTCTTCTCTGTCTCTTCCCCTCTCTTTTTGCACATTCGGGGAAGTAAAATTGTTCGGCCTCCTAAAACCTCCTTTTTTTTCAGCGTTCTAAGGGCCCTTGTATGCTTGCCTCCCCTCGACTTTCATTCTCTCCATCTCTGCAGACAGAGACTTCACCATCTTGGTCAATTCATCCACTTGAGGGTGGGGCACCAATGATCTAGAAGTTGAGGTTTCCGACCTTCCCTTTCTTCTATCTGCGTCGGTCTTGTTCCTCAGTCTGTTAGCTGCTAATACATTGGATTCCACCTCTATGGCCACATATTTCATTTGAGCTAAGGAGGTGGCTCTTATTTCTCTCAACAAAAGACAAAAATCGGGGCCGAACGCACTAGCGTAATAAATTTTGGCCGAGGCTTCTGAGGGTTTTATTTCGGCAGGAATTTTATTATACATCTTATTAAATATTTTGGAGAAGTCAGAGATAGGCTATCCTTCCATTTTCTTCAAAGACCCGAACTCTGTCATGTAGTACATGAAATCCTTCCTATCGCCCCACTACCTCAGGAAAGCACTATCCAGGGCTTCTATCCCAACAATAGATCCGGGGGCCAATCCTCTGAACCATTTCCTCACCTCGCCATCCAGGCTCTGGACGAAGACTCTCATCCAGACATCTTCATTTTCAATGTTGAGTTTGTCTGCATAACTGTAGAAAGAAGCCAGATGCTCTTCAACAGTTATGTCTCCTTCCCTAGTGAACTTGGGAATGTATTTCAAGTAATGTCCAATAGGGAGAGGATTCATAGGATGGGGTAGAACTAAGGGGGCATATCTGGTAGCAACTATGGCATCCATTCTATTCGGAGGGGGATTAGAACCACCCATAGGAATATTAGGTGGAGGAGAAATTGGCGGAGAAGGAGTTTGCGAAGGGGGTACTGGTAATTTGTACCGAAGTGGAGTGGGAAACAAGAGGGGATTTAAGGAGAAGAATAACGAGCTCAAGCCAGTAGGTGATCCTCTTTGCGTAGGAGTGGTAACACTAGGCATGGGGAAACCTTCTGCGGTCCTAGGTCTACGCCAGGGTACATATTCAGAGGAGAGGGGAGTGACAATGGTTTCTCCCTCCAATCCCAGACTAGGAGAGGAAAATTTAGCAGGAACACTCCCGAAGTTCAGGAAATGGGAAACCTTTGAAGGAGGCCTATTGAGAAACTGAGGAGGAGAAAATGTATTTCCTACAGAAGAAGATGGTGGATTACCTGGTTCGGCGATGGAAGCTTCTTCTTCAAAGTTCTTTCCTTTTCTGAGAACCACCTCTAGATCAGTTTCAGGTGTAGCTAGAGGTAGTTGTGGATGAGACCGCATGTGTCTGCCTCTGAAAGCCACAATTAATAGAGAAGTTTCTCCCCAGCGGAGTCATCACAATGGAGTCGCCAGGTGAACAGTAGAAATCTTCAAAGGCTCTGATACCCGATGCACCTTCGGAATCAGAGGTTTAATGTCGTTCAATCCCGGGGAAAATTTTCAACTTTGTCCCCGACAACGACGCCAGAAATGTTAGTGATGGAAGTCACCCCTGGATTTCTTGCAGGAGCAGAGCCCGATGCCCATCAGTTTATGTCACGAGTTGTTTATAAAAGAGGTGATCAAATGGAAGCTAACTCAAAACAACATTGTTCTAACTCTGAAACCAGGTTAGGTGTGCATGAGTGGGTGAGGTCTTAATCAAACTTCAAATAGTGAGTTGTAGTAAGGGTGAGTATGGGGGAAGACTTATATAAGAGGAAAGCAGAGGTCCATCGTAAACATCAGGTTCCTAACAGACTGTAGAAGAAGGCATTTGAACGCGAGATCTTCTTACATTCAAACGCAAAAAACGAGAGAAAGCAACAATGCCACAACAAATCCTTTATCACAACATGATTACCATAATCCATGCAAATCAGTCGATCACGAACTCTCTTAGAATAAGATGAAAACCAGATGGAATGGGAAGAATTTCTATCATCAAACAAGAAATCTTACACACCAATGCATAACCAGAAAACTAGAGTCTGTGCTAAAACTTTACAATCGGGAGCTTCGCTATACCATCGATCCTTTACAAAATACAAAGACTGAGTTTATATACTCAGCAAAATCGCCTAACAGAGGTGTGCCCAAACACCCAGATCTCCATGTATTTTTAGTCGAATTCGTACTGAAATCCTTCTTCACGCACCACCTTAATTGCGCATGGCTCCTGTAAGGAGGGTAGCTAGTCCATTAAATGCCAAGCTAGAGTGTGCAGATTTCCTCTAGCTAACCGAGGATTGGGCATGGCCTATTTTAAAACAAATGGTACACGGGACCCTTTCGAGCAAACCACTGGCCAGGCCCTCCATATCATGCACTTAATGCATGAAGAGAGGTTTCAACCATTCTTTCTCGCCTTCATTTACTCCAAATGAAAACCAGGACCGAGGTCGGATGAAATGGCGCCTTGAGATCACAACGATCCTTTCGGTGACGAGACTTGACAACTTTGGCCCCTTTTGCATGGCTCTCTTCTTTCCCAGGTGACCACGACTATGACCCTATGTTTACTCTCAAAGGCACCTTCAGCATTCGCGAATAGGAAGGAGCTGATCCCCGTTTCTTGAAATCGCGATAAGCGAAACGCCGAGACGGCTTAATCTTGCGCCATGCGTCCCTCTAGATTTGATGGTTCAGAACTCTCCCGTCGACGCTGTGGGCCCGGTCTTGAGCGCTTTCAACACTTTCGGGGTTCGGGGTTTCGAGATGCAGATGGACATATAACCCTTACCATTTGAACTCGCGATTGTCGAAACGCCGATGCGACTAGATTTCGTGCCACGCGTCCTTCTTATATCCAATAGTCCTAAAATTATTCGGTGATCCTGTGGGCCTGACTCTGGGCACCTTTGATGCTTTCGGGGTTCAAGGTTTCGAGATGTAGGACACCATGAAACTCTCACCCCTCAAACTTGTGACTGTCGAAAAGCCGACGCGACTGGATCTCGCGCCACGTGTCGTTTGGATGGGCAGCTGATATTCTTCCCTGCATACAATATGGGCGCGATCTATTGTGTTAATTTCGGCGCGACTTCTCTATTCGTGATTTCCCTCCAACCGTTGATCTGCTTACATGGATGGATCCAGACCGCTAACACTATAACTTTGCCCGCTTGCTTGATTTTAAGTCCGAAAAGGACTTCTTCTATTCGCTGCACTTGGACGCCCCTCGTGCAACCTGCAGACCTGGACCTCTCGATACTGAAGAGAAGTAATGTCGCTAACACACACTGCACAATTCTAAATTTATCGTGCGGTCCTTTACACCAACATTTTTTCACGCATGACACTGAAATTTAGCGCGCACACCTGCACACTAACATTTTTCCGCATGGTACCAAAATTTAGTGCGTGCACCAACACGCCAATATCTTTCCGTGTAGTGCCAAATTTTACCTATGACAATATTTTCACTATGCATCATGCATTTTTAGTGCACCCACCTGTGCACATTCATTTTTATGCGCATCAATTCCTCATGAATTCTACTGCAGAAATTGGGGCTTTTGGCTTAACTTTTTTCCCAATTTACCATCGACATTCTACAACCATGAAATTTGTTCTATTTCACCCCAATAACACTAGTTCAACCTATGCAACAATAAATCGTTTTAAGTTGACATTTCTGGAACGAATTTATCCAAAATCAATTCAGGAATTGAGTATTTTAACCACTAAACTCGCTTCGTCTGTTATGGATTCACTGTAACTTCAAATTCGACCCATTCTAGATCCGAATTTGCTAGAACAGATATTAAATCGAGAATATCTCATCACTTGGCAGAATTTCTCCATTTTTTCATGAATTTAACAACAGAAATCGGGGTTTTCCCCAATTCCGCCCAGTTACTGTTACTTTTTACCATGGATGCTCTACAAACTGAACTTTGGCCACTTTGAAATAAATCCTCTATGGCATTTCACTTCAACTCAACTTTCTCGGCCCATCCAGGCTCAGTGTTGAAAACTGAAGCTCTGATACCATGTTGTAACATCCCCGACCATCCATTCTGGGCCACACTATGCCAGAGAACTCTTACTGTTATCTCTGTAGAACATACTGTAACATACCCAACATCTAACTGAGCTATGCCACATAAAATTTTCAAACTGCATGCAATTAAAATATACACACCCAGAACTCTTGCGGAAGCATTATATATAAAATGTAAACATACAAAAACATCTGTAAATACACAGATTCACACTGAAATAAAAATAAACATATACATCCATCATATACAGGAGATACCCATAAAAATAAACATAGTTATAACCGCACATATGATAACCCATAAAAATAAGCACGTAAATAACAATGCAACATGTAAATTTATCACAAAATTGGCACTTATCTTGGTAAGAATGTAACCAACTACGTCCAGACCTTCCACGAACCTCTCAACCTAAGGCCACACTGTTCATCACTCTCAACAGCGAGTCACCACTGAGATGGGACTAAACTCCACCTGGGTAAAGGGATTCCTAACCAGGCTAAAGGCTCATAGACAATAGGAAAGACTCCATCTTAGGTGCCAAATCAAACTAACAACCTACAATCCCTCAATCCCCACATGCTTGTGCCACCCATGAAGTGTTCCCCTTATCTCCTCAATAGTTCTTCAGCTGCCCCACTTCCTTTTCAGGCTTCAGCAACAAGCCGAAAAGGAGGTCTCAGATCACTATAGTTGCAGTTTAGCACTGTTAAGAACCAAATATCAATATAGCATAGAAAAACCTCAGAAAAAGTACTCAACGCCTTGAAAAAGAGATAATTTCAGATAATAAGCCTCTTCAAGGGGGCAACCTCCTTTTACCCCACTTAAATGTTCAAGTACAAGATGATTCAAAATGAAAATGTCTCCTTTCTATATATAGGAGACTAGGAGGTATAATTACAACTAATGGCCTAAATCCGACATAAATAAAATAACATTACTAATATAATATGCCCCAATTAAGGGGTGATGAGCCAATATTAGAGCTTAACATGCCCCTCTCCTTGAGACAAGTGTTGTCCGCAATGCTTGAGTAACTCTGGATGCTTCTGTATAAAAGACTCATCTTCCCAAGTGGAATCTTCAGCCAGTAGTTTCCTCCATTCAATGAGATACTCTGAAATGGATCTACTCCTCAGCTGGTGAATTCTTGTGTCGGTGATGGCTTCAGGATCCAATATGATTTTTCCTTCCTTGTCAAGTTTTGGCAATATATTTTGAACTGGGATCTTGTCGCCTATAACCTTCTTTAAGCATGAAACATGGAAAATAGGGTGTACTCAAGAAGATACAGGCAACTCCAATTTGTATGCCATAGTACCAATCTTTTGCAACACCTTATAAGGGCCATAATACTTTGGTGATAATTTATTCTCCTTCTTGGCTTGCTTGAGGGACATTTGTTTGTATGGTTGTAGTCTTAAAAATACCCAATCCCCTACTTCAAAACTTATTTCACTACGATATTGATCTGCTTGTTGTTTCATGCGATTATGTGCCATGGTAAGGCTGTAGAAAACCAGTTGGGTGTCTATGCTCAACCTTTACTTCTTGACATTCCAAACATTTGGCAATAAAATCAACAACCTCTTTCTTCATGCCTGACCAATAATATTGGTTCTTGATAGATGCAATAGTTTTCTGATTACCTGGGTTCCCAACATAAGGTACATTATGCATTTCTCCCAATATCAAATTTTTGAATTCCTAAGAATTTGGTACATGAATTATACCCCTGTACATGAGAATTTCAGCTTTATCTAGCTTATATTCCTCAATTTTCTGCTGCAAGATACCTTGCTGTAACTTTTCCACTAATTCCTTGTATTGCAAATTTGATTTGGCAGCCTCTGTAATTTTGTCTTTCAAATCTGATTGGTATGTGATAATGGCTATAGCATGCAATTAATGTACTCTTCTGTTGAGTGCATCAGCCACTTTGTTCTCTTTTCCCTTGATATGCTTTATATCAAAGTCATATTCACTTAGAAATTCTAACCATCTAGTTTGCCTAGCATTTAGAGTTGGCTGATCAAATAAATATTTCAGACCATTATGGTCTTTTCTTAGCTCAAAACTTTTCCCCATGAGGTAGTGTCTCCATTTCCTTAAGGAATGCACTATGGCTTCCAACTCCAAATCATGCGTGGCATAGTGTCTTTCATGCTCGTTCAACTTCCTTGACTCATAACATATGAAAAACCCATTTTGATTGAGGACTCCACCAAGTCCCTCTTTACATGCATCTGTGCATAAAATGAAGTCTTCATTTGGGCCTACAATCCTTAGTATTGGAGCACTTGTTAATAATTTTTTCAAGTGTTGGAAACTCCTTCCACAATCCAATGTCCACTGAAACTTCACACCCTTTCTTTGAAAGGAAGTGATTGGGTGCGAAATATTTGAGAATCCTTCAATAAATCTCTTGTAGTATCCTACAGGGTCCATGAATGATCTAACCTCTGTCACATTCTTTGGCGTTGACCATTCTCTAATGGCTTATATCTTCTCAGGATCCACTGCTATCCCATCCTTTGAAATGATATGCCACAAATAATGAATTTGCTTCTGATAAAATGAGCACTTGCTCAACTTGGCATACAAATGATGCTCCCTTAATACTTGCAAAACCATTCTTAAATGATTCTCATGCTCTTCTTCCAACTTAGAGTATATAAGAATGTCATCCAAAAAGACAATGGAAAACTTGTCTAAATATTCTCGGAAAACACCATTCATTAAGCACATGAAAACAACTGGTGCATTTGACAACCCAAATGGCACCACTGTGAACTCATAATGACCATACCTTGTCCCGAAGGCTGTCTTGATGATATATTCCTCTTTAATCCTTACCTTATGGTATCCTAACCTGAGATCTATCTTGGAAAATATCTTTGCATCCTTCAATTGATAAAAAAGATCATCAATCCTTGGCAGAGGATACTTGTTCTTAACAATCACTTTATTCAACTATCTAAAATCAATGAAAAATCTTAATGTTCCATCTTTCTTCTTCACAAACAATACTGGGGCACCCCAAGGTGATACACTTGGGTGTATATACCCCTTCTTCAAAATCTCTTCAAGTTGCATTTGCAACTCCTTCATCTCTGGTGTACTCATTCTGTAAGGAGTCTTTGACATTGGAGCTACTCCAGGCATTAAATTTATAGAGAAATAAATATCTCTGTTTGGGGGTAGTACTGGTACCTCCCTCAACACATCTTCAAACTCTTTTAGTATTGCATAATCTTCCAAATTTGGCACTTAATCTTTAGGTGTCTCTTCATATGTGCTGCAAATATTTGACATCCCTTCCTGTAACATTTCTTCAGCTGCAATGCTGAAATTTCTCTGATGGTTACTTCCTTGAGAATTCCCCGCACCTTACTGAGGGTCCCTTCCTCATCCAAGCAAGTAAATGCCTTGTTATGACAGTCTAGGATGGCATGATGCTGGTCCAACCAATCCATCCTAATTAGATAGTCATAGGAACCTAAAGGAAAGATGTTCAAATCTTCCCTAGTGTTCAGTCCATTCATGCCCATAATACATGACTTAACCATCTCATTAACTTTTCTTTTGGCTATGGTAGCCAGTTTCACCAACCAAGATTTCCCATGCTTGCTTCTTGGAAAATGAAAACTTTCCACCATCTTAGGATCTATATAAATATGAATAGCTCATGAATCAACTAAAATAGAAATGGTTTGGTTGTTGATCATACCTTCCACTTCAATTGTATGTGACTAATACTCTTCTTGCTTGTTGTCCAGGGCTGCATATATCCTTGTCACATTTCTTCCCATGTCCTCCACTATTTCAGCTTGTTGTACATTGTGAACAGTTCTCACTTTTTTACCTCTGTGAGGAAAATATCTGAATATGTGATTTCCTTTACAACCCCAACACTGAATAGGTGGTTGCCTTGGCCTTTGACCCCCTGTCTTAATTGTTCTGGGATCTCTAGGAGTTTTCTATCCCTATGGATTATTTCTGAATAATGATTTCTTAGATCCCTTCTTCCTCTGATCCACCTTGAATTTCTTTTTGTCTTCCCAAGCTTTTTGGGAAGTTTGCCTTGATTTTTGTTGATCATATAGGAATTTATCTCTCCTTATGGTCTCCTCCAATGTATTGGGATCATCATACTATATTTTGTCATCGATGAAGGATGGAAATGCACTCAAATACCTCTGAATATTAACTATCTCATCCCTGATGAAAGAGACATACTTCAACAGTTCTAGAAACCTTCTTTCATATTCATGAATGGTAATACTCCCAATCTTGAGTTCAAAGAACTCTTTCATTTTCTTGTCATAGTATCTGTTAGTCAAGTATTTCTTCTCAAAATACTTCTTGAATTCCTTCCAAGTAACACTTTTCTCTTTAATGTGTTGCACCTGCACAAGCTGATCCCACCACATGGATGCCTTTCCCTTGAGTTGATATATAACAATTCTACCTTCTTCATGAGAAGAATAATTATGCAATTGAAAATAATTTCTCATTCCCAACAACCATATTTCTGCATCTTCATCCTTCTTGTGTTCACCATCAAATGTAGGAGGTTTGATTTTGTTCATTTCTCCTCTTAGCTCATCCACCCCAGACCTCTTATTATTTATGACAGGAGATGGACTTGAGATGTTGTGTGATCTCTTATTGGAATGCCTCAGGTAGTGGTGGTGATGTCTGCTAACACTTCCGGTTCTTCTTTTCTCATCAGGAGGCCTGTGACTTCCATATTTGCTTGAGCCACTCTCCTTGTCCAATTTCTTTTCTATTCGGTTTAATCTATGCAATAAATTCATGTTGAAGTCATCCTGCTGCTTCTTGGCCCTCATAAGCCTTTCATTATCATCATTATGGATTTGGAAATCCTTCTACAAATTTTTAATGGTCTCTTCCATATTCATGTTTTCATCCCTTCCTTCTCCATGTCCATTGGAGTTTGTTCCTTCAATGCCCAAATGGACATCCATCCTTCTGATCTCATCCTCCTGACTCTAGTTCCCTTGTGCCTCTTCCATTTCTACGGACTCTGTGTTGATCATGATATGATCTAGTTGTTTTTAACTCTGCAAAATGTGCAGCCAACAAAATTTTGTCAGTCTAATTGTTTCAACAATTTCTTAAAATATGAACCATTTTGGTTCAATAATATATATCAAAATTCTTTCTTCTCATTTCCTAGAAATTTGAATTCCCAAATCAATTTTCTGGGTGGATATTTAGATTCCACTTTCCAAGACCTTTCCAATGCTTTCTCCCATGCTCAATAACGAGTCTTGAGAAGAAAGTTATGGCTATTTGAAATTTCCCCATTAATTTTTCTGTTCATTTTTCAACTTGGCGCAACTCTGCATTGTAATTATGCATTTTTGCATCTACTCCTTTGGATTTTTGGTAGAATATCAATTGGTTTTCTTCATATACATATTATGGACACTCTGTCCAATTTTCACTTTTTTCTGGGTTCTTGGCTGCTAGTTACAGCCTGCTGAAGTTCTAGGCCAATATACCATATTGTAACTGATATGCTACAAGTTCCTTATTTTCCATATTAAATGCTTTTAACATGCCCATAAATTTAATTCATATGTTGGAATGTATTCTATGGCTCAATATATTTCGATTGAGTTATCCTATGCCTCAATCTGCTTCCGGAGCAGAAAGTTATGTCTCTTTGAAGTTAGTGGGGTCTTAAAATTTACCCTTCATTGTTTGTGTTGTAACTTTCTCATAAAAGCTTTGTTTTACGAACAATTTACACCATTAGAAATCTCTCTCCGAGCTCTTTTATTTGAGCTGCAAAGACAGAGTGTGTCTTGGAACACTCTCTTCTCAT